>CAWUCS010000249.1:0-29879 GCA_963920785.1 Sphagnum contortum | reverse complement strand
AACAACGTCCACCGAGACGAGTACCAGTACTTCGACAGAGGCAAGCACAACAACATCCACCGAGACCAGTACCAGTACTTCGACAGAGGCGAGCACAACAACATACACCGAGACCAGTACCAGTACTTCCACAGAGGCAAGCACAACAACATCCACCGAGACCAGTACCAGTACTTCGACAGAGGCGAGCACAACAACCTCGACTGAGACCAGTACCAGTACTTCCACAGAGGCAAGGACAACAACATCCACCGAGCCGAGTACCAGTACTTCGACAGAGGCGAGCAAAACAACCTCGACTGAGACCAGTACCAGTACTTCCACGGAGGCAAGCACAACAACGTCCACCGATACGAGTACCAGTACTTCGACAGAGGCAAGCACAACAACGTCGCACGAGACGAGTACCAGTGCTTCGACAGAGGCAGGCACAACCACATTCACCGAGATCAGTACCACTACTTCGACAGAGGCGAGCACAACAACCTCGACTGAGACCAGTACCAGTACTTCCACAGAGGCAAGCACGACAACATCCACCGAGACGAGTACCAGTACTTCGACAGAGGCGAGCACAACAACCTCGGCTGAGAGCAGTACCAGTACTTCGACAGAGGCGAGCACAACAACCTCGAATGAGACCAGTACCAGTACTTCGACAGAGGCGAGCACAACAACCTCGACTGAGACCATTACCAGTACCTCGGCAGAGGCGAGCACATCAACCTCGACTGAGACCAGTACCAGTACTTCCACGGAGGCAAGCACAACAACGTCCAACGATACGAGTACCAGTACTTCGACAGAGGCAAGCACAACAACATCCACCGAGACCAGTACCAGTACTTCGACAGAGGCAAGCACAACAACATCCACCGAGACCAGTACCAGTACTTCCACAGAGGCAAGCACAACAACATCCACCGAGACCAGCACCAGTGCTTCGACAGAGGCGGGCACAACAACCTCGACTGAGACCAGTACCAGTACTTCCACAGAGGCAAGCACAACAACGTCGCCCGAGACGAGTACCAGTGCTTCGACAGAGGCAAGCACAACAACATTCACCGAGATCAGTACCACTACTTCGACAGACGCAAGCACAACAACCTCGACTGAGACCAGTACCAGTACTTCCACAGAGGCAAGCACAACAACATCCACCGAGACGAGTACCAGTACTTCGACAGAGGCAAGCACAACAACATCCACCGAGACGAGTACCAGTACTTCGACAGAGGCGAGCACAAGAACCTCGACTGAGACCATTACCAGAACCTCGGCAGAGGCGAGCACATCAACCTCGACTGAGACCAGTACCAGTACTTCCACAGAGGCAAGCACAACAACATCCACCGAGACGAGTACCAGTACTTCGACAGAGGCGAGCACAACAACCTCGACTGAGACCAGTACCAGTACTTCGACAGAGGCAAGCACAACAACATCCACCGAGACCAGTACCAGTACTTCGACAGAGGCGAGCACAACAACCTCGACTGAGACCAGTACCAGCACTTCCACAGAGGCAAGCGCAACAATATCCACCGAGACCAGTACCAGTACTTCGATAGAGGCGAGCACAAGAACCTCGACTGAGACCATTACCAGTACCTCGGCAGAGGCGAGCCCATCAACCTCGACTGAGACCAGTACCAGTACTTCCACAGAGGCAAGCACAACAACATCCACCGAGACGAGTACCAGTACTTCGACAGAGGCGAGCACAACGACCTTGACTGAGACCAGTACCGGTACTTCGACAGAGGCAAGCACAACAACATCCACCGAGACCAGTACCAGTACTTCCAGAGAGGCAAGCACAACAACATCCACCGAGACCAGCACCAGTACTTCGACAGAGGCGGGCACAACAACCTCGACTGAGACCAGTACCAGTACTTCCACAGAGGCAAGCACAACAACGTCGCCCGAGACGAGTACCAGTGCTTCGACAGAGGCAAGCACAACAACATTCACCGAGATCAGTACCGCTACTTCGACAGAGGCGAGCACAACAACCTCGACTGAGACCAGTACCAGTACTTCCACAGAGGCAAGCACAACAACATCCACCGAGACGAGTACCAGTACTTCGACAGAGGCAAGCACAACAACATCCACCGAGACGAGTACCAGTACTTCGACAGAGGCGAGCACAAGCACCTCGACTGAGACCATTAGCAGTACCTCGGCAGAGGCGAGCACATCAACCTCGACTGAGACCAGTACCAGTACTTCCACAGAGGCAAGCACAACAACATCCACCGAGACGAGTACCAGTACTTCGACAGAGGCGAGCACAACAACCTCGACTGAGACCATTACCAGTACCTCGGCAGAGGCGAGCACATCAACCTCGACTGAGACCAGTACCAGTACTTCCACAGAGGCAACCACAACAAGATCCACCGAGACGAGTACCAGTACTTCGACAGAGGCGAGCACAACAACCTCGGCTGAGACCAGTACCAGTACTTCGACAGAGGCAAGCACAACAACATCCACCGAGACCAGTACCAGTACTTCGACAGAGGCGAGCACAACAACCTCGACTGAGACCAGTACCAGCACTTCCACAGAGGCAAGCACAACAACATCCACCGGGACCAGTACCAGTACTTCGATAGAGGCGAGCACAAGAACCTCGACTGAGACCAGTACCAGTACTTCGACAGAGGCGAACACAACAACCTCGACTGAGACCAGTACCAATACTTCCACAGAGGCAAGCACAACAACATCCACCGAGACCAGTACCAGTACTTCGACAGAGGCGAGCACAACAACCTCGACTGAGACCATTACCACTACTTCGACAGAGGCGAGCACAACAACCTCGACTGAGACCATTACCAGTACCTCGGCAGAGGCGAGCACATCAACCTCGACTGAGACCAGTACCAGTACTTCCACGGAGGCAAGCACAACAACGTCCACCGAGACGAGTACCAGTACTTCGACAGAGGCAAGCACAACAACATCCACCGAGACCAGTACCAGTACTTCGACAGAGGCGAGCACAACAACATACACCGAGACCAGTACCAGTACGTCCACAGAGGCAAGCACAACAACATCCACCGAGACCAGTACCAATACTTCGACAGAGGCGAGCACAACAACCTCGACTGAGACCAGTACCAGTACTTCCACAGAGGCAAGGACAACAACATCCACCGAGCCGAGTACCAGTACTTCGACAGAGGCGAGCACAACAACCTCGACTGAGACCAGTACCAGTACTTCCACGGAGGCAAGCACAACAACGTCCACCGATACGAGTACCAGTACTTCGACAGAGGCAAGCACAACAACGTCGCACGAGACGAGTACCAGTGCTTCGACAGAGGCAGGCACAACCACATTCACCGAGATCAGTACCACTACTTCGACAGAGGCGAGCACAACAACCTCGACTGAGACCAGTACCAGTACTTCCACAGAGGCAAGCACGACAACATCCACCGAGACGAGTACCAGTACTTCGACAGAGGCGAGCACAACAACCTCGACTGAGAGCAGTACCAGTACTTCGACAGAGGCGAGCACAACAACCTCGAATGAGACCAGTACCAGTACTTCGACAGAGGCGAGCACAACAACCTCGACTGAGACCATTACCAGTACCTCGGCAGAGGCGAGCACATCAACCTCGACTGAGACCAGTACCAGTACTTCCACAGAGGCAAGCACAACAACATCCACCGAGACGAGTACCAGTACTTCGACAGAGGCGAGCACAACAACCTCGACTGAGACCAGTACCAGTACTTCGACAGAGGCAAGCACAACAACATCCACCGAGACCAGTACCAGTACTTCGACAGAGGCGAGCACAACAAGCTCGACTGAGACCAGTACCAGCACTTCCACAGAGGCAAGCACAACAACATCCACCGAGACCAGTACCAGTACTTCGACAGAGGCAAGCACAACAACATCCACCGAGACCAGTACCAGTACTTCGACAGAGGCAAGCACAACAACATCCACCGAGACCAGTACCAGTACTTCCACAGAGGCAAGCACAACAACATCCACCGAGACCAGCACCAGTACTTCGACAGAGGCGGGCACAACAACCTCGACTGAGACCAGTACCAGTACTTCCACAGAGGCAAGCACAACAACGTCGCCCGAGACGAGTACCAGTGCTTCGACAGAGGCAAGCACAACAACATTCACCGAGATCAGTACCAGTACTTCGACAGAGGCGAGCACAACAACCTCGACTGAGACCAGTACCAGCACTTCCACAGAGGCAAGCACAACAACATCCACCGAGACCAGTACCAGTACTTCGATAGAGGCGAGCACAAGAACCTCGACTGAGACCAGTACCAGTACTTCGAGAGAGTCGAGCACAACAACCTCGACTGAGACCAGTACCAGTACTTCCACAGAGGCAAGCACAACAACATCCACCGAGACCAGTACCAGTACTTCGACAGAGGCGAGCACAACAACCTCGACTGAGACCATTACCAGTACTTCGACAGAGGCGAGCACAACAACCTCGACTGAGACCATTACCAGTACCTCGGCAGAGGCGAGCACATCAACCTCGACTGAGACCAGTACCAGTACTTCGACAGAGGCAAGCACAACAACGTCCACCGAGACCAGTACCAGTACTTCGACAGAGGCGAGCACAACAACATCCACCGGGACCAGTACCAGTACTTCCACAGAGGCAAGCACAACAACATCCACCGAGACCAGTACCAGTACTTCAACAGAGGCGAGCACAACAACCTCGACTGAGACCAGTACCAGTACTTCCACAGAGGCAAGGACAACAACATCCACCGAGACGAGTACCAGTACTTCGACAGAGGCGAGCACAACAACCTCGACTGAGACCAGTACCAGTACTTCCACGGAGGCAAGCACAACAACGTCGCCCGAGACGAGTACCAGTACTTCGACAGAGGCAAGCACAACAACATCCACCGAGACCAGTACCAGTACTTCGACAGAGGCAAGC
Source organism: Sphagnum contortum (assembly GCA_963920785.1). Lineage (NCBI taxonomy): Eukaryota > Viridiplantae > Streptophyta > Sphagnopsida > Sphagnales > Sphagnaceae > Sphagnum > Sphagnum contortum. The sequence continues at coordinate 24,889 of CAWUCS010000249.1, read as the reverse complement.
ACAACAACATCCACCGAGACCAGTACCAGTACTTCCACAGAGGCAAGCACAACAACATCCACCGAGACCAGCACCAGTACTTCGACAGAGGCGGGCACAACAACCTCGACTGAGACCAGTACCAGTACTTCCACAGAGGCAAGCACAACAACGTCGCCCGAGACGAGTACCAGTGCTTCGACAGAGGCAGGCACAACAACATTCACCGAGATCAGTACCACTACTTCGACAGAGGCGAGCACAACAGCCTCGACTGAGACCATTACCAGTACTTCGACAGAGGCGAGAACAACAACCTCGACCGAGACCATTACCAGTACCTCGGCAGAGGCGAGCACATCAACCTCGACTGAGACCAGTACCAGTACTTCCACGGAGGCAAGCACAACAACGTCCACCGAGACCAGTACCAGTACTTCGACAGAGGCGAGCACAACAACATACACCGGGACCAGTACCAGTACTTCCACAGAGGCAAGCACAACAACAATCACCGAGACCAGTACCAGTACTTCAACAGAGGCGAGCACAACAACCTCGACTGAGACCAGTACCAGTACTTCCACAGAGGCAAGGACAACAACATCCACCGAGACGGGTACCAGTACTTCGACAGAGGCGAGCACAACAACCTCGACTGAGACCAGTACCAGTACTTCCACGGAGGCAAGCACAACAACGTCCACCGATACGAGTACCAGTACTTCGACAGAGGCAAGCACAACAACATCCACCGAGACCAGTACCAGTACTTCGACAGAGGCAAGCACAACAACATCCACCGAGACCAGTACCAGTACTTCCACAGAGGCAAGCACAACAACATCCACCGAGACCAGCACCAGTACTTCGACAGAGGCGGGCACAACAACCTCGACTGAGACCAGTACCAGTACTTCCACAGAGGCAAGCACAACAACGTCGCCCGAGACGAGTACCAGTGCTTCGACAGAGGCAGGCACAACAACATTCACCGAGATCAGTACCACTACTTCGACAGAGGCGAGCACAACAGCCTCGACTGAGACCAGTACCAGTACTTCCACAGAGGCAAGCACAACAACATCCACCGAGACGAGTACCAGTACTTCGACAGAGGCGAGCACAACAACCTCGACTGAGACCAGTACCAGTACTTCCACAGAGGCAAGCACAACAACCTCGACTGAGACCATTACCAGTACCTCGGCAGAGGCGAGCACATCAACCTCGACTGAGACCAGTACCAGTACTTCCACAGAGGCAAGCACAACAACATCCACCGAGACGAGTACCAGTACTTCGACAGAGGCGAGCACAACAACCTCGACTGAGACCAGTACCAGTACTTCGACAGAGGCGAGCACAACAACCTCGACTGAGACCAGTACCAGCACTTCCACAGAGGCAAGCACAACAACATCCACCGAGACCAGTACCAATACTTCCACAGAGGCGAGCACAACAACCTCGACTGAGACTATTACCAGTACTTCGAAAGAGGCGAGCACAACAACCTCGACTGAGACCATTACCAGTACCTCGGCAGAGGCGAGCACATCAACCTCGACTGAGACCAGTACCAGTACTTCCACGGAGGCAAGCACAACAACGTCCACCGAGACGAGTACCAGTACTTCGACAGAGGCAAGCACAACAACATCCACCGAGACGAGTACCAGTACTTCGACAGAGGCAAGCACAACAACATCCACCGAGACCAGTACCAGTACTTCGACAGAGGCGAGCACAACAACATCCACCGAGACCAGCACCAGTACTTCCACAGAGGCAAGCACAACAACATCCACCGAGACCAGCACCAGTACTTCGACAGAGGCGGGCACAACAACCTCGACTGAGACCAGTACCAGTACTTCCACAGAGGCGAGCACAACAACGTCGCCCGAGACGAGTACCAGTGCTTCGACAGAGGCAAGCACAACAACATCCACCGAGACCAGTACCATTACTTCGACAGAGGCGAGCACAACAAGCTCGACTGAGACCAGTACCAGTACTTCCACAGAGGCATGCACAACAACGTCCCCCGAGACGAGTACCAGTACTTCGACAGAGGCGAGCACAACAACCTCGACTGAGACCAGTACCAGTACTTCCACAGAGGCAAGCACAACAACCTCGACTGAGACCAGTACCAGTACTTCCACAGAGGGAAGCACAACAACATCCACCGAGACCAGTACCAGTACTTCGACAGAGGCGAGCACAACAACCTCGACTGAGACCAGTACCAGAACTTCCACAGAGGCAAGCACAACAACGTCCCCCGAGACGAGTACCAGTGCTTCGGCAGAGGCGAGCACAACAACCACGACTGAGACCAATAACAGTACTTCCACAGAGGCAAGCACAACAACATCCACCGAGATGAGTTCCAGTACTTCGACAGAGGCGAGCACAACAACCTCGACTGAGACAAGTACCAGTACTTCCACAGAGGCAAGCACAACAACATCCACCGAGAACAGTACCAGTACTTCGACAGAGGCGAGCACAACAACCTCGACTGAGACCATTACCAGTACCTCGGCAGAGGCGAGCACATCAACCTCGACTGAGACCAGTACCAGTACTTCCACGGAGGCAAGCACAACAAGGTCCACCGATACGAGTACCAGTACTTCGACGGAGGCAAGCACAACAACATCCACCGAGACCAGTACCAGTACTTCGACAGAGGCAAGCACAACAACATCCACCGAGACCAGCACCAGTACTTCGACAGAGGCGGGCACAACAACCTGGACTGAGACCAGTACCAGTACTTCCACAGAGGCAAGCACAACAACGTCGCCCGAGACGAGTACCAGTGCTTCGACAGAGGCAAGCACAACAACATTCACCGAGATCAGTACCACTACTTCGACAGAGGCGAGCACAACAACCTCGACTGAGACCAGTACCAGTACTTCCACGGAGGCAAGCACAACAAGGTCCACCGATACGAGTACCAGTACTTCGACAGAGGCAAGCACAAAAACATCCACCGAGACCAGTACCAGTACTTCGACAGAGGCAAGCACAACAACATCCACCGAGACGAGTACCAGTACTTCGACAGAGGCAAGCACAACAACATCCACCGAGACGAGTACCAGTACTTCGACAGAGGCGAGCACAACAACCTCGACTGAGAGCAGTACCAGTACTTCGACAGAGGCGAGCACAACAACCTCGACTGAGATCAGTACCAGTACTTCGACAGAGGCGAGCACAACAACCTCGACTGAGACCATTACCAGTACCTCGGCAGAGGCGAGCACATCAACCTCGACTGAGACCAGTACCAGTACTTCCACAGAGGCAAGCACAACAACATCCACCGAGACGAGTACCAGTACTTCGACAGAGGCGAGCACAACAACCTCGACTGAGACCAGTACCAGTACTTCGACAGAGGCAAGCACAACAACATCCACCGAGACCAGGACCAGTACTTCGACAGAGGCGAGCACAACAACCTCGACTGAGACCAGTACCAGCACTTCCACAGAGGCAAGCACAACAACATCCACCGAGACGAGTACCAGTACTTCGACAGAGCGAGCACAACAACCTCGACTGAGACCAGTACCAGTACTTCGACAGAGGCAAGCACAACAACATCCACCGAGACGAGTACCAGTGCTTCGACAGAGGCAAGCACAACAACATTCACCGAGATCAGTACCCCTACTTCGACAGAGGCGAGCACAACAACCTCGACTGAGACCAGTACCAGTACTTCCACAGAGGCAAGCACAACAACATCCACCGAGACGAGTACCAGTACTTCGACAGAGGCGAGCACAACAACCTCGACTGAGACCATTACCAGTACCTCGGCAGAGGCGAGCACATCAACTTCGACTGAGACCAGTACCAGTACTTCCACAGAGGCAACCACAACAACATCCACCGAGACGAGTACCAGTACTTCGACAGAGGCGAGCACAACAACCTCGACTGAGACCAGTACCAGTACTTCGACAGAGGCAAGCACAACAACATCCACCGAGACCAGTACCAGTACTTCGACAGAGGCGAGCACAACAACCTCGACTGAGACCAGTACCAGCACTTCCACAGAGGCAAGCACAACAACATCCACCGGGACCAGTACCAGTACTTCGATAGAGGCGAGCACAAGAACCTCGACTGAGACCAGTACCAGTACTTCGACAGAGGCGAGCACAACAACCTCGACTGAGACCAGTACCAATACTTCCACAGAGGCAAGCACAACAACATCCACCGAGACCAGTACCAGTACTTCGACAGAGGCGAGCACAACAACCTCGACTGAGACCATTACCAGTACTTCGACAGAGGCGAGCACAACAACCTCGACTGAGACCATTACCAGTACCTCGGCAGAGGCGAGCACATCAACCTCGACTGAGACCAGTACCAGTACTTCCACGGAGGGAAGCACAACAACGTCCACCGAGACGAGTACCAGTACTTCGACAGAGGCAAGCACAACAACATCCACCGAGACCAGTACCAGTACTTCGACAGAGGCGAGCACAACAACCTCGACTGAGACCAGTACCAGTACTTCCACAGAGGCAAGTACAACAACATCCACCGAGCCGAGTACCAGTACTTCGACAGAGGCGAGCACAACAACCTCGACTGAGACCAGTACCAGTACTTCCACGGAGGCAAGCACAACAACGTCCACCGATACGAGTACCAGTACTTCGACAGAGGCAAGCACAACAACGTCGCACGAGACGAGTACCAGTGCTTCGACAGAGGCAGGCACAACAACATTCACCGAGATCAGTACCACTACTTCGACAGAGGCGAGCACAACAACCTCGACTGAGACCAGTACCAGTACTTCGACAGAGGCAAGCACAACAACATCCACCGAGACGAGTACCAGTGCTTCGACAGAGGCAAGCACAACAACATTCACCGAGATCAGTACCCCTACTTCGACAGAGGCGAGCACAACAACCTCGACTGAGACCATTACCAGTACTTCGACAGAGGCGAGCACAACAACCTCGACTGAGACCATTACCAGTACCTCGGCAGAGGCGAGCACATCAACCTCGACTGAGACCAGTACCAGTACTTCCACGGAGGGAAGCACAACAACGTCCACCGAGACGAGTACCAGTACTTCGACAGAGGCTAGCACAAGCAACATCCACCGAGACCAGCACCAGTACTTCGACAGAGGCGAGCACAACAACCTCGACTGAGACCAGTACCAGTACTTCCATTGAGGCAAGCACAACAACATCCACCGAGACCAGTACCAGTACTTCGACAGAGGCAAGCACAACAACATCCACCGAGACGAGTACCAGTAGTTCGACAGAGGCAAGCACAACAACATCCACCGAGACCAGTACCAGTACTTCGACAGAGGCGAGCACAACAACGTCGCACGAGACGAGTACCAGTGCTTCGACAGAGGCAAGCACAACAACATCCACCGAGACCAGTACCAGTACTTCGACAGAGGCGAGCACAACAACCTCGACTGAGACCAGTACCAGTACTTCCACAGAGGCTAGCACAACAACATTCACCGAGACCAGTACCAGTACTTCGACAGAGGCTAGCACAACAACATCCACCGAGACCAGCACCAGTACTTCGACAGAGGCGAGCACAACAACCTCGACTGAGACCAGTACCAGTACTTCCATTGAGGCAAGCACAACAACATCCACCGAGACCAGTACCAGTACTTCGACAGAGGCAAGCACAACAACCTCGACTGAGACCAGTACCAGTACTTCCACGGAGGCAAGCACAACAACGTCCACCGATACGAGTACCAGTACTTCGACAGAGGCAAGCACAACAACGTCGCACGAGACGAGTACCAGTGCTTCGACAGAGGCAGGCACAACAACATTCACCGAGATCAGTACCACTACTTCGACAGAGGCGAGCACAACAACCTCGACTGAGACCAGTACCAGTACTTCCACAGAGGCAAGCACGACAACATCCACCGAGACGAGTACCAGTACTTCGACAGAGGCGAGCACAACAACCTCGACTGAGAGCAGTACCAGTACTTCGACAGAGGCGAGCACAACAACCTCGAATGAGACCAGTACCAGTACTTCGACAGAGGCGAGCACAACAACCTCGACTGAGACCATTACCAGTACCTCGGCAGAGGCGAGCACATCAACCTCGACTGAGACCAGTACCAGTACTTCCACAGAGGCAAGCACAACAACATCCACCGAGACGAGTACCAGTACTTCGACAGAGGCGAGCACAACAACCTCGACTGAGACCAGTACCAGTACTTCCACAGAGGCAAGCACAACAACGTCCCCCGAGACGAGTACCAGTGCTTCGACAGAGGCAAGCACAACAACATCCACCGAGACCAGTACCAGTACTTCGACAGAGGCGAGCACAACAACCTCGACTGAGACCAGTACCAGTACTTCCACAGAGGCTAGCACAACAACATTCACCGAGACCAGTACCAGTACTTCGACAGAGGCTAGCACAACAACATCCACCGAGACCAGCACCAGTACTTCGACAGAGGCGAGCACAACAACCTCGACTGAGACCAGTACCAGTACTTCCATTGAGGCAAGCACAACAACATCCACCGAGACCAGTACCAGTACTTCGACAGAGGCAAGCACAACAACATCCACCGAGACGAGTACCAGTAGTTCGACAGAGGCAAGCACAACAACATCCACCGAGACCAGTACCAGTACTTCGACAGAGGCGAGCACAACAACCTCGATTGAGACCAGTACCAGTACTTCCACAGAGGCTAGCACAACAACATCCACCGAGACTAGCACCAGTACTTCGACAGAGGCGAGCACAACAACCTCGACTGAGACCAGTATCAGTACTTCCACAGAGGCAAGCACAACAACATCCACCGAGACGAGTACCAGTACTTCGACAGAGGCGAGCACAACAACCTCGATTGAGACCAGTACCAGTACTTCCACAGAGGCTAGCACAACAACATCCACCGAGACCAGCACCAGTACTTCGACAGAGTCGAGCACAACAACCTCGACTGAGACCAGTATCAGTACTTCCACAGAGGCAAGCACAACAACATCCACGGAGACCAGCACCAGTACTTCGACAGAGGCAAGCACAACAACATCCACCGAGACCAGCACCAGTACTTCGACAGAGGCGAGCACAACAACCTCCACTGAGACCAGTACCAGTACTTCCACAGAGACAAGCACAACAACATCCACCGAGACCAGCACCAGTACTTCGACAGAGGCGAGCACAACAACCTCGACTGAGACCAGCACCAGTACTTCGACAGAGGCAAGCACAACAACATCCACCGAGACCAGCACCAGTACTTCGACAGAGGCGAGCACAACAACCTCGACTGAGACCAGTATCAGTACTTCCACAGAGGCAAGCACAACAACATCCACCGAGACGAGTACCAGTACTTCGACAGAGGCGAGCACAACAACCTCGATTGAGACCAGTACCAGTACTTCCACAGCGGCTAGCACAACAACATCCACCGAGACCAGCACCAGTACTTCGACAGAGGCGAGCACAACAACCTCGACTGAGACCAGTATCAGTACTTCCACAGAGGCAAGCACAACAACATCCACCGAGACCAGCACCAGTACTTCGACAGAGGCGAGCACAACAACCTCGACTGAGACCAGTATCAGTACTTCCACAGAGGCAAGCACAACAACATCCACGGAGACCAGCACCAGTACTTCGACAGAGGCAAGCACAACAACATCCACCGAGACCAGCACCAGTACTTCGACAGAGGCGAGCACAACAACCTCCACTGAGACCAGTACCAGTACTTCCACAGAGACAAGCACAACAACATCCACCGAGACCAGCACCAGTACTTCGACAGAGGCGAGCACAACAACCTCGACTGAGACCAGTACCAGTACCTCGACAGAGGCAAGCACAACAACATCCACCGAGACCAGTACCAGTACTTCGACAGAGGCGAGCACAACAACCTCGACTGAGACCAGTACCAGTACTTCGGCAGAGGCAAGGACAACAACATCCACTGAGATCAGTACCAGTACTTCGACAGAGGCAAGCACAACAACATCCACCGAGACCAGCACCATTACTTCGACAGAGGCGAGCACAACAACCTCGACTGAGACCAGCACCAGTACTTCGGCAGAGGCAAGCACAACAACATCCACTGAGAACAGTACCAGTACTTCGACAGAGGCAAGCACAACAACATCCACCGAGACCAGTACCAGTACTTCGGCAGAGGCGAGCACAACAACCTCGACTGAGACCAGTACCAGTACTTCCACAGAGGCAAGCACAACAACACCCACCGAGACGAGTACCAGTAGCTCGACAGAGGCGAGCACATCAACCTCGACTGAGACCAGTACCAGTACTTCCACGGAGGCAAGCACAACAACGGCCACCGAGTCGAGTACCAGTACTTCGACAGAGGCAAGCACAACAACATCCACCGAGACCAGTACCAGTACTTCGACAGAGGCAAGCACAACAACATCCACCGAGACCAGTACCAGTACTTCCACAGAGGCAAGCACAACAACATCCACCGAGACCAGCACCAGTACTTCCACAGAGACAAGCACAATAACATCCACTGAGACCAGTACCAGTACTTCCACAGAGACAAGCACAATAACATCCACCGAGACTCGCACCAGTACTTCGACAGAGGCGAGCACAGCAACCTCCACTGAGACCAGTACCAGTACTTCCACAGAGGCAAGCACAATAACATCCACCGAGATCAGTACCAGTACTTCCACAGAGGCAAGCACAATAACATCCGCCGAGACCAGCACCATTACTTCGACAGAGGCGAGCACAACAACCTCGACTGAGACCAGTACCAGTACTTCGACAGAGGCGAGCACAACAACCTCGACTGAGACCAGTACCAGTACTTCCACGGAGGCAAGCACAACAACGTCCACCGAGACGAGTACCAGTACTTCGACAGAGGCAAGCACAACAACATCCACCGAGACCAGTACCAGTACTTCGACAGAGGCAAGCACAACAACATCCACCGAGATTAGCACCAGTACTTCGACAGAGGCGAGCACAACAAACTCCACTGAGACCAGTACCAGTACTTCCACGGAGGCAAGCACAACAACGGCCACCGAGTCGAGTACCAGTACTTCGACAGAGGCAAGCACAACAACATCCACCGAGACCAGTACAAGTACTTCGACAGAGGCAAGCACAACAACATCCACCGAGACCAGTACCAGTACTTCCACAGAGGCAAGCACAACAACATCCACCGAGACCAGCACCAGTACTTCGACAGAGGCGAGCACAAGAATCTCGACTGAGACGAGTACCAGTACCTCGACGGAGGCAAGCACAACAACGTCCCCCGAGACGAGTACCAGTACTTCCACGGAGGCAAGCACAACAACATTCACCGAGACCAGTACCAGTACTTCGACAGAGGCAAGCACAACAACATCCACCGAGACCAGTACCAGTACTTCCACAGAGGCAAGCACAACAACATCCACCGAGACCAGCACCAGTACTTCGACAGAGGCGAGCACAACAACCTCGACTGAGACGAGTACCAGTACCTCGACAGAGGCAAGCACAACAACGTCCCCCGAGACGAGTACCAGTACTTCCACGGAGGCAAGCACAACAACATTCACCGAGACCAGTACCAGTACTTCGACAGAGGCGAGCACAACAAACTCCACTGAGACCAGTACCAGTACTTCCACAGAGGCAAGCACAACAACGTCCCCCGAGACGAGTACCAGTGCTTCGACAGAGGCAAGCACAACAACATCCACCGAGACCAGTACCAGTACTTCCACAGAGGCAAGCACAATAACATCCACCGAGACCAGTACCAGTACTTCGACAGAGGCAAGCACAACAACATCCACCGAGACCAGCACCAGTACATCGACAGAGGCGAGCACAACAACCTCCACTGAGACCAGTACCAGTACTTCCACGGAGGCAAGCACAACAACGGCCACCGAGTCGAGTACCAGTACTTCGACAGAGGCAAGCACAACAACATCCACCGAGACCAGTACCAGTACTTCGACAGAGGCAAGCACAACAACATCCACCGAGACCAGTACCAGTACTTCCACAGAGGCAAGCACAACAACATCCACCGAGACCAGCACCAGTACTTCGACAGAGGCGAGCACAACAACCTCGACTGAGACCAGTACCAGTACTTCCACAGAGGCAAGCACAATAACATCCACCGAGACCAGTACCAGTACTTCGACAGAGGCAAGCACAACAACATCCACCGAGACGAGTACCAGTACTTCGACAGAGGCGAGCACAACAACCTCCACTGAGACCAGTACCAGTACTTCCACGGAGGCAAGCACAACAACGGCCACCGAGTCGAGTACCAGTACTTCGACAGAGGCAAGCACAACAACATCCACCGAGACCAGTACCAGTACTTCGACAGAGGCAAGCACAACAACATCCACCGAGACCAGTACCAGTACTTCCACAGAGGCAAGCACAACAACATCCACCGAGACCAGCACCAGTACTTCGACAGAGGCGAGCACAACAACCTCGACTGAGACCAGTACCAGTACTTCCACAGAGGCAAGCACAATAACATCCACCGAGACCAGTACCAGTACTTCGACAGAGGCAAGCACAACAACATCCACCGAGACCAGCACCAGTACTTCGACAGAGGCGAGCACAACAACCTCCACTGAGACCAGTACCAGTACTTCCACGGAGGCAAGCACAACAACGGCCACCGAGTCGAGTACCAGTACTTCGACAGAGGCAAGCACAACAACATCCACCGAGACCAGTACCAGTACTTCGACAGAGGCAAGCACAACAACATCCACCGAGACCAGTACCAGTACTTCCACAGAGGCAAGCACAACAACATCCACCGAGACCAGCACCAGTACTTCGACAGAGGCGAGCACAACAACCTCGACTGAGACCAGTACCAGTACTTCCACAGAGACAAGCACAACAACGTCCCCCGAGACGAGTACCAGTGCTTCGACAGAGGCAAGCACAACAACATCCACCGAGACCAGTACCAGTACTTCGACAGAGGCGAGCACAACAACCTCGACTGAGACCAGTACCAGTACTTCCACAGAGGCAAGCACAACAACATCCACCGAGACGAGTACCAGTACTTCGACAGAGGCGAGCACAACAACCTCGACTGAGACCAGTACCAGTACTTCCACGGAGGTAAGCACAACAACGTCCACCGACACCAGTAGCAGTACTTCGACAGAGGCAAGCACATCAACATCCACCGACACCAGTAGCAGTGCTTCGACAGAGGCAAGCACAACAACATCAACCGAGACGAGTACCAGTACTTCGACAGAGGCGAGCACAACAACCTCGACTGAGACCAGTACCAGTACTTCCACAGAGGCTAGCACAACAACCTCGACTGACACCAGTACCAGTACTTCGACAGAGGCGAGCACAACAACCTCGACTGAGACCAGTACCAGTACTTCCACAGAGGCAACCACAATAACATCCACCGAGACCAGTACCAGTACTTCGACAGAGGCAAGCACAACAACATCCACCGAGACCAGCACCAGTACTTCGACAGAGGCGAGCACAACAACTTCGACTGAGACCAGTACCAGTACTTCCACAGAGGCAAGCACAATAACATCCACCGAGACCAGTACCAGTACTTCGACAGAGGCAAGCACAACAACATCCACCGAGACGAGTACCAGTACTTCGACAGAGCCGAGCACAACAACCTCGACTGAGACCAGTACCAGTACTTCCACAGAGGCAAGCACAACAACGTCTCCCGAGACGAGTACCAGTGCTTCGACAGAGGCAAGCACAACAACATCCACCGAGACCAGTACCAGTACTTCGGCAGAGGCGAGCACAACAACCTCGACTGAGACCAGTACCAGTACTTCCACAGAGGCAAGCACAACAACACCCACCGAGACGAGTACCAGTACCTCGACAGAGGCGAGCACATCAACCTCGACTGAGACGAGTAGCAGTACTTCGACAGAGGCAAGCACATCAACATCCACCGACACCAGTAGCAGTACTTCGACAGAGGCAAGCACAACAACATCCACCGAGACGAGTACCAGTACTTCGACAGAGGCGAGCACAACAACCTCGACTGAGACCAGTACCAGTACTTCCACAGAGGCAAGCACAACAACACCCACCGAGACGAGTACCAGTACCTCGACAGAGGCGAGCACATCAACCTCGACTGAGACCAGTACCAGTACTTCCACGGAGGCAAGCACAACAACGGCCACCGAGTCGAGTACCAGTACTTCGACAGAGGCAAGCACAACAACATCCACCGAGACCAGTACCAGTACTTCGACAGAGGCAAGCACAACAACATCCACCGAGACCAGTACCAGTACTTCCACAGAGGCAAGCACAACAACATCCACCGAGACCAGCACCAGTACTTCGACAGAGGCGAGCACAACAACCTCGACTGAGACCAGTACCAGTACTTCCACAGAGACAAGCACAACAACGTCCCCCGAGACGAGTACCAGTACTTCGACAGAGGCGAGCACAACAACCTCGACTGAGACCAGTACCAGTACTTCCACAGAGGCAAGCACAATAACATCCACCGAGACCAGTACCAGTACTTCGACAGAGGCGAGCACAACAACCTCGACTGAGACCAGTACCAGTACTTCGACAGAGGCGAGCACAACAACCTCGACTGAGACCAGTACCAGTACCTCGACAGAGGCGAGTACATCAACCTCGACTGAGACCAGTACCAGTACTTCCACGGAGGCAAGCACAACAACGTCCACCGAGACGAGTACCAGTACTTCGACAGAGGCAAGCACAACAACATCCACCGAGACCAGCACCACTACTTCGACAGAGGCAAGCACACCAACATCCAGCGAGACCAGCACCAGCACTTCGACAGAGGCAAACACAACCACCTCGACTGAGACCAGTACCAGTACTTCCACAGAGGCAAGCACAACAACCTCGACTGAGACCAGTACCAGTACTTCGACAGAGGCGAGCACAACAACCTCGACTGAGACCAGTACCAGTACCTCGACAGAGGCGAGCACATCAACCTCGACTGAGACCAGTACCAGTACTTCCACAGAGGCAAGCACAACAACGTCCCCCGAGACGAGTACCAGTACTTCGACAGAGGCAAGCACAACAACATCCACCGAGACCAGCACCAGTACTTCGACAGAGGCAAGCACACCAACATCCACCGAGACCAGCACCGGCACTTCGACAGAGGCAAACACAACCACCTCGACTGAGACCAGTACCAGTACTTTTACAGAGGCAAGCACAACAACCTCGACTGAGACCAGTACCAGTACTTCGACAGAGGCTAGCACAACAACCTCGACTGAGACCAGTACCAGCACCTCGACAGAGGCGAGCACATCAACCTCGACTGAGACCAGTACCAGTACTTTCACAGAGGCAAGCACAACAACATCCACCGAGACCAATACCAGTACTTCGACAGAGGCAAGCTCAACAACATCCACCGAGAGCAGCACCAGTACTTCGACAGAGGCGAGCACAACAACCTCGACTGAGACCAGTACCAGTACTTCCACAGAGGCAAGCACAACAGCATCCACCGAGACGAGTACCAGTACTTTGACCGAGCCGAGCACAACTACCTCGGCTGAGACAAGTACCAGTACTTCCACAGAGGCAAGCACAACAACATCCACCGATACCAGCACCAGTACTTCGACAGAGGCGAGCACAACAACCTCGACTGAGACCAGTATCAGTACTTACACAGACGCAAGCACAATAACATCCACTGAGACCAGTACCAGTACTTCGACAGAGGCAAGCACAACAACATCCACCGAGACCAGCACCAGGACTTCGACAGAGGCGAGCACAACAACCTCGACTGAGACCAGTACCAGTACTTCCACAGAGGCAAGCACAACAATGTCCCCCGAGTCGAGTACCAGTACTTCGACGGAGGCAAGCACAACAACATCCACCGAGACCAGTACCAGTCCTTCGACAGAGGGAAGCACAACAACATCCACCGAGACCAGTACCAGTACGTACACAGAGGCAAGCACAACAACATCCACCGAGACCAGTACCAGTACTTCGACAGAGGCGAGCACAACAACATCCACCGAGACCAGTACCAGTACTTCGACAGAGGGAAGCACAACAACATCCACCGAGACCAGTACCAGTACTTCCACAGAGGCAAGCACAACAACATCCACCGAGACCAGTGCCAGTGCTTCGACAGAGGCAAGCACAATAACATCCACCGAGACCAGTACCAGTACTTCGACAGAGGCAAGCACAACAATGTCCCCCGAGTCGAGTACCAGTACTTCGACGGAGGCAAGCACAACAACATCCACCGAGACCAGTACCAGTCCTTCGACAGAGGGAAGCACAACAACATCCACCGAGACCAGTACCAGTACGTCCACAGAGGCAAGCACAACAATGTCCCCCGAGTCGAGTACCAGTACTTCGACGGAGGCAAGCACAATAACATCCACCGAGACCAGTATCAGTACTTCGACAGAGGCAAGCACAAATACATCAACTGAGACCAGTACCAGTACTTCGACAGAGGCGAGCACAACAACCTCGACTGAGACCATTACCAGTACTTACACGGAGGCAAGCACAACAACGTCCACCGAGACGAGTACCAGTACTCGCCCAGAGGCAAGCACAACAACATCCACCGAGACGAGTACCAGTACTTCGACAGAGGCGAGCACAACAACCTCGACTGAGACCAGTACCAGTACTTCCACAGAGGCAAGCACAACAACGTCCCCCGAGACGAGTACCAGTGCTTCGACAGAGGCAAGCACAACAACATCCACCGAGACCAGTACCAGTACTTCGACAGAGGCGAGCACAACAACCTCGACTGAGACCAGTACCAGTACTTCCACAGAGGCTAGCACAACAACATTCACCGAGACCAGTACCAGTACTTCGACAGAGGCTAGCACAACAACATCCACCGAGACCAGCACCAGTACTTCGACAGAGGCGAGCACAACAACCTCGACTGAGACCAGTACCAGTACTTCCATTGAGGCAAGCACAACAACATCCACCGAGACCAGTACCAGTACTTCGACAGAGGCAAGCACAACAACATCCACCGAGACGAGTACCAGTAGTTCGACAGAGGCAAGCACAACAACATCCACCGAGACCAGTACCAGTACTTCGACAGAGGCGAGCACAACAACCTCGATTGAGACCAGTACCAGTACTTCCACAGAGGCTAGCACAACAACATCCACCGAGACTAGCACCAGTACTTCGACAGAGGCGAGCACAACAACCTCGACTGAGACCAGTATCAGTACTTCCACAGAGGCAAGCACAACAACATCCACCGAGACGAGTACCAGTACTTCGACAGAGGCGAGCACAACAACCTCGATTGAGACCAGTACCAGTACTTCCACAGAGGCTAGCACAACAACATCCACCGAGACCAGCACCAGTACTTCGACAGAGTCGAGCACAACAACCTCGACTGAGACCAGTATCAGTACTTCCACAGAGGCAAGCACAACAACATCCACGGAGACCAGCACCAGTACTTCGACAGAGGCAAGCACAACAACATCCACCGAGACCAGCACCAGTACTTCGACAGAGGCGAGCACAACAACCTCCACTGAGACCAGTACCAGTACTTCCACAGAGACAAGCACAACAACATCCACCGAGACCAGCACCAGTACTTCGACAGAGGCGAGCACAACAACCTCGACTGAGACCAGTACCAGTACCTCGACAGAGGCAAGCACAACAACATCCACCGAGACCAGTACCAGTACTTCGACAGAGGCGAGCATAACAACCTCGACTGAGACCAGTACCAGTACTTCCACAGAGGCAAGCACAACAACATCCACCGAGATCAGTACCAGTACTTCGACAGAGGCAAGCACAACAACATCCACCGAGACCAGCACCATTACTTCGACAGAGGCGAGCACAACAACCTCGACTGAGACCAGCACCAGTACTTCGACAGAGGCAAGCACAACAACATCCACTGAGACCAGTACCAGTACTTCGACAGAGGCAAGCACAACAACATCAACTGAGAGCAGTACCAGTACTTCGACAGAGGCGAGCACAACAACCTCCACTGAGACCAGTACCAGTACTTCCACAGAGACAAGCACAATAACATCCACCGAGACGAGTACCAGTACTTCGACAGAGGCAAGCACAACAACATCCACCGAGACCAGCACCATTACTTCGACAGAGGCGAGCACAACAACCTCGACTGAGACCAGCACCAGTACTTCGACAGAGGCAAGCACAACAACATCCACCGAGACCAGCACCAGTACTTCGACAGAGGCGAGCACAACAACCTCGACTGAGACCAGTATCAGTACTTCCACAGAGGCAAGCACAACAACATCCACCGAGACGAGTACCAGTACTTCGACAGAGGCGAGCACAACAACCTCGATTGAGACCAGTACCAGTACTTCCACAGCGGCTAGCACAACAACATCCACCGAGACCAGCACCAGTACTTCGACAGAGGCGAGCACAACAACCTCGACTGAGACCAGTATCAGTACTTCCACAGAGGCAAGCACAACAACATCCACCGAGACCAGCACCAGTACTTCGACAGAGGCGAGCACAACAACCTCGACTGAGACCAGTATCAGTACTTCCACAGAGGCAAGCACAACAACATCCACGGAGACCAGCACCAGTACTTCGACAGAGGCAAGCACAACAACATCCACCGAGACCAGCACCAGTACTTCGACAGAGGCGAGCACAACAACCTCCACTGAGACCAGTACCAGTACTTCCACAGAGACAAGCACAACAACATCCACCGAGACCAGCACCAGTACTTCGACAGAGGCGAGCACAACAACCTCGACTGAGACCAGTACCAGTACCTCGACAGAGGCAAGCACAACAACATCCACCGAGACCAGTACCAGTACTTCGACAGAGGCGAGCACAACAACCTCGACTGAGACCAGTACCAGTACTTCGGCAGAGGCAAGCACAACAACATCCACTGAGATCAGTACCAGTACTTCGACAGAGGCAAGCACAACAACATCACCGAGACCAGCACCATTACTTCGACAGAGGCGAGCACAACAACCTCGACTGAGACCAGTACCAGTACTTCCACAGAGGCAAGCACAACAACATCCACTGAGAACAGTACCAGTACTTCGACAGAGGCAAGCACAACAACATCCACCGAGACCAGCACCATTACTTCGACAGAGGCGAGCACAACAACCTCGACTGAGACCAGCACCAGTACTTCGACAGAGGCAAGCACAACAACATCCACGGAGACCAGTACCAGTACTTCGACAGAGGCAAGCACAACAACATCCACCGAGACCAGCACCAGTACTTCGACAGAGGCGAGCACAACAACCTCCACTGAGACCAGTACCAGTACTTCCACAGAGACAAGCACAACAACATCCACCGAGACCAGCACCAGTACTTCGACAGAGGCGAGCACAACAACCTCGACTGAGACCAGTACCAGTACCTCGACAGAGGCAAGCACAACAACATCCACCGAGACCAGTACCAGTACTTCGACAGAGGCGAGCATAACAACCTCGACTGAGACCAGTACCAGTACTTCCACAGAGGCAAGCACAACAACATCCACCGAGATCAGTACCAGTACTTCGACAGAGGCAAGCACAACAACATCCACCGAGACCAGCACCATTACTTCGACAGAGGCGAGCACAACCACCTCGACTGAGACCAGCACCAGTACTTCGACAGAGGCAAGCACAACAACATCCACTGAGACCAGTACCAGTACTTCGACAGAGGCAAGCACAACAACATCAACTGAGAGCAGTACCAGTACTTCGACAGAGGCGAGCACAACAACCTCCACTGAGACCAGTACCAGTACTTCCACAGAGACAAGCACAATAACATCCACCGAGACGAGTACCAGTACTTCGACAGAGGCAAGCACAACAACATCCACCGAGACCAGCACCATTACTTCGACAGAGGCGAGCACAACAACCTCGACTGAGACCAGCACCAGTACTTCGACAGAGGCAAGCACAACAACATCCACCGAGACCAGCACCAGTACTTCGACAGAGGCGAGCACAACAACCTCGACTGAGACCAGTATCAGTACTTCCACAGAGGCAAGCACAACAACATCCACCGAGACGAGTACCAGTACTTCGACAGAGGCGAGCACAACAACCTCGATTGAGACCAGTACCAGTACTTCCACAGCGGCTAGCACAACAACATCCACCGAGACCAGCACCAGTACTTCGACAGAGGCGAGCACAACAACCTCGACTGAGACCAGTATCAGTACTTCCACAGAGGCAAGCACAACAACATCCACCGAGACCAGCACCAGTACTTCGACAGAGGCGAGCACAACAACCTCGACTGAGACCAGTATCAGTACTTCCACAGAGGCAAGCACAACAACATCCACGGAGACCAGCACCAGTACTTCGACAGAGGCAAGCACAACAACATCCACCGAGACCAGCACCAGTACTTCGACAGAGGCGAGCACAACAACCTCCACTGAGACCAGTACCAGTACTTCCACAGAGACAAGCACAACAACATCCACCGAGACCAGCACCAGTACTTCGACAGAGGCGAGCACAACAACCTCGACTGAGACCAGTACCAGTACCTCGACAGAGGCAAGCACAACAACATCCACCGAGACCAGTACCAGTACTTCGACAGAGGCGAGCACAACAACCTCGACTGAGACCAGTACCAGTACTTCGGCAGAGGCAAGCACAACAACATCCACTGAGATCAGTACCAGTACTTCGACAGAGGCAAGCACAACAACATCCACCGAGACCAGCACCATTACTTCGACAGAGGCGAGCACAACAACCTCGACTGAGACCAGTACCAGTACTTCCACAGAGGCAAGCACAACAACATCCACTGAGAACAGTACCAGTACTTCGACAGAGGCAAGCACAACAACATCCACCGAGACCAGCACCATTACTTCGACAGAGGCGAGCACAACAACCTCGACTGAGACCAGCACCAGTACTTCGACAGAGGCAAGCACAACAACATCCACTGAGACCAGTACCAGTACTTCGACAGAGGCAAGCACAACAACATCAACTGAGAGCAGTACCAGTACTTCGACAGAGGCGAGCACAACAACCTCCACTGAGACCAGTACCAGTACTTCCACAGAGACAAGCACAATAACATCCACCGAGACGAGTACCAGTACTTCGACAGAGGCAAGCACAACAACATCCACCGAGACCAGCACCATTACTTCGACAGAGGCGAGCACAACAACCTCGACTGAGACCAGCACCAGTACTTCGACAGAGGCAAGCACAACAACATCCACCGAGACCAGCACCAGTACTTCGACAGAGGCGAGCACAACAACCTCGACTGAGACCAGTATCAGTACTTCCACAGAGGCAAGCACAACAACATCCACCGAGACGAGTACCAGTACTTCGACAGAGGCGAGCACAACAACCTCGATTGAGACCAGTACCAGTACTTCCACAGCGGCTAGCACAACAACATCCACCGAGACCAGCACCAGTACTTCGACAGAGGCGAGCACAACAACCTCGACTGAGACCAGTATCAGTACTTCCACAGAGGCAAGCACAACAACATCCACCGAGACCAGCACCAGTACTTCGACAGAGGCGAGCACAACAACCTCGACTGAGACCAGTATCAGTACTTCCACAGAGGCAAGCACAACAACATCCACGGAGACCAGCACCAGTACTTCGACAGAGGCAAGCACAACAACATCCACCGAGACCAGCACCAGTACTTCGACAGAGGCGAGCACAACAACCTCCACTGAGACCAGTACCAGTACTTCCACAGAGACAAGCACAACAACATCCACCGAGACCAGCACCATTACTTCGACAGAGGCGAGCACAACAACCTCGACTGAGACCAGCACCAGTACTTCGGCAGAGGCAAGCACAACAACATCCACTGAGAACAGTACCAGTACTTCGACAGAGGCAAGCACAACAACATCCACCGAGACCAGTACCAGTACTTCGGCAGAGGCGAGCACAACAACCTCGACTGAGACCAGTACCAGTACTTCCACAGAGGCAAGCACAACAACACCCACCGAGACGAGTACCAGTACCTCGACAGAGGCGAGCACATCAACCTCGACTGAGACCAGTACCAGTACTTCCACGGAGGCAAGCACAACAACGGCCACCGAGTCGAGTACCAGTACTTCGACAGAGGCAAGCACAACAACATCCACCGAGACCAGTACCAGTACTTCGACAGAGGCAAGCACAACAACATCCACCGAGACCAGTACCAGTACTTCCACAGAGGCAAGCACAACAACATCCACCGAGACCAGCACCAGTACTTCCACAGAGACAAGCACAATAACATCCACTGAGACCAGTACCAGTACTTCCACAGAGACAAGCACAATAACATCCACCGAGACTCGCACCAGTACTTCGACAGAGGCGAGCACAGCAACCTCCACTGAGACCAGTACCAGTACTTCCACAGAGGCAAGCACAATAACATCCACCGAGATCAGTACCAGTACTTCCACAGAGGCAAGCACAATAACATCCGCCGAGACCAGCACCATTACTTCGACAGAGGCGAGCACAACAACCTCGACTGAGACCAGTACCAGTACTTCGACAGAGGCGAGCACAACAACCTCGACTGAGACCAGTACCAGTACTTCCACGGAGGCAAGCACAACAACGTCCACCGAGACGAGTACCAGTACTTCGACAGAGGCAAGCACAACAACATCCACCGAGACCAGTACCAGTACTTCGACAGAGGCAAGCACAACAACATCCACCGAGATTAGCACCAGTACTTCGACAGAGGCGAGCACAACAAACTCCACTGAGACCAGTACCAGTACTTCCACGGAGGCAAGCACAACAACGGCCACCGAGTCGAGTACCAGTACTTCGACAGAGGCAAGCACAACAACATCCACCGAGACCAGTACAAGTACTTCGACAGAGGCAAGCACAACAACATCCACCGAGACCAGTACCAGTACTTCCACAGAGGCAAGCACAACAACATCCACCGAGACCAGCACCAGTACTTCGACAGAGGCGAGCACAAGAACCTCGACTGAGACGAGTACCAGTACCTCGACGGAGGCAAGCACAACAACGTCCCCCGAGACGAGTACCAGTACTTCCACGGAGGCAAGCACAACAACATTCACCGAGACCAGTACCAGTACTTCGACAGAGGCAAGCACAACAACATCCACCGAGACCAGTACCAGTACTTCCACAGAGGCAAGCACAACAACATCCACCGAGACCAGCACCAGTACTTCGACAGAGGCGAGCACAACAACCTCGACTGAGACGAGTACCAGTACCTCGACAGAGGCAAGCACAACAACGTCCCCCGAGACGAGTACCAGTACTTCCACGGAGGCAAGCACAACAACATTCACCGAGACCAGTACCAGTACTTCGACAGAGGCGAGCACAACAAACTCCACTGAGACCAGTACCAGTACTTCCACAGAGGCAAGCACAACAACGTCCCCCGAGACGAGTACCAGTGCTTCGACAGAGGCAAGCACAACAACATCCACCGAGACCAGTACCAGTACTTCCACAGAGGCAAGCACAATAACATCCACCGAGACCAGTACCAGTACTTCGACAGAGGCAAGCACAACAACATCCACCGAGACCAGCACCAGTACTTCGACAGAGGCGAGCACAACAACCTCCACTGAGACCAGTACCAGTACTTCCACGGAGGCAAGCACAACAACGGCCACCGAGTCGAGTACCAGTACTTCGACAGAGGCAAGCACAACAACATCCACCGAGACCAGTACCAGTACTTCGACAGAGGCAAGCACAACAACATCCACCGAGACCAGTACCAGTACTTCCACAGAGGCAAGCACAACAACATCCACCGAGACCAGCACCAGTACTTCGACAGAGGCGAGCACAACAACCTCGACTGAGACCAGTACCAGTACTTCCACAGAGGCAAGCACAATAACATCCACCGAGACCAGTACCAGTACTTCGACAGAGGCAAGCACAACAACATCCACCGAGACGAGTACCAGTACTTCGACAGAGGCGAGCACAACAACCTCCACTGAGACCAGTACCAGTACTTCCACGGAGGCAAGCACAACAACGGCCACCGAGTCGAGTACCAGTACTTCGACAGAGGCAAGCACAACAACATCCACCGAGACCAGTACCAGTACTTCGACAGAGGCAAGCACAACAACATCCACCGAGACCAGTACCAGTACTTCCACAGAGGCAAGCACAACAACATCCACCGAGACCAGCACCAGTACTTCGACAGAGGCGAGCACAACAACCTCGACTGAGACCAGTACCAGTACTTCCACAGAGGCAAGCACAATAACATCCACCGAGACCAGTACCAGTACTTCGACAGAGGCAAGCACAACAACATCCACCGAGACCAGCACCAGTACTTCGACAGAGGCGAGCACAACAACCTCCACTGAGACCAGTACCAGTACTTCCACGGAGGCAAGCACAACAACGGCCACCGAGTCGAGTACCAGTACTTCGACAGAGGCAAGCACAACAACATCCACCGAGACCAGTACCAGTACTTCGACAGAGGCAAGCACAACAACATCCACCGAGACGAGTACCAGTACTTCGACAGAGGCGAGCACAACAACCTCGACTGAGACCAGTACCAGTACTTCCACGGAGGTAAGCACAACAACGTCCACCGACACCAGTAGCAGTACTTCGACAGAGGCAAGCACATCAACATCCACCGACACCAGTAGCAGTACTTCGACAGAGGCAAGCACAACAACATCCACCGAGACGAGTACCAGTACTTCGACAGAGGCGAGCACAACAACCTCGACTGAGACCAGTACCAGTACTTCCACAGAGGCTAGCACAACAACCTCGACTGACACCAGTACCAGTACTTCGACAGAGGCGAGCACAACAACCTCGACTGAGACCAGTACCAGTACTTCCACAGAGGCAAGCACAATAACATCCACCGAGACCAGTACCAGTACTTCGACAGAGGCAAGCACAACAACATCCACCGAGACCAGCACCAGTACTTCGACAGAGGCGAGCACAACAACCTCGACTGAGACCAGCACCAGTACTTCGGCAGAGGCAAGCACAACAACATCCACTGAGAACAGTACCAGTACTTCGACAGAGGCAAGCACAACAACATCCACCGAGACCAGTACCAGTACTTCGGCAGAGGCGAGCACAACAACCTCGACTGAGACCAGTACCAGTACTTCCACAGAGGCAAGCACAACAACACCCACCGAGACGAGTACCATTAGCTCGACAGAGGCGAGCACATCAACCTCGACTGAGACCAGTACCAGTACTTCCACGGAGGCAAGCACAACAACGGCCACCGAGTCGAGTACCAGTACTTCGACAGAGGCAAGCACAACAACATCCACCGAGACCAGTACCAGTACTTCGACAGAGGCAAGCACAACAACATCCACCGAGACCAGTACCAGTACTTCCACAGAGGCAAGCACAACAACATCCACCGAGACCAGCACCAGTACTTCCACAGAGACAAGCACAATAACATCCACTGAGACCAGTACCAGTACTTCCACAGAGACAAGCACAATAACATCCACCGAGACTCGCACCAGTACTTCGACAGAGGCGAGCACAGCAACCTCCACTGAGACCAGTACCAGTACTTCCACAGAGGCAAGCACAATAACATCCACCGAGATCAGTACCAGTACTTCCACAGAGGCAAGCACAATAACATCCGCCGAGACCAGCACCATTACTTCGACAGAGGCGAGCACAACAACCTCGACTGAGACCAGTACCAGTACTTCGACAGAGGCGAGCACAACAACCTCGACTGAGACCAGTACCAGTACTTCCACGGAGGCAAGCACAACAACGTCCACCGAGACGAGTACCAGTACTTCGACAGAGGCAAGCACAACAACATCCACCGAGACCAGTACCAGTACTTCGACAGAGGCAAGCACAACAACATCCACCGAGATTAGCACCAGTACTTCGACAGAGGCGAGCACAACAAACTCCACTGAGACCAGTACCAGTACTTCCACGGAGGCAAGCACAACAACGGCCACCGAGTCGAGTACCAGTACTTCGACAGAGGCAAGCACAACAACATCCACCGAGACCAGTACAAGTACTTCGACAGAGGCAAGCACAACAACATCCACCAAGACCAGTACCAGTACTTCCACAGAGGCAAGCACAACAACATCCACCGAGACCAGCACCAGTACTTCGACAGAGGCGAGCACAAGAACCTCGACTGAGACGAGTACCAGTACCTCGACGGAGGCAAGCACAACAACGTCCCCCGAGACGAGTACCAGTACTTCCACGGAGGCAAGCACAACAACATTCACCGAGACCAGTACCAGTACTTCGACAGAGGCGAGCACAACAAACTCCACTGAGACCAGTACCAGTACTTCCACAGAGGCAAGCACAACAACGTCCCCCGAGACGAGTACCAGTGCTTCGACAGAGGCAAGCACAACAACATCCACCGAGACCAGTACCAGTACTTCCACAGAGGCAAGCACAATAACATCCACCGAGACCAGTACCAGTACTTCGACAGAGGCAAGCACAACAACATCCACCGAGACCAGCACCAGTACTTCGACAGAGGCGAGCACAACAACCTCCACTGAGACCAGTACCAGTACTTCCACGGAGGCAAGCACAACAACGGCCACCGAGTCGAGTAC
>CAWUCS010000248.1:0-12737 GCA_963920785.1 Sphagnum contortum | reverse complement strand
AATCGCTTTATAATTATTCTGATAATATTATTTTAAACTTTAATAAAATTTATTTAAGAAATAGAATAAAAGTCTATATCTCTACTTGTCTGATTGCTTAAGAGATAAGAGTTATTGCAAAACTTCAAGGCTTGGGTGCTTTGTTATAATAAAGTTTATAAGTCTCATATCTCTTAGGGAAAACAAAAAGATAAATAACAAAGCGCTCATCTCTGTAGTTGACTACTAAAAAGATTTAGGTGTTTTAAATTCTATAGAGTGATATTACTTTAAAGTTAGATTAGAAATAAAATCCTTAACCCTTTCAGGACGGGCTTTTTGAAAATGCATTAATAAGTGACGACTAAAAGCCCTAACTGACCTAAACGGTAGAGAGGAGTGGTCACCCGTCTCGAAAGGGTTAATGCTTAGGTCTTACATATCGTGTTACACTAACAGTACTGCTAAATTACTACTCATCAAGCCTTGCGCACTCCTCTATACTCAGTATCGCTTAGGTTAGTTTACCGCAAGGCTTGCCGCGATGAGCGCTTGGGTCAGTTAGGGTAACTTACTACTTACGCTAAATCCCTACCGGTAGGCTTGACTACCGCTTAGTTCATTGCAAGTCTTGGTTTAGTTTAGGTCAGTTACCGCAAAGTCAATGATAATACTTAGGCTTGACAGTACTACATATCTATAAAAAGATATAAAATTAGTATATAGAATCAATACTTATTATTACCACAAGGCTTGGTATATAGAATCATTATCTATTTGTACCGCAAGGCAAAATGTTAAGTCCTGTATATAGAATTATTACCGATTGTTACCTCAAGGCAAAATGGTAATCAATTTTCTCTACTTCAGCTAGACTCTTAGGTTAGTTTAGTTCAGTTTATGTTCGTTTATACCAATTTAGTTCAGTTTATTGCAAGGCCTGAGATATGACATATAAAGTCACTATTATGGAATAAGTAGAAGGTCACTATTATAGAATATATAGAAAGTCATTATTATAGAATTATTATCTATAGTAAACCCTAGAAGTACCGGCCTATATATTATATCCTATAACATAGTATAAATAATGCCTAGCGATACAGGTTTTTGAAGCATAATCAATCATTACCATTGCTTCAAAGCTTGGCTAGAGCTAAAGCGTTACTACTAGGGTTAATATAAGATATAGAAACTCACTATTATAGAATCATTACCTAATTATAAGATATACAAACATTATCTCTTGTTACTGCCAGGCCAAATTGTAATCACTCCTCTCTATCACTAGTCGCTACTGTTTACCGCAAGGCCCAACCTAAACGGTAGTGAAATGGTAATGCTTACCGCGATGAGTCACTACTTCCGCTGAATCTTACTGTTAGGCTTGACTACTTCCGCTAAACGCTTGACTACCGTTTACCGCAAGGCTTGGGTTAGCTTAGGTCACCGCAAGGCCAAATGGTAATGCTTACCGCGATGAGCGCTTGGTTTAGGTCGGTTAGGCTTGATTGTTAGGTACCGCAAGGCCAAATGGTAATGGTAGTGGATTTAGCGTTACTCACTACAGTTTAGGTCTGTTACCGCAACGCCAAATGGTAATCACACCAAGGCTTGAGTTATCTTATGTTAGTTAAGTAACCGCAAGGCTTGGTTAGGGCTTAAGATAGAAAATATAAAGAGTATTAGAAAATAATAATCTCTTATTACCTCAACGCCAAGTACAACTGACCTAAATGGTAATGCTTATAATATAAGATATCGAAACTCAATATTATATAAGATATAGAAACTCACTATTGGTAAATCATTACCTCTTATTACAGTAAGGCTTGCAATATAAGATATATAAAGTCTATATTTTAGAAAACTCAATATTGTATAAGATATAGAAATTAAATATTTTAAAAGATATAGAAAGTCGCTACCACTTCAGTTTGACTTGGGTTTGCATTAACATTTACCGCAAGGTCCAACCTAAACTGACCTAAGCGGTAGTCAAGCGTTAAGCGGAAGTAGTGAAATGGTAATCACTCCTCTTTACCTAACCAAGCCTTGCTATGATCTAAATTAAGCCTTGCTGTGACCTAAGCTACTAATCTAAACCAAATCTTGCGGTGACCTAAACTGTAGTGAGTAAATCAAGCCCTGCTGTGCCCTAAACTAACCTAAACGATAGTCAAGTCTACCGGTAGGATTTCGCGGCCAACCCAAGCATTACCATTTGGCTTTGCGGTAAAACTGTAGTCAAGCCCAAGCCTTGCGGTACCGGTAGGATTTAGTGGCTGTAGTGAGTACACTAAAGGCTTAATTGATTTAGGTCACAGCAAGTCTTGGTTAGTGCTTGGGTCAGTTAAAGCTAAAGGCTTGTGCTTGTTATCGCAATTATAATGTTAAAGAATTAAACTTTCGAAATGGTTGACCACTCCTCTCTACCGCTTAGGTCACCGCAAGGCTTGGTTAGGGCTTTTAGTCGTCATTATAGCAAGGCTTGCGGATATGAGCGCTTGGATACAATTCTCAAGAAGCCCATATATATAAAGGGTTAAGCAAGTTGTATTTCTATTATAATAAATATTAAAGTGTATGATCCATCATGCTAGTAGAATTTTTATTTGATTATATTTTATAGTTTTTATAAATGAAGGGAAATGTTATCAACAAGATGTCTAGCAATTTTGTTTCGGTAAATAGATGAAAGTAAATATGTCTTAATTGCATCATATGCATTATTTCCTTTATATATGTGATTTAATATATCTCTGGCTGGACTATACCTTGATATTTCTCTTGCGAATAGACTATGATTGGCGTCTTCTTTGTGTGCATTCTTGAATTCTTTAACAATGCGTTCATATTCTATAGATTTAGTAAGAATTGATTCAAGAAGAGTTATTTGAAATTGAGCTACATCGTTTCTTCTATCTTCAGGAACAAGATAATTAATATCATCTAATGTGTTAGTAAGTACTGCTTTCCATATAGAAGCTTCATCAACACTCGCTGATTTATTGTTTACTAGATAGAGATATTCATCTGATTTAATCTTAATCATATTTCCATTTGAGAATCTAACTACATATCCTTCTTTAGAAGTTAACTTCTTGGCGTTAGTAATAACATCTTGAATGTCAGTTGTACAAGATGTAGCAATACAGGAAACTATTGGAATAGAATATAAAGAAGAAAGGTCTTGCATTTCTGTATATGAAAGATATTTCCCATCGATATTACTTCTTATACCTGTTAATATAAGATTCTCTTGTTCAATTAATATAGTTAATTTATTAGAATTAGAACACCATTCAAATAGACAAGTATAATATTTATTTAACATATCATTTGCTAGCTCAGTATAATGGTTTTTATCTGCTGCAGATTTTATGAAATCTACAATATAACTTCTTAACTTATCGCTTGTAGCTCCACTTTTAGTTAACCATTGTATAGAAGAATCCATTGTTGATTTGAATGGAAATACTAATACTCCATCTAACTTATCTAATACAATGAAATCTTTTGTTCTTTCATTCTTATCTTCATAGAAATTAAAGAACTTGTGATATGGTCTAGACATACAAGCTTTATTATCTGGTTCCTTTAAAGAATATGTAATACCCCTACATTCACAGTAAATAGAACTCTTAAATATCTTCTTATAACCAGTAATATAGCATATAGTAATAGAGTCATCGTATTTATTAATCTTAAAATGACTTTCCTGATCCTTTATACTGTCTATTATATCTGTTAAGCTTGGTGATATAGGAAACATTATTTAACTTTAACTAATTTATCATTAACACAATATATCAATTTAGCTCAGTTATATAACATCTACCTTTTAGCACTTGTAAATAAACTAAATATTGTAATACTTAGCCCTTTCAGGACGGACTTTCAGAAAATTACATTCAAACCTAACTGATCTAAGCCAAGCGCTCATCGCGGCAAGCATTATCATTTACCGCTAAATCCACTACCGGTAGGCTTGACTTGGCCTTGCGGTGACATAAACTGTAGTGACTAGTGATTACCATTTGGCCTTGCTGTAAAAGATAACTATTAAAAGTGTTACCCATCTCGAAAGGTATAATTTATTCTTATAAGAATAGGTTGTTTAATTTTATATAAATTACCCTATCCTATTTAATTTTATAAGATCTACTGTAGTAGATCAATTCTCTAGTGGTAATTCATTTACTTATTAGAATTTTATACGAGAGTATTTAAATTTCTACTTATATTATTGTCTACAACTTGGCTATAAATAAATCTATATAGATAGTCTATGATATTATCCTAATAAGTAATAACTTAACACTCTATTCATGTAAGTTTAAAGATAATTTATCTGTCTTACAATATCTTATTGAACTAAATAGGATGTGGTAATGTCCATATATAACTTGTCAACTTTATCTTGAGAAAACATTGAATTAGATAGGTTTTTACTTGACTATAAGAAAACTAAATAGGATAGAATAGGTCAATATATATAATTATATAATTTGTAACCTTTATACTAAAAATACATATAATTAGGTAGCTTTTTATTTGACTATAAGAAAATAAATAGGATAGGGTAAAGTCTATATATAATTATATAACTTGTCACATTTATCCTGAAAAGAGATGCAATTAGATAGATTGTTACTTTACTATAAGAAAGCTAAATAGGATAGTATAAGGTCCATATATATAAATTATATAGCTGATTACATTTTATCTTGAAAAGACATTTAATTATATAGAAAGCTAAATAGGATAGTGTAAGGTCCATATATATAAATTATATAGCTGATTACATTTTATCTTGAAAAGACATTTAATTATATAGAAAGCTAAATAGGATAGTGTAAGGTCTATATATAACTTGTCATCTTTTATCATAAAAGATATATAATTATATAGCTTGTTACTTGATTATAAGAAAACTAAATAAATAGGGTAAGGTCCATATATAACTTGTAATCTTTTATCCTGAAAAAACATAGAATTAGATTTTGTCTTAAAATATAAGATATAAAAGTCAATATTACAAAATCATTACGTATTGTTACGGCAACGCCAAATGGTAATCACTCCTCTCTACTTCCGCTGAACCTTACCGGTACTCACTACTCACTACCGTTTAGGTTAGTTTAGGTTAGTTTGTCACCGCAAGGCTTGGTTAGGGCTTGGGATAAGATATAAACTCAGTAGTAAGCTATTCCGAAACAAGCCTTACGGTGACTAACATAAACGCTTACCGTAAGGGTCAGTTAGTGCTTAACCCTTTCGGGACCAAATTCTGTTTCACCTGAAAAATGATTCTTTTCTCAATTTATTTTAATTGGCTCAAAATGACTACATAAAAGCCTTATCCTATTTCATCAAGAAAGAGAATAAGTCATCATCAGTGTATAAGCAGGAAGAAAAGAAAAGATTTAAGAAATAAGTATCTCACATGAAGTCAGATAGAGAAGATATGTATGTGAAGGCAGCTGAAACGAGCTTTTACCTTACAGGCGATAACACCGCAAGGCTTGCCGCGATGAGCGCTTGGATTAATGAGAAATAAACATTTTTCCTTAGTAGAAAATAGGTGGTACAACACTTGTACCACAGTCCTGAAAGGGTTAAACATTTCTAGACGGGTGACGCGCTTAGTCATCATTCTAACCTAAAATGTAGTGAGTATTGAGTAGTGATTATATGTAATTCTCATAAAGCCGTGTCTAAAGGATTAATGAGTAGTGATTATTATAAACTTTTAAGGCACAAAAATAAAATTAAGAAAGAGATCAACGGATTTAATTAATTGTATTAAGTTTAAATCCATTACATATTATTCAGCTATAACTCTTTTAGATTCGTCATATAAGCACATTGATATCTTGCTTTTGATCTTTAGTATAAGCAATGCGTGTTGAAATGGTATAAGAGAAGGCCATTTTGATTTCTTCTTCATTAAAGGAACGAAAAAGTGCTTTATCTGCTTATGATACCGTTTATCAATATCATCATAGACTGATTTAATATTACTAAGATCCGATAAAGTTATCTGTCTATAGCACTTTTATCAACAATATTAATATCAGAAAGTGTCATTTAGATAATCATATATATTATATATTATTTACTTTTTATTAGTAATATTATAACTAAATTCATTACTGCATCTTTCATCTCTTCTAATATAAATTAAACTTATAATTATCATCCTGTATTATGTAAATTGAAATAAAGCAGCATATAAAATGAATTTTGATACGGAGTTCTATAGTTTTCTTAAAAATGATGTTCTTCGTTGTAATGACGTATTATATAGAAGGAGCCTATTGGTCATTATTTATATTGGATTGAAAGAAGCGAATATACTTAGAGATAGTGGCATTTCATCAAATGATAGTGACATTTCATTAAATGAAAATGGCATTTTATTAAATGATATACAGTGGAAGTTATACCTTTTAACTAAATCTCTATATAATTCTAGCTTAGATAATGTCTCATCTTATTTATCTAGAGATATTAATTGCTGTAATGACAATCAACTAATTGAACTACTTGTGGAAGGAGCTAGACTAAGCTATCTTTTATATAAAGAAGGTAGAAGATATAGGCAAGAAAAAGTTGACAATGTAGTTTATAAAATAGAATATAAGCTAGGCCTTACCGTCTACGAGCATAACACTACTGCTTAATCTTACATATAGCTTTTGTATACTGTTTATTATTATTTTTTTAATTAAATATTATTTCTTATAGACTTATGTGGAAATTTTATTGACCTTATTTTAATATTATTTATTAAAACTAAAGTGAAAGAAGTGTAATCAATTAACACTTTCGAGACGGGTGACGCTTTTTAATCGTCATAATTAAATGTAATTTACAGAAAGCACGTCCTGAAAGGGTTAAGCCATCAATATAATAATACTCTAAAAATTTACAGATTACAAAAGGTTTTAAAATTTATGCTTATCTTGTTATAATATATTATAGAAAGGAAATCATTGAAGACATTATAAATTAAAAGGCTTATCTAGTTATTGTTTACATAATATATAATAAGATAGATAATTCATCATATGTTGAAAAAGATACTACATATATATTATGTAATCTATTTTATGCGAGAAAGTTTAAGGTTTTTATTTATTATCTATCACAATAATATCAGTTGAATATAAATGTAATATAAAGATTTAGTATTTCAAAATATAATATGGCTTATTTATGAATTATTTCAATTATAAGCGGTGCTAGACTAGATACTGGTATTTAATCCTTTCAAGATGTGTTTAAGTAAAGAATATCATGTTGCATATAAGCTTCAGCGTTCCTGAAAGGGTTAATGACTACTTGTTAAACCTTTAGAGCATTTATTTGAAAAGTAGAAACCTAAAACTAATAAACGTGTTTAATATATTTTTGTTTAGATACTTAACTATAAGATTCCACCATTACTTTATTCATTCATTTAGTTTAAAAATTATTTTTAATGATACCGCAAGGCTTGGAATATTATTGGGACAATATTGATTCATGGTCTTCTTATAAGTGTTAATAAACCTTATTATTTCCATTGAAGATCCAATCCTAACGCTAATATCAGTAAATCTTGATTGGATTAACCCTTTCTAGACGGCCTTTTATAGAATTACATCCAAGCATTAATATTTAGGTTAGAGTAACGCAAGGCTTCGTATATAATATAAAAGTCATAATTATAAAAATATATAATCATTACTTCTTGTTTATATTCCCTTTCAGAAAATGATAATTAAGAAATAGAACTTCCCATTATAAAAGATATAGAATCCAAGCCTAACCGAACTAAGCTAACCTAAAATGACCCAAGCCTTGCGGTAAACTGACCTAAACGGTAGTGAGTAGTGAGTAGTCAAGCGTCCAGCGGAAGTAGTCAAACGTTTAGCGGAAGTAGTAGCTCATCGTGGCAAGCATTATCATTTCACTTGGCAGCTTAGCGCTTAGCCTCGCGGATTATCTCTAGAGAAACTCACAATTATAAAAGATATAGAACACAATATTATGAAATCATTACATATTGTTAAGATATAAGATATAGAACTCACTATTATATAAAATATATAAACTCACTATTATAAGATAGAGAAGCCAGTTTTAAAGATAAAGAGTCCTTACCTATTATTAGTATGTAAGATATAGAAGGTTATTATTATAATATGATTATCTATTATTATCTCAACCCTAATTTTAGTGTGGCTTGGAATATAAGATATATAACTCAATATTATAGAAAATATAGAATGATTACCTATTGTTACCGCAATGCAAAGTTAAATAGTAATGCTTGGGATATAGAACTCAGTATTATAGAATGATGATATAATATAGAAGCTACTATTATAGAGATATAGAATAATTATGTTATTTATTCTAATGACACAAAAAAGAATAAAAGTAAAGATTAGATATTGAGTTTCTATATCTCTTCTATCTTAATCCTTTTAGAATGGTGACGCTTTTAATCGTCACTCCAACTTAAACGGTCGTGATTAAATGCATTCTCGATGAGCTCGTCCCGAAAGGGTTAACAAGATATAATAATTATATATCTTTTATAATACTGACTTTCTATATCTTACCGTAACAAGATGTAATGGCTCTATATATATTATAGACTATCTACTTTATATATTATATCTAACAAGAGCTAATGATTATAATGACTTTCGATATCTTATTGTAACAAGATTTAATGGCTCTATATATTATATAATAACTACTTTCTATATTTTATCTAACAAGAGCTAATAATTATATAATAATGAATTTTATATATTCTATTTTAACAAGAGCTAATGATTATATAATAACGACTTTATATATTCCATCCTAACAAGAGTTAATGATTTTCTATATTCTACCCTAACCAGAGTTAATGATTCTATACCAAGCATTACCATTTCACTACCGTTTAGGTTGTGCCTTGCGTTAACAAGAGATAATGATTATATAATAACTACTTTCTATATATTCTATCCTAACAAGATTTAATGATTTTCTATATTCTACCCTAACCAGAGTTAATGATTCTATCCCAAGCATTACCATTTGGCCTTGCGGTAACAAGAGCTAATGATTATATAATAAATACTTTCTATATATTATATCCTAACAAGAGTTAATAATTTTATATATTCTATTCCAAGCCTTGCGGGAACAAGAAATAATTTATGTCTTCAGTTCAGTTTCAGCCTTAGCTTTCAATGCACTCCAGTAGATACGCTTGTTGGTCAAACGAAACGTTCTTCTACACGCGTGCAATATCTCACCTTTTCTAAGTTTGATATTAGGTTTAAAGACTACTATCTATACAGTTGAGAGTATATCTTATATCTCACTTGATGTATATTTTGTTGTCTACTCAGTTGCGAGTGTATCCTTGGTTGATATATATTCCAGAAGATGATTTATATGTGATCAATAGATACATGATATATGTGATTAATGGTAGGTAGATAACAAGCAGAGTGGTGCTAGAGGTGGTCTCGATACTGAGATAGATGGGGATATATAGCAATCAGTTATCTCATCTTCTGTATAGATATAAAGATAGGAAAGAACTACAAATAAGCTAAGTAACTCAAATAGATTAAGTAGCCTCCAGGAGATTTAGATCGAAGCGAACTGTATTTATACCTATTGCTCTTAGGCCTGTACATTTATAGCATACAGGCTCTCCGATGGTGCTACAGATGTATCTATAGATGCATTTGTAAAGTGTCTAAGGTTCCTTTCAATAGAATCTCTATTCAGAGAAATGTTATCTGTATAGAGTTCACATACATTCATTCTACTATATGCTCTATACCAAATTGAGAAGTGATGCTCATAGGCATCATCAGGTATAAATATTTCTATAACTGGTAAAGCTAAAACAAATTAATCAGACAAATCTAATTCCTTTAAAGAAATTGGACCTGCGCCAAGATGAACTATATATACAGGGTTATTTCTATGGCGATAAACTAGAGAGTAAGTATATCCTTTTTGCTTTAGCCAAGCGAAAGCGGCAGTCGATCATAAATGCTTCTGCATCACGATAGTAGTAAAATACTCTACAAGGGAAATAGAAAACTTCTCCTAGCAGAATCGCTTTATACCCTATGCTCTTTATTAAGGCTGTCTTGCTATCAAATATTATAGCTTGCTCAAACATCTCTCCTTTGCCTTTATAATTAATAAAAGACACTCTACCAGGTATCATGCTATATACCATATCTGATTTTGATATAGTTTTATTTATTATACTACGACAAATAATATCTCTCAATAAATTCTGACTTAGTATAATATCTTCAGGGCAATAGCCATTACAATACATAGAATTAGATCGTAGATCGATATGATATTTCCAGCTCATAAATCAAACTATGCGCTTCAAAGTGTCCTCTGCATATCTTATCATTGTCAATAATGTCATATGAATCATAGTCTCTTTGGAAGGCGCTATCATATGGCGAGTTATACCTATTATACCAAAATCTATATCAATATCTTTATAATCTATAGACATGGAAGTCTATCCTTCAAAATACTGCATTAACCCTAGTACTCCAAGCATTACCATTTACTTGGCCGCTTAGCGCTTGGCCGCTTAGCGCTTGGCCGCTTAGCGCTTGGCCGCTTAGCGCTTGGCCGCTTAGCGCTTGGCCGCTTAGCGCTTGGCCGCTTAGCGCTTGGCCTCTTTAGGCAGCTTAGAGTAATAGACTTATTTCCCATTTAAAGGAATTCCTACTCCGAGCCCAAGCCTAACGGTAATGGCTCATCGCGGCAAGCCTGCGGTGAGCCTAACCGACCTAAACGGTTAGTGAGTAGTGCTATTAGTAGGGATTGTTTCATATAAAACTTCCTCCATCAAGATACCTAAGATCCTGGAATGTTTTTGAATAAAAAGTCCAATAAATTAGATACTTTATTATTATAATTACATACATTTAAGAGTCTAGCATAATAACTCACTTAATGTCCATTCTTCTTTTTCTTAAAAAAATTCTTTTCATGTTTGATCATAATTTTCACTGTTATGGACAGAAATGACACAGGCTAGAGTATAAGGGTTAATAAATATCTTACTTGCAAAGTAAGTCATACAGTATTTAATCAGGCTGTCTGCTTTCCTATCCATCCTAACTATAAATATATCTGTATAGGTTTGTAATTTCTTTGCCCGCCATGATGCTCAGGTGTATTAAAGAAATCATAGTATAAACCTTCTATCTTACTTGTGTCCATCTGTATATACTTTGGTGGGCATAAATGTCTTAATGCATTCATAAGGCTAGGATCTTTTGAACCAGGTGTATCTATGTACATTATCTTTATATTATCCTTTCGGAAATGGAAGATCTTAGACTTACTGCTACTTACATGGGACTATACCATCATCCTCTTCAAATTCTAAAATGTATTCCATAATAAGACACATGTACTTTACTAAAGCAGTCTTACCTGTTCCACTTAGACCAGTAGAAATGATAACAGTGTCATACTTCAATAAGGTCTTAACACTTTCAGGACGGTCCTTCCTATAATTACATTTACTGATGACAACTAAAAGCCCTAACCAAGCCTTGCGGTGACCTAAACGGTAGAGGAGTGGTCATCCTTCTCGAAAGGATTAAAGAGATAGGCATGTAGGATAGGATGAGAGGATGATTATATGGGACAACAAATACTCTATGCCTATTTTCTATTTCTATACTAATAGTTGAAGCATAAGTACTCCTTCTTGGATTAGTAAATATATTAGATTCAGTAAAGCTTCTTAAAACATCTACAAGCCAAAGAGTATCTCTATAGTAATCATATTCGGAGGTATAATGAGATGCATCTAATGCTTCTTTGCCTCTGCTAGAACTAAACCAAATAAGCTATTTACATGTCTGATCGCTTGTATTTAATTTTAATGTATCTAAATTAAACTCCAGCTCATGATTTCAATATATACTATTTATATATTTACAGGAGAATTTCTTTCTGTATTAAAAGAGAGAACGCATGGATAATACTTACCTCTATGCTGAAAGCAGAAGTATGGGTGCATTTAGATAGTATGACAACTGAGCCAATATATGCTTAGGCACTTATGCATATGTGTATAAGTCATAATTACATCTATATAGATACACTAGTGTCTTATTAGGTTTAAAGATAAGTTTTGTGTAACAATAACACCACTAAGACTAGGATGTAATCTAGTAGTAAGTATGGATCTATTTATCTAGAGATACAGATAAATCTCTAGTATATAGCCATGCAGCAGAGATATCTACAGATGGTAGATAATACATCTTTGATAGCCTCTATTCTGCTAGTGAGATAAGCATATAAGCAGAGGTATATAATTATAGATAGCTAATTAGATAGACTGCAAGCATCTTTATTGCTACTGAGATTAATATACAATCGTATTGGCATATAAGCATATAGCAGAGTTATACATTTACCCTTACATCAAGTGTACTCTATTATACTATTTACAATATAGCTCAGTTTCTTATAATCCCAATAGATAGTTTATCTGCTTTATATGGATTGTATAGAGTAGATGCTTTACCACTATATACATCCAGTATATGCTTTATCAATAGTATAGTTAGATCATACTTATTATCTCTGCTAAAGCAGATATAGACATCCTATGACCATCTCTCAAGATTACGTAGAGATAAGTTATATAACTTGAACAGATAAGAAGCATAACTATTCAAGCTTGAACT
>CAWUCS010000242.1:0-19929 GCA_963920785.1 Sphagnum contortum | reverse complement strand
GGCTTTCATAGCTTTCTTAATCTATTCAAGGTAGATTGCGAATATATTGAATCTATTTCTAATAGGGAATATTGTTTACAGAATGATGATGCGCTATTATTAATGCCTAAAGACTTTATAATAAATCCAGACTGGACACTAGAGCTAGATGGACTTAATACAATTATCGGAGTACTATTAGTTATAAAATCTGAACTTTTAGAGTATAATATATGGGATGTAGGTATATATATTACCGCCAAGTATTTCTATATAGGGAAACATTTGATCATGATTTAAAAAAATTATGATTTATTGAAAATAATGAAAATTTTTGGACTAAATATACCAGATAAGATATGTGAAAATTGAAGGTTAGATAATAGTATATGCATATGTAAGTATTTTAGAGAAACTACATTAGCTTCAAATCTTTTACTTTTGGCATTTAATATGAAGCTTTATATTATAGCTACTATAAAAAGGTAGCTTATTAATTCTTATAAAGAATATATTAATAACTGGAAAAAGAATTATGATACTGTACCATGCCCTATAGCTATAGTGGATGGTAAACATTTTATTAGTCCTAATATAAATATAGATAACTCTCTAAGCGATCTTTTTATAAATAAATCTTTTTATGAAGATGGTGACTTACTATATTCTATTTACTATCTGGATGAATCTATATCAGACACGACTGTCCTACTGCATCTACAAGGAAGATAAATTTGCAACTGCTAATATACTTTTACAAAAATGTCCACATAATTGCGCGATAGGCAGTTGTCAACTTAGTTCAAACCAATTAATACAAACAATTTTAAATATAGATAGCTCTCAAGGTCATTCGTTGTATCTTGATAAATCACTAATGGATATTGCACTTATGATACAAGATAAATTTATTATAAAAACTCTGATCTCTTTTGGTAGCATAGTAAACAGTACTAAGAGATATATAACTTTTAGCGAGATTAACTCTATTGTGTCTCCTAATAGGACTACTAGGTATATAAAACCTTTTCATAATAAACATAACTATATTACCATATACTATAGTTCATATAAGAATTGGAGTTTATATGATGTCAAATATGATCCTCTTTTGTGTGAAATGAAGTTTAATTAGGAGAGATTGAAGCTATTAGAATCTATGAGGATAGATTTTTTATAATTAACTTATTCTAGATACGCTTTCAAAGTACATTCAAGCCTTGCTGTAATAAATGAGTATTAAAAGCATAATGCGTCTCGAAAGGGTTAAGATTCATATCTATGTTGAGAATCAATGTAGCAGCTTTCTGTAGTGCAAGTAAGAGAGTAGTATAATTGACTTGTATTAACCTTTCGAGACGGGCTTTCCTGGAATTATATTTAATGATGACTACTAAAAGTCCTAATCAAGCCTTGCGGTAACCTAAACTAAACTAAATGGTAGTCAAGCCCAAGCCCAAGCCTTGCGGTAACGGTAATGGCTCATCGCGGCAAGCCTTGCGGTACCGGTAAGGTTCAGCGGAAGTAGAGAGGAGTGGTCACCCGTCTCGAAAGAGTTAAGAAACATAATATTTACTTATTTATTGGGTTTTTATATTCAGTATAATTGACAATACACTCACATAATTATCATGAATTTTATATCACTGTAAAGCAGTAAACTCAGGCCTTGCAATAAACTACAAATAGAGTTGATTCCTAGCACACATTTTATTTATGTATCACATCAAGATAGTAACCTCAAATACATTATAAATGGAGAGATAGTATACGACAAGTAATTTAAGAGACTGTCAAGCGGAGATGCTACAATTACTGTTATAATCAATCATAAGAATATGTAAAAGACATCTTCTTGTATCTAAATGAATATAATAGTGAGTCATTGATGAGGTAAAGTAATACTATATGACAAAACAATACCTATTAACCCTTTCGAGACGGGTGACCACTCCTCTCTACCGTTTAGGTCAGTTAGGGCTTTTAGTCGTCATCTAACCCAAGCCTTGCGGTAAACGGTAGTGATTAAATGTAATTCTTATAAAGCCCGTCTCGAAAGGGTTAAAGAGGTAGAACTATCATCCTTTAGAGAATAAATACTTCACTCTTTGTAAGACAATAATAGATATAAATTGTACAACCCAAACAGGAAATAATATATCTAATAAGTCTGGTGAAAATATGAATGATTGTTCAATATGTAGATGCACTACACTATATAAATAAATTTATACAGACAAGGAATATAGGCATAAAGTCTATTTTCTATACTATGACTTCAACAACTATAATATTAAATCCATAAATTATACAAATGCAAAAATAAGAATACATATAAGTAAATATAAGTTATATGCACATTACAATATTACTAATTATAGCTTCTAAGATCTTCATATATTATAAGAATTATAACCAAGATCATAATTGTTATAAGTATATATTGTATTAACAGCTCACTAAACCTTGCGGTGCTGCCACTAAGTAAACTACTATAACCTAAATGGTGTTTAGTCACCGCATAGCTTGGTTTACTGCGATGAGCACTACTGTTAGGCCTAACTGTAATAGCTTGTTTAGTTTATGCTTAACAATAATTCATTTAGATCAAGTTTACAGTGGATAAAATAGCTTGCTGACTCTTCTTTTGAAGAAGATATCATAATTAACACTTTTGAGACGGGCCTCTCGATAAGTGCATTCAAGCCTTGCAATAACGAGTGAAGACTAAAAGCCCTAACCAAGCCTTGCGGTGACCTAAACGGTAGAGGAGTGTTCACCCGTCTAGAAAGAGTTAAACAATATCATTATAAGATAGGAAGATTGCTATAACATTTGTATAGCACTGCCGTTTAGTCTATTACATAAGAATATAACTCTTGAGAAGGAAAAAGACAATGATTATTATATCTGTAGAGAGGATACAATATTTCAGTAACATGGAGATATATAATTCATACAACTTCTAGGTTGCTGAAAGTAATGTTCGTGCTTGGCCATAAAAACAGAATACTGCTTTATAATTGAATGAAAACTTTATTATTGGATCAAATAGAACATGACATAACACAAGGAACAAAGACCTGTTAGTTCTTCTAATACTTCCATCATCAGGAATATATAAACTTTGTCTTATGTTGTAACAACTAGGTGACGAATTATCTAGCTTTCTGATAGAGCTGTAGCTGAAGCTTGAGACTTACTGGATCATTGCCATAATATATAATTAACTTAAGCTCAAGCTCAAGCTTACTTTACTGTGTAATTCTAATATATCTTCTATTTGATTTAATCACTCTTTGAATTTGCGTATTTTCATATGTTCACTACAGATGCTATATCTTGTTCAAATATCTTAAAGATGATTGATCACAGCAAGGCTTGATTACTGCTTCTTTCACAATACTTAGTTATGTTGCAAACATTATAATATAGAATTGATTATACAAACCGTCTCGTTCAATTCAGAGTATGATGTACCTACTCAACAAGCAGCTTAATCCACCAAGCCTTGCTATACTCACTGCTCAATACTTCCGCTAAATCACTATTCACTACAGTTTTACCGCAAAGCTTGGGTTGGCCGCTAAATCACTACAGGTACCGCAAGGCCAAGTTAAATAGTAATGCTTGGGCTTGACTACTCAGTACCGTTTAGGTCACCGCAAGGCTTGTGTCCGTTTAGATCAGTTCACAGCAATCCATAGCAGTTTAAAATTATTATCAAATATGAAAAGAATTATATTAAGAAAAAGAAGAATGAACATTAAGTAAGTTATTATGCTAGACTCTTAAAAGTATGTAAGTATAATAATAAATTATCTAATTTCTTGGACTTTTATTTAAAAGCATTCCAGGATCTTAGATATCTTGATGGAGGAATTTTTCTATGAAATCAATCCCTACTAATAGCACCAAGCCTTGCGGTACTCACTACTTCCGCTAAACGCTTGACTACCGTTTAAGGTTGGCCGCTAAATCACTACAGGTACCGCAAGGCTTGCCGCGATGAGTCAATACCGTTACCGCAAGGCTTGGGCTTGGGCTTGACTACCGCTTAGGTTAGTTTAACCCTTTCAGGACTGTGTTACAACATTTGTAACACCTATTTTCCAGTAGGTAAAATGCTTATTCCTCATTAACCCTTTCAGGAAGGGCTTTACAATAATTACATTTAACCATTTAGAGACGTGTTATCACTCCCGTTACGACTTTTAGTCATCATCTAACCCAAGCCTAACGGTAGTGACTCATCGCGGCAAGCCTTGCGGTAAACTGTCGTGATTAAATATAATTCTTATAAAGCCCGTCTCGAAAGGGTTAAGTCCGTTAGGCTCACCGCAAGGCTTGGGCTCGGAGTATGACTCCACCTTATTAGCTGCCTAAAGAGGGTGGTACCAAGCCTTGCGGTACTAGGGTTAATGACAGATTACGTTTCAAAATCTTATACGTCTAGGCTTTGTTTAGGTTACTTTCTAGAATACAATATATAGATCGTTACTTCTAGGATTTAGCTCCTCTTGGGAGAATTCTATATGCATAATACCATAGTAATACGTGATATTATATAGTTAGATAATTATATCTCTCTTTTCACCCTAACCAAGTGTCTGAGATCCACGTAACCTGTACAACAAGATAGCACGAGGAGTATCTCTATTAAGCTAATTTGAAAAATTATCATAATAGTTAAATCTTTTGTAAACTATCCACAGAATGAGAACTTACATACTAGAAACTGCTAATCAAACATTCTATTATAATTCCGATCAACATATCTTTTATGAAAAACTTGAAGACTCTATGGAAATTGATCAATACTCAAAAATCCCAATTGCCCTAGGTGTATGTAACAATGCTGTTACATTGATCGTAACCAAAGGGGCATCTCAAGGTATCTATGTATTGACTCAACAGCAGAAGCAACAATTATTCCTTAATCGATCTATAGTACTTACTACTCACTCTGTATTAGAACTTTCTCAAGCAAGGAGAGACCCTACAGATTCTCTATCTACACTACTTGCTTTTCACTCTGATTTAAAACTTTCTCGAACAGAGAGAACTCCTACTAGTTTCCTTCCTGCCGATTTACTAATCGTTGTCGAGCATCCAAATGAGTATCATCTGTAACAAGTGCTATCATTGCAAGCATAAAACAATATGATAGTATACTCTTACAATAAAGCTTAGACTATCACTATATACACTGACTATCAATCGTCATTACATTCTACAAATAGGACAACTTTGCCTTCATTTTTATTTCACTTCTTCAAATAAATCATGATATGAAGCATTTGTTTGATTTGGCTGTCTACAAAATGATACGGTAACTTGTATGAAGAGCTTACCTATCATTCAATGCTTTGCTACTTACATATCTCTTTAATTATTGTCAAGAAAGATGTAAGCTTATCGATTATTATAATTGCCCACACCACAATAGTATTGTAGCGATTAAAGGATAATATATATCTAGATGATAACTGTTGTATCTCTTTTTGATTAAAATATGATTATAAAAAAAAGATAGTCTTTATATTTATATGTATATAGAGTAATGTAGTTAAAATAAATATTAAAATTGAATATAGTAATAAAAGTTAGAATAAATAATAAAATTTAATCTAGCCTAGAGCGCTCTATAAATTTAATCTAAAATAGAGCTAGAGTATAGAGCTTGTTAGGTTGCGACTTTATATATGTACCATCTCTTTCCTTTCTCTCTATAGTGACGTCATCATATATTCCATCTATACCTTCTTTCGTTCTGATGTCATGAATGGTTACACATATGTTTCCCTCTTATATGTTCAAGAACGTTATATATCTTCTCGTTCTCTCTGTATTAATCATGTGTGTTCTCTCAACTTATAGTAAACTCTTCCGTG
The DNA here is from genome assembly GCA_963920785.1 of Sphagnum contortum. Classification (NCBI taxonomy): domain Eukaryota; kingdom Viridiplantae; phylum Streptophyta; class Sphagnopsida; order Sphagnales; family Sphagnaceae; genus Sphagnum; species Sphagnum contortum. The sequence continues at coordinate 14,056 of CAWUCS010000242.1, read as the reverse complement.
TTCGTTATTCACAATATATACCAGCGTATTTTAACAATAAAATCATGTATATAGTTGTAAAGAGCTTTCATCTCTTTGGCTCTATTTGGCAAGTGAAGACGACTACTTTACCTTATTGCACTGTTCAACTGTTTGTCAATCACACATTACAAACACGTCCTAAATTCAACATCCAATTAAAACATCAAACTGATAATTACAAGCACCACGTCCGACGAACAATCTCAAGCGAATCGTTAATAATACGAATAAAAATTGAAAGCAAAACGTCTTGAATGACAATAGAAACAACAACAAGACAACACGACAACAAATTTAAAGACACAATTATTACTTAATCACCGGTGCCGACGAACAAGATCCAGTGACATGGCTACAAACTATTGATTAATTTTCGATGCTACTAAGCTAGATAAAATGATATGCGACAAGGCAGCAACGAATCAGTACAGTCATACTATTAAGATATTTTAGCTTTATGCACAAGATTAAATACAGAAATGCAAGAAGAAGAAAAGATTTTATATCTATTACGTGGCCTAAAACCATTAATGCAACAACACGTCATAATGAGTAATCAATAACTATGTAAGTATTTATTTGAACATGCAAAACGAGCAGAAGCAACAGCTAATCCACCGACAATAACACCATCAATATCAACTGAAGATATTGATGAAATAACAGTGACGCTCCGTCTATAATCGATCAATCAAAGCAATCTACGAACTGATCAGTTCACTGTAACAGATCAACATAATTTTAATAGACTATGGCAGCAACAGACATACAATAACAACTACAACAATCTCCTCAACATGAATTACAGTTCTACAACTGCAAGATATCTGTCATTATGATTATCAATGTCCAAGTCATTTTAAACTAATACAGGTCCCACAAGATGATACTGAAATCAAGGCAAGGCCTGCCGCGATGAGTCACTACTTCCGCTAAATCACTACTCACTACTTCCGCTAAACGCTTGACTACCGTTTAGGTCAGTTTACCGCAAGGCTTGGGCTTGACTACCCTAACTGACCTAAACCAAGCCTTGCGGTGACCTAAATCCACTCCCGTTAGGGTAGTCAAGCGTCCAGCGGAAGTAGAGAGGAGTGGATTTAGGTCTGTTACCGCAAGGCCCAACCTAAACTGACCTAAACGGTAGTGAGTAGTGAAATGGTAATGCTTGGGCTTGGCTTTCAACAAATACATAATAGTTGATACATATTCAAGTCTCAATAAATTGTGTGGAAAGAGAACAATGTTTTATACTGAATCAATAATATCAGCGATCGATGCAGCATAAGTAAAGAGAATAAACATCAAGCAATGCATCTATCTTACAACGCCGGCATGTAAAACAGCAAACAATGACCAACTACATATATATGGTATGATAGTGTTAACAATTACGATTAACAACATAGAACTCACAGTGAACACGTTCATTGTAGAAGATTTATTTACAGATTTGTTATTGAGTGGATATTTATGTAACAAGTATAAAGTGAACATCAATTATGTCAACAAGTATCTCACAATCAACATCAGGCAACAGCAATTCATAGTCAAATTCCAACAGCACGTAAATGAACAAAAAGTATTTAACATTAAAACTTTATCAGCAAAGACCATTCAAGCATCAACAACTGCACCAGCTATGTCGGCCATATTCACTCAATCATTAAACAACACATGGCTGCTCAACATGCGATATTTAAATATCAACAGCAACAAGACAAATATTCTGATATTGTTGAGTATAACATTGACAATATAAACGATTCCGAAAGTTACAAATGTGGATCACGTCAAATATCATAAGGAAAATAATGTTGTTATGTGTGTCCAAATTAAGCAAGCAACTATCAGCAGCTTATGTCAAGTATAACAACCAATTTGACACAACAGAAACGAACATCATACTTAATAATTAACTAGTTTTCTTTGTGAAACATCTTCTATGACAACAACAGGAACAAATACAACCGATATTGTTCAAACACATACAACTATTCGACACGTCTAAACCATCAATCATGCGAGCGAATAACTTTCGTCACGTTATTCCTATTTAAGCACATCACCAATCTATTCATTCATACCATATTGAAAATCAGATAAAGAAGCCAAGATCATCAACGAACAAGTGAAAGAAATATTGGACAACCATATTATTCGTCCAAGTGCAAGATCGTGTTAATCTTCCTTTGTGATTATCCTCTTCCATGAATTGACAAATTGGCACGATCGCCATATTTTACAGCTTTGGACCTTAACTCTTTTGAGATGGGCTTTCTGAGAATTAGATTTAATTACTATCGCTTAAGTTGTTAGATTATGACTAAAGCATAACCCGTCTCTAAAGGGTTAAGGCCTGTTATTGGGACTGACTATTGAAGAAGAAGATAAGAAGAAGACGACATTCTTAACTCTTATACTTTTAGCCTGAATCATTTCTGTCCATAACAGTTTAAAATTATTATCAAACATGAAAAGAACTTTTTTAATAAAAGAAGAATAGACATTAAGTAAGTTATTATGCTCGACTCTTAAATGTATGTAAGTATAATAATAAAGTATCTAATTTATTGTATTTTATTCAAAAGCATTCTAGGATCTTAGATATCTTGATGAAGAAAGTTTTATATTAAAACAATATCTACAAATAGCACCAAGCCTTGCGGTACTCAGTACTCACTACCATTTAGGTATGTTATCACAAGGCTTGGGCTCAGGCTCAGACTAGGAATTCATTTAAGTGAGAAATAAGCCTATTACTTTAAGCTGTCTAAAGAGGCGAAGTCAAGCCCAAGCATTGCGGTACCAGTAGTGATTCAGCGGACAATCCAAGCGCTTATCGCAGCAAGCCTTGCGGTAAGCTAACCTAAATCCACTCCTCACTACAGTTTAGGTCGGTTAGGGTAGTCAAACGTTCAGCGTAAGTAGTCAAGCCCAAGCCCTAACTGACCTAAACGGTAGAGAGGAGTGATTAACATTTAACTTGGCCTTGCGGTACCTAACCTAAATTGACCTAAACGGTAGTGAATAGTGAGTACCGCTACCGGTAAGGTTCAGCGGAAGTAGTGATTTGGCGGAAGTAATGAAATGGTAATGTTTGGACTATTGGGGTTAACAACATATGGTCTATAAGAATTCAATGTTCTTACATTTATTTTATCTAATGCACCTGCCTCGTTCCAACTACTCCGTCTTAGGAACTCTAGGATGGGAATCACTTTGGCATATAAGGTCGCGACCTAACAAGCTAGAGCATGGAGCTAGAGCAAGAGGATAAGTGAATAATAACTATTTAGTTGAATATACTAAGTACTCATCTGTAGCATCACACTTTAGATTAAATGTCGGAATACTATCCTGCTCTTGAGTGCGCAATTTGCTATGTAAAACTAACCATTGAAGAATGGATGATACACAATGATACACACTACATATGCATGTTATGTTTTGAAAATCTTAACTATTGCCCAATATGTAACATCATAATGTAAAATGACTATAAGTTAAGCTTAACCCTTTCGAGACGGGTGATCCTCCTCTACCGCTTAAGTCACCGCAAGGCTTTGTTATGGCTTTTAGTCGTCATTTAACCTAAACCAAGCGCTCATCGCGGTAAGCCATGCGGTGACCTAAACTAACCTAAGCGGTAGTCAAGCCTACCGGTAGGATTTAGCGGAAGTAGTCAAGCCCAAGCCTTGCGGTACCGGTAAGGTTCAGCGGAAGTAGTGATTCAGCGGAAGTAGTGATTAAATGTAATTCTCAGAAAGCCAGTCTCGAAAGGGTTAATGCTAGTGGCTTCTTTATCTCTTTTATGTAATTTATTATTGAAACATCAGTTATATATTACTAAGCACGGCACATATCAATAAATGAGTAATACAGATAGTATACTTAATGGATCTACTATTTTATGTATGGCAATCGATTATAGTGGTTCTATGATAAGCCAGGGAGTTGTTGATGGTGTTGTTACTCGTGTTAGTGATATAGACGAATCTATATTTGGCTATACTCGTAGAATATTACCATCACTCTATGATCGTGCTACAGCATCAACTAATCCTTGCTGTTGGATCAACTTTGGTACTGGCTCTAACCCACCAGTGTACTTTGCAACTCCCATCATTGAAGATGAAGCAACTAAGAGGGAAACAGTAAATAAACTAATAAGTACACCAGCTATTAGAAAAAAGAATGAACTTATGTCGGATGCTATTCTGTTTGGTCCTCGCACAGAACTGTATGATGTAATACCTAACGCTATTACAAAAGCTGAAGAATATGCTGAAGGCAAAGGAATAAAAATGCTACAATTACATATCATGATGTTTACTGATGGTGATGACACAGGATCAACAATCTCATTCAATGACTGTCTCAGTCTTGTAAAACATTATAGTGTTCCTACACAGATAGCAGATGAACTTGGAAATGTTATCAAGCGCGATGAACTTAAAGTATTGTTAACAGTAGATTGCTTCAGCTTTACTTTAGAAGTCAATGATAAAATGAAGATACTGTGTGACTCATCTTTTAAAGGACAATACTTCAGTCTACTAGGAAAAAATATAGCCAATCTTCTTGATATACCCTCAACTTTCAACATATTCTATCGAATGGAGAAGAAGACAGTATTGTCTACTATTAAGTCAGAGGATATGGGAATGTTTGCTTCAAGTGCATCTTCTCAATCAAATCCACGTATCAAAAGAATTATTAACGAATTAAAGAAGATAGAATCTATTATAGGACATCAGAACTGTTCTCTAGAGATAAACAAAGATTCACTTCCTTCCATGTTGGTAACTATCAAAGGACCAGACAACTCATCTTATGCAAATATCAGCTATGTCCTTGAAATATTGTTTCCAAATGAATATCCATTTAAGCCTCCTATGTTTAAATTTAGATCACCTATCTTTCATGTGAATATCTTTCTTGGAATGCCATGCTTAAAAAGAAATGATAAATGGGTGCCAACAGTATCACTTTATGATGTTATCAAAGATATTATACAGATGTTAAGTGAGCCAGATGGAAACAATCCTGCATCAGTAGAGTTGGGAACTATATTTGCTGATAAGACTGAGTATAACAAACAAATACATGAGTACAACGAACAAGCTATAATCTACATGAATAGCTTAGGATCAAATATAAACTAATATATTATATAACTTTTTCTAACTAAATGTAACTTATTTATCTGATAAAGCTAACACATTGCTGAATGAAAGACTAAAGAGTATTCAACAAAGCATATCACTATTGTAGCAACTACTTATAATATACATTCCCACTGATATATGAGATCATGATTGTAATTGATCAGTAATTCTATCATGATAGATTGTGTCCGTTTAGTTTACTTCAAAGCTTGTCTAGTGAGCAGTGCTCATCCGGCGTTGCAGATTATCTCTTGTTCTCGATATAAGATATAAAAAGTCACTATTATGGATTCATTACCTCTTGTTATAATATAATATATCTAACGCATTAGTATAGAAGATATAGAAATTCAATATTCTAGATATAAAATCATTACATCTTGTTATCAATAGAAGATAGAAGGTCAATATTCTAGAAGATATAAAGTCATTACATCTTGTTATAGACAGAAGATATAGAATCATTACATCTTGTTATAGATATAAGATATAAAAATCATTACATTTGTTATTGATATAAAAAGTTATTATTGTATAATCCAAGTCACTACTTCCGCTGAACCTTACCGGTACCGCAAGGCTTGCCGCGATGAGCGCTTGGGCTTGACCAAGCGTTTAGCGGTACTCAATAAAGTTTAGGTTAGTTTTATCGCAAGGCTTGGGATTGACTAATCTAACTTAAGCTGACCAGTAGTGGATTTATGTCACTTAGGCTAGCGTTAAGTAGACAAGCTTTGAAGATTACCTCTTTTTACCTATGATATAAAAATCACTATTACAGAATCATTATCTCTGTTTATCTATATAAGATATATAAATCTTCAATAGCCTTTTTCTCTTATAACTTAACACTTTCGGGATTTTACAGTAAGGAATTGTTTAATAGTCATTAAGCTGTTATCAAATATAAGCTAATAACTCATTTTAGCTGCCTTCACATTCATATCTTCTCTATCTGACTCCTGTGAGACACTTTGTTCTTAAATCTTTTCATTTCTTCCTGCTTTATATACTGATGCAATATGATAAGGCTTTATGTAGTCCTTTTGAGCCAATTAAAAATAAATTGAGAAAAGAATCATTTTCAAGTAAAACAGAATTTGGTCCTGAAAGGGTTAATGGATATGTATTTCCTTCATAGAAGATATAGATACTCGGTGTAAGTTATATAATGTAACTTATCTTAGATACATAAAATAAGCATTTATTCCTATTAAGCTAGAATCCATTCATATGATATAATACTTTATTGATACTATATTGTATATATTAAGTTCCATTCCATTATTGTCTTTATCTTACGGGATTAACATATATCAAGATTGTTCTGATAGCATATAGACACATTAGTTATATTAGATAAATGTATAATTATTCTGATAAGATTATTTAACCATTAGTAAAATTTATTTAAGAAATAGAATGAAGTATACTGCAAGACTTGCTGCTATGAGCGTTGGATCTCTTTATTTATCTTTCTGATTACTTAAACATTTTTAGACGGGTAACGCTTTTATTCATAATTCTCGGAAAGCCAGTACAGAAAGAGTTAATAGATAAGAGTTATTATAAAACTTGCTATGTGCTCTGTTATAAAAATTCTACAAGTAGAATAACAGATAATATACTATATAAGCTAAAGATATTATAAATTGCTTCTCTATTAGCAGAGAGTTTATTTATAGGATCAAAGTCTCCTCTGTCTATATCTCATATCTCTTTCTAATTCATTCTTGTTAAATTTATGTAGCCCATTATAACATTTTATTAACACTTTCGAGACTGATGACGCTTTTAATCGTCATCTAACCCAAGCCTACCGGTAATGGCTCATCGCGGCAAGCCTTGCGGCAGTAGTGAGTAGCGATTAAAGGTAAATTACAGAACCCCGTCCTAAAAGGGTTAAAATACAATCTTTATAAAATATAAGCCATGCAATCTTTATATACTATTAATCCATTATCCTGAAGAGACAATTTATCTAAGGCACTTCTTCATCTATGTTTTCACAAGATAAATATATTATCTTCTTTTTGAGTGCAGTTAGGCAGCTATGATTTTATATAATGAATGAAGACTAAAGTTTCACTCATCTCGAAAGTGTTAAAAGCTGTTATATGATTATGTAGGCCTACTATCATCTCTCCCTTATTTATAATAATTCCACGGCATCACATAAAGTCATAATATTATACCAAATTTCTTCAATTAGTATATAATTTCACTGCATCACATAGTAATAGGCAAAAGTCATAATATAAATTTGCTGTATCAGGATTTATAGCATTATCCCCAAGTTGCTCACTTTTAAGTATAAGATAGCTCATCATACTGATTAATATTCTTGTATCATCTTGAAGAACATGCATTCCATTGAATCCATGTAATGAGGCAGCAGATGCTTGGGCGTACCTATTATTGACCAAGCATCTGAATCTAACCTTGTCTCTATCAGTTATACGCTGAGCAATACTTGGCATAACATTAATGTTATCTGGTAGAAACACTAGCAACATTGTTATATTATCTTCTGAAGGTAAGCTAGAGATATCTTTTATCACCTTTAATCTGAGATATATTGGATACCTCTTTATCAACTCTATAAGGCTAGCTAGTAGAGTTGAGTTTTCGCCGAAGTATACAATAGTGAATATGCCATTGCCATAATCTGATGGCATTATCTCTATATTTTGTTGCTCTACCTTCTGATCTGCATATACAATATTATCAAAGTTTGTATCTAATACAGCAGTCATTTTAACTTACCTTATTTATCAAAATGAATCAAAGCTCTTACTCTTTACTTAACACTCACCAAGACTTGCGGTACTCACTATCATTTAGGCTTGGATTTGCTGCTAAATCCACTACTCAATAATTACTACCGCCTACTGCAAGTCTTGGGTTAGTTTAGGTCAGTTTAACACAAGGCTCAGCCTATTGATAGTGGATTTAGCCGTACTCACTAGTCAATAACTTTTAGATTACCACATGGCTTGATTTACCGCAAGGCTTGGGTCACCGCATGGCTTGGTTTACTTAATGGGAGTGCTCAAGGCCAAATGGGAATGCTTGAATTAGTTAACGTAGAGAGAAATGCGCAAGGCAAAATGTAATCACTCCTCTCTACTTCCGCTGGATCCTACCGGTACCGCAAGGCTTGGGCTTGACTACTCACTACCGTTTAGGTTAGTTTAGATTAGCTTAGGTCACCGCAAGGCTTGGTTAGGGCTTGGATCAGTTAGTGAAGTATTAGATAGAAGTGTATAATACAAGCAGTGCATTTGATGATATAATAGCACTATCTTATATAATATACATTGCAAGCAGAAAGAAGAGAAAGCTAGGTTTACCAATAACTTGACTTACCTAAGAAAGATTAAAGAGGATCTGCTTATCACAGACTTATATGTGAGCATACATTAAAAATAATAAGTAAGTTAAATACTTTATATTATAAGAAGTCTATTATAATATATTTTAACTCTTTAAAAACGGGTGACACTTTTAGTCGTCATTCCTTATCGTAAAGCTTGAATACAATTTTTCAAGAAGCCATTCCAGAAAGGGTTAACTAGAGTAGCCGGCTTATTCACTTGTAGATAAAGATATACATTCTATATTGATACACACATAATGATTATAGAATATGTCTATTGAGATAATAAGCAGGATATACACTTATAGTAGAAGGACAAGTTATATACTATCTACTAATCTGAAAGTCCTAGAGCTACTTTAACTCTTATGTATTGCATAAAGAGGCTTTTCATATGGAGTGGTAGTAGAAAGTAAAATCACCGCAAGGCTTGGATGGACTGGAGCTAATTAAATTATAAGGTATAACTGAAGAACAGTATTCTATAAAAGATGGTCAGTATAGAATGTCTAACAAATGAGATTCTATATGATATTCTTTGTCATCTAGATAAGGAAGAAGCGATAGTCTCTCTATATACTCTAAATCAAAGATTTAATCTTTTGGTAGAATTCATTATGAAAGAATCTTATTATACATACTATGAAATAATCTACTATACACTAAGAAGTCTGCCCAAGCTAAACTCTATGAAAGCTCCTCTACCTTTATAGCAAATATAGATTCTAGATGATCAAATATAACTAAGCTGTATTTAGCTTATATACTATACCTCATAAGCATAAGATGCGTATCTTATATTTACCTAGATGGTATAAATGGAGTAGCCTATTTGATATAGAGATACTAGTTATAGATGATTGCACATCTATATCTAAAGATGTATCCAAGCTCAAGCCTTGCGGGAACTGATCATATGTGAGTGTGATTGCCAGATTTATCATATGGACCTTCTGCTATCATCTATTTATAATGCATGTTGTTATAGTCAAGAAGATATATGTTATACTGCGTTTCCATCTCATCTGAGACTAGAATACATTATTTTGCTCTACTCCTCAATGTAAAGATATTCTTCACGAGATCAAACCATAACTGGTCTCAGCATATGCTCTGCGAGATTTATAGGATTACTCCATATAAATTTTTAACAACTGTATATACAAATAATATTCTGAGCAAGAATGTTATGAAAGTGAATTTGAATAAGCTTAGTAAGAATAGTGCAAGCGACCTCTATATTATGAGACATACAAGGTTTATAGATAATCTATTAGATATAAATGATCGCATAGATATGACCAGAATGGAACTACTTTGTCTGAGATCTAAGCGCTCATAGCTGCAAGCATTACCATTCACCGCTAAATCCACTACTCACTACAATTTAGGTTAGGTATCGCAAGGCCCAACCTAAACGGTAGTGAAATGGTAATGCTTGGGCTTGACTTGGCCTTGCTGTAAACATCTATGCTTATGCGCTGAAAGAAGAATATAAGAAGATACTATCTGATCAGTTTGGCATATCTAGAGAAGACTTAATTGAGATAAGACTGGATAATGATGCAAACCATTCTATCTATAATAGTGTATGGATACTATGAAGATAATATATAAGATCTTATTAAGTCTTTTCAAGATAAATATAGCAACTTTATTATTTGACTGATTCCACACTAAAGTGGATTACTACTCCGAGCCAAGCCTGAGGTGAGCACAAGCCTTGCGGTAAAACTAACCTAAACGGTAGTCAAGCCTACCGGTAGGGATTTAGCAGAAGTACTGAGTACCGCAAGGCTTGGTGCTATTAGTATGGATTAGTTTCATAGAAGACTTCCTCCATCAAGATATCTAAGATCCTGGAATGCTTTTGAATAGAAATCCAACAAATTAAATACTTTATTATTATACTTACATACATTTAAGAGTCTAGCATAATAATTTACTTAATGTCCATTCTTCTTTTTATTAAAAAAGTTCTTTTCATGTTTGATAATAATTTTAAACTGCTATGGACAAATGACCCAGGCTAGGAGTATAAGTGTTAATCATGAATGCGACTTATTGCATCTAGTTATTCACACTCTGATATGATCAAGTAAAATTAGAGGTATTTACAGCAGCATCCAGAGCCTTTTAAGATATATTCGCTTAGCATTAACTTCGAGCAAAAGATAATATATCAGAAGAGAATCAACTTTTATGCCAGATAGATCTACTGTGTTTGTCCCGCATTATCTGTTTATCTAGATCTCAAGTGTACATGATAACCTGTTTGATTAAACTTATAGTTAATTCTATCTAGATGATTAGCCTACTCACTACTTCCGCTAAACGCTTGACTACCGTTTAAGGTTGGCCGCTAAATCACTACTCACTACCGTTTATGTTAAGTAGGCTTGACTACCGTTTAAGTTAGGGCCACACAGAATCTTGATCGATTGAAATAGTTACAACAGATATTTATCTCTCCAATTTAACCCTTTCGAGACGGGTGACGCTTTTAGTCGTCATCATTTAATGTAATTCTCGGAAAGCCCGTCTCTAAAGGGTTAATACTCTATAGTTAAGCTACAGCATATGAGTAATGATCTGAGAGCATGCCTGACAATGAAATATGAATTAGGATCTCTAAGCAGAACTTCTTGTTAGTAAATATATATTCTATCAATTCTATCTCTTCCCATAAAGGAATGACGATCTTAACTGAAAAGCTGTTACTACGTCAGATGTGCTATACTTGCTGACAGCATATTTATCATAGAAGCCTCTTAGATCACACAAGAGGTAGTTAAACACTCTTCTGTATCACCCATCTCATTGATAATCGATATCTCTACTAAGTACAGAAAGGATTAGTAACAAGCAGCTTGTCACAATTAGAATGTATGACTATTAATTTTAGATCCTACAGAGTAAGAATAAGTCATCTGCTTTAGATTAAGTGTTACGCAATCAGATGTAACATTTTTTAGCTATCTTAGTTAGAGAGAAGAAATTGTCAGAAAACTGAAATGTACATGGGAGAATATTTCCATTTTACTACAGAAGACACAAGAATTACATACTCATCTACATAACCTTTAATGTATAGTCTATAATTATTTGTCTTAGCAGTTACTAGAGGAGTAAATGTATAATGATTATAGTCTTATAGATGCAGCATTAGCATTCTATATAATCATCTCTTAGATTACCTTTTAGTCTATCTTCATACTAGTCTCTTAGCTGCTCTATAGATTTTGGCTCTCTACCAGCTTCTAAATACATGGTATATATAAGATAATTTATTCTCCATTCATCTGTCTTGAAAGCTATCAAGCCTCTTTCAGTTTCAAATATATGAGAGTATTTAGTCTTATAATTGTTCCACAGCCTTACAGAGTTAAGAGTAAATATACAAATAAGAGGCTTCTTCCTTAGCACAGCGCTGATAGCTCTATCCTATCAATCTCTTAATTAGAAGATTTCGATAGTGTAAATAGGCTCTTACCTGGCATCTATTTACTATAAACAGAATCTTTATCATCTAATACTATATGATCCATGTACAATTGTATAGCATAGATAACTTCTACTCTTTCTGATGCTAAATTAACCCTTTCGAGACGGGTGACCACTCCTCTCTACTCACTACCGCTTAGGTTAGTTTAGGTCACCGCAAGGCTTGGTTAGGGCTTTTAGTCGTCATCTAACCTAAACGGTAGTGATTTAATGTAATTTTCAAAAGGCCCGTCTCGAAAGGGTTAACAGTTGCGTGCTTACTACTGCTTATATCATTTATGCTCATCGTATTGCCAGGCGGTATAGACATCTTTCTATCTGAGCTAGCAGCTGTAACTCGTAGATCATATAATTGCGTTCTGAATTGGATTACTAGATCCCCAGTTCCATTAACCCTTTCGAGACGGGCTTTCTGAGAATTACATTTAATCACTACTGCCGCTAAATCCTACTTCCGCTGAACCTTACCGGTAGGCTTGACTTACTACCGTTTAGGTCACCGCAAGGCTTGGTTTAGATTAGGTACTGCAAGGCCAAATGGTAATCACTCCTCTCTACCGTTTAGGTCAGTTAGGGCTTGGGCTTGACTACCGCTTAGATTAGTTTAGGTCACCGCAGTGCTTGGTTTACCGCAAGGCTTGAATTAGATGACGACTAAAAGCCCTAACCAAGCCTTGCGGTGACCTAAACTAACCTAAACGGTAGTCAAGCCTACCGGTAGGATTTAGCGGAAGTAGAGAGGAGTGGTCACCCGTCTTGAAAGGGTTAAATGTTGTCTCCTTAAATATCTTAATCTTGATCACAGAAAGAGAATCAAACGTAAGCTAGTAGAATGGACTACGTATGTCTCATATAGGCAGTTTACATTTCAATCCTTTTCTTCTCTACTGCTTAGAGAATGATCTAGAAATACATATCACTTAATGATATTAACTTTTGTCAGCAGATTTTATATCTGGATCAAAGGCAAGAAGTTGACTATGATCCACTGTTTATTAACTTCTATAATTTATATGCATCTGATCATTTACTACTTTTAGAGAGAAAGCTTGGAGATACACCAGCTCTATTAGATACTAACTCACAATATATGACTAACTTCCTCAATTACCTGCAGACTACATTTTATCTAAGAATAGAATGGCAATCAATGTTGTAAACAATTGGAAGAAATACACTGTAGAGGAGCTAGCTAAAGAATTTAGTCATGATGTATTATACTGAACTCTTACAGCTAGGCGGTAAGCCTTTAACCCTTCTAGACGAGTGACGCTCTAACACAAGCACTCATCGCGGCAAGCATTACCATTTCCCTACTCACTACAGTTTAGGTCAGTTTAGATTGGCCGCTGAATCACTACCGGTACCGCAAGGCTTGGGCTTGCCGCGATGAGCGCTTGACTTGGCCTTGCGGTAAACTAATCCCTGCAATGACCTAAGCCTTGCGGTAAACTAACCTAAACAGTAGTGAGTAGTAAAGCCTAACTGCAGTGGATTTAGCGGCCAACCCAAGCCTAACGGTAGTGACTCATCGCGGCAAGCCCAAGCCTTGCGGTAACCGACCTAAGCTAACCTAAACGGTAGTCAAGCGTTCAGCGGAAGTAGTGAGTAGTGTCTTATCGCGGCAAGCTTTGCGGTAAACTAACCCAAGCCTTGCGATAAACGGTAGCCAAGCCTACCGGTAAGGTTCAGCGGAAGTAGTGATTAAATGCATTTCTTGAAAAGCCCGTCCAGAAAGTGTTAAATGATACATTGATTAGAGGTCATCCTGGTATAGTAGCTTTAAGAAATCCTAAGAAGAAGAGATCATAATAGATTATGGATCAGCTAAGTTTCTCCAAATGGTAAGAATGAGTTAAGTGTGCCAACTGCTTATTCTTATAAAGCATGTAAGATACTTTATCGTACAGTCGTTGTTGATTAATTCAAAACAAATAAGCAATGTAATAAATGTCGTAAGCAACTAGAGCCTAAGCAACCA
>CAWUCS010000241.1:0-72500 GCA_963920785.1 Sphagnum contortum | reverse complement strand
GTGTTTGCGTTTGTGCGGCGGGGTGAAATCCGGGTGGCGCGGGCAGCGGAAGCGGTGGCGCGCGCGAAGGCGGATGTGGCGGCACGGGGCCTGAATGTGACGGTGATTCAGGATTACTACGCGGTTGCGGATGCGCAGAGGAAGCTGGATGCGGCATTGCAGAGCCGGAAGGAAGCGGGAGAGTTTCTGGAATTGACGCAGAAACTGGAGCAAGGCGGCGAGGCGGCGCATGCCGATGTGATTAAGGCGATGCTGCAAGCGAAGCAGCGCGAGCGCGACTGGCAAGATGCGCAACTGGCGATGGACAAGGCGAAGACTGCGCTGGCGGTGCTGCTATTTCCGACGCTGCAACAGAATTACCAGATTGTGGACGACATGGCGGAGTTGCCGGGGCTGGGTTCTTTGGAAGAAGTGAGCAGCCGTGCGAAGCAAAACAGTGCGGATTTGCTGACAGCGCGGGCGATGAACGATGAGGCGAAATTGAGCGTCAGCGTGGCGCGATATGGGTATTTGCCGTCGCTGGGACTCGACTTTTTCTATGGCATTGATGCCAACCAGTTTGCGGCGCGCAGCAGTTCGCCGACGCCAGAGAGCGGACGCAGCACGCTGCCGGATTACCTGGTGGACCACCGGCAGAATCTTGGTTATGCGGCACAGGCCACGCTGAACATTCCGGTATGGACCTGGGGTGCCATTCACAGCAAGGTGAAGCAGGCGGAGCTGCGCGCCAGGCAGACGGAACTGGACTTGGGGTTGGCAAGAAAGCAGACGGAGGCAGGCGTGGTGAGCGCTTACCAGGAGGCGCAGACGGCGCTGGGGCAGGTGGCTTCGCTCAAGGAATCGGTGGAGTTGGCGAACGAGAGTTTGCGGCTGACGTTACTGCGGTATCAGGCCGGAGAGGCGACGACGCTGGAAGTGGTGGATGCGCAGGGGGCGGCGATACTGGCGCGCAATGCGAATGCGGATGGGTTGTTCCGGTACCGGGTGGCTTATGCGGCGCTGCAGCAGTTGACGGGGAATTTTTAGGGCATGAAGATTTTTGTCTGGGTAGCGGTGATTTTGATGCTGGCGGGCTGCGGGAGCAAGCCCAACGAAGCGGCCGAGGAAGCGGCAACGCCTGTGGAAGTGGCTGTGGCGAAGAGTGGAAGCATGCGGCCTCTGGTGAACGCGCAGGCGGTGATTTATGCGGTGAACCAGGCGACGATTGTTCCGAAAATCAGCGCTCCGGTGAGACGGTTTTTGGTTCAGCGCGGCGACCATGTGAGGCAAGGGCAATTGCTGGCGGTACTGGAGACTAGCGATTTGCAGGCGAACGCGGTGGAGAGCCGTGAGCTTTACAGGCAAGCGCAGGCCAGCCTGGAGAACGTGCGGGCGGCCACGCTGCCGGATGATTTGACGAAGGCGCGTAGCGATTTGGCGGCGGCACGGGAGGGCCTGGATGCGGCGCGCAAGGTTTATGAGAATCGGGCGGCGCTTTTCAAAGAAGGCGCGCTGGCACAAAAGCTGGTGGATGATGCCAAGGTGCTGCTGGTGCAGGCGCAGAGCCAGGGCGACATCGCGAAACAGCATTTGGCTTCGCTTGAAAATGCGGGCCAGCCGGCGCAACTGAAGAGCGCGGAAGCGCAGGCGAACGCGGCCAAAGCGCATTACGAAAGCAGCGCGGCGCAGAGTTCGTATGGAGAAGTGCGGAGTCCTATTTCGGGTATTGTTTCCGATCGCGGCGTGAACGTGGGCGAAGTGGCGGGCAGCGGCGCGGCGTTGTTTTCGATTGTCGACGTATCGCGGGTGGTAGCGCGTGCCAATGTGCCGGTGAATGAAGCGGCGATGGTGCGGCGCGGGCAGAAGGCGGTGATTCAAGGCGCGGCCGGCGCGGTAGAGGGAAAGGTGACGGTGGTGAGTCCGGGGGTGGATGCCAACACAACCACGGTGCAGGTTTGGGTGGAGGCGGCGAACGAAGGAGAAGCTTTGAAACTGGGTTCGACGGTGACGGTGAGCATTCAGGGGAGTGAGGTGCAAGATGCCGTGATTGTTCCGGTAAGCGCGCTTCTGGCGTCGGACGAGGGCGGTGAAAAGGTGATGGTGGCGCAGGCCGACGGCACGGCGCGCGAACGCAAGGTAGAAGCAGGCATCCGCAACGGGGATGAGGTTCAGATTGTGAGCGGAGTGAAGGCGGGCGAAAAAGTGATTACGCGCGGCGGCCTGGGTTTGGACGATAAAGCCAAGATCGAGATTGGCAAGTAATGCACTGGACCGAGCGGCATGTTAAGGCACTTGTTTTTATCGTTAGCGCGCTGCTGATTTATGGGGTGTACTTAGCTTTTTCTATTCCTATCTCGGTTTTCCCGAACACAAATTTTCCGCGCATCATTATTGGCGTGGACAACGGCGTTATGCCGATTGACCAGATGCAGGTGATAGTGACGCGGCCCATTGAAGAGGCGGTGAACACGGTGCCGGGGCTGGACCATGTGACGTCGATCACGAGCCGCGGATCGGCCGAGATCGATTTGTTTTTCAACTGGAACGTGGAGATGTTTCAGGCGCTGCAAAGCGTGAATGCGGCGCTGGCGCGGGTGCAGAATGCGCTTCCGGGGACGGCCGTTGTGACGGCGAATCGAATGACGTTTGCGGCGTTCCCGATTATGGGTTACAGCCTGACATCGAATACGATTCCGCAAACTAAGTTGTGGGAAATGGCGACCTATACGCTGAAGCCGCGGCTGAATCGTGTAGCGGGTGTGTCGACGGTGGTGGTGCAGGGCGGCGAGGAACCGGAGTTCGTGATTGAGCCGGATGCGGAAAAGCTGGTGGAAGCGCAAGTATCGGTGCAGATGCTGCTGGATGCGGTGGCCAAAAGCAATCTGATTGATTCGCCGGGATTGATTGAGAAGAATCATCAACTGGTTCTGGCTCTGGTGAGCGGGCAGGCGAAGACGGCGCAAGACATTGGGAAGATAGTGGCGCGCACCACGAATTTGGGCCAACCGGTTCGGATTGCGGACGTGGCGGCGGTGAAGAGATCAGTGAAGCCGGTTTACACGATGGTGACCGCAAACGGGAGGCCGGCGGTGCTGATGAATTTGTTCCGGCAGCCGGACAGCAACACGGTGGCGGTGGCGAATGAGGTTCACGCGACGGTTGATGAATTGCGCAGGGAGTTGCCGCCGGGAACGAAGATTGAGGCGTTCTACGATCAATCGGACCTGGTGAAGGGGTCGATTGCGAGTGTGCGCGATGCGATTGTGATTGGACTGGTGCTGGCGGCGGCGATCCTGGTTTTGTTTCTGCGCGACTGGGGCAGTTCGCTAGTGGCGGGGCTGGTGATTCCAGCGACGATTGCGGTGACATTTATTGCGCTGCGGACGCTGGGCGAGAGCTTTAACCTGATGACGCTGGGCGGGCTGGCGGCGGCGGTGGGGCTGATTATCGACGACGCCATTGTGGTGGTGGAGAGCATTGTGGTGCATCGCGATCAGGGCGAACGTATTGGCGATGCGATTCGCAATGCCTTGCGCGAGATAAGGTCGCCGCTGGTTGGTTCCACGGTGACGCCGATTGTGGTTTTTGTTCCGCTGATGGCGATATCCGGGGTGACCGGTACGTTCTTTCGCGCGCTGGCGGTGACGGTGGGCGTGGCGCTGATGACTTCGCTAGTGCTGGCATTGACCTGGACGCCGGCGCTGAGTTCGCTGCTGTTAAGGCGAGCTAGCGAAAGGAAGAAAAAGCAGGGCGCTTTGATGATCCGGCTGACGAGTGTTTATGCAAAGAGCATCACGTTGTGTCTGAAGCATCCGGGGATGCTGAGCTTGTTTTGCGTTTTGCTGATTGGGGCTTCCTGGCTTTGCTATAGCCGGCTGGGGAGTGATCTGTTGCCGTCGATGGATGAGGGCGGCTTCATTCTGGATTACCTGACGCCGGCGGGCGCGTCCTTGAAAGATACGAATGAAATTCTGGTGGAGGTAGAAAAGATTTTGCGGCGGGTGCCGGAAGTGGAGAGCACGTCGCGGCGAACAGGTTTGCAGCTTGGATTTGCCACGGTGACGGAAGCGAACCGGGGCGATTTTTCGGTGAAGCTGAAGCACGACCGCAAACGCAATGTTGACGAAGTGATTGCCGATGTTCGCGGGAAGGTGAGCAAGCGGTTTCCGAATTTAGACACGGATTTTCCGCAGATTCTGCAGGATCAGATTGGGGATTTGACGGGCGCGCCGGATCCGATTCAGATCAAGCTTTTTTCGGAGAATACGGATCTGTTGCAGGAGTGGGCTCCGAAGGTGGCGGATGCCATTAAGACGATTGCTGCGGTGAAAGATGTAAAAGATGGCATTGAAGACACCATCAGCGGGCCGGCTATCACGTTTTCGATTGATCAGGGCGTGGCGGCCAGGGCGGGGTTCACGCCGCAAGAGGCGGAACTGGACGCGAGCGCGCTGATTGGAGGCGAACCGGCGACGGTGCCGGTAATTCAGAATGGCCGCGCTTATGCATTGCGGGTGCGCTTTCCGGAGAGCGCGCGCTATTCGCTGGAGACGATTCGCAACACCTTGCTGGTAAGCGGCAGCGGGCGCACGGCCACGCTGGGGACGCTGGCGGCAGTGGAGAATAATCCAGGGCAGATGGAAATCAGGCGCGAAAATCTGCAGCGGGATGTGACCGTTACGGGCCGCTTTGAGGATATGAGCCTGGGCACGGGCATGAAGCTGGTGACAGCGAAAGTGAGGTCGCTGCATGTGCCGGCGGCGATTCGGATTGTGTATGGCGGCCTTTACCAGGAACAGCAGAAATCATTCCGAGATCTTCTGTTCGTGCTGGCGGCGGCAGTGGTGCTGGTGTTTATCGTGCTGCTGGTGGAGTTTGGGGACTTTACGGCTCCGCTGGCAGTTTTGGCTTCGGCGCTGCTATCGACGGCGGGTGTGTTTGTGGCGCTGCTGGTGACCGGGACCACGTTCAACATTTCGTCGTTCATGGGGCTGATTATGGTGATTGGCATAGTGGCGAAGAATGGCATTCTGCTTTTGGACGCCGACCAGAAATTCCGAAGGGAAGGCATGAGCGCGCGGCAGGCAGTGGCGGAGGCGGGAGTGCGGCGATTGCGCCCGATTTTGATGACCGCGCTGGCGACGATTGCCGGGATGATTCCGCTTTCGCTGGCGATTGGAGAAGGATCACAAATGCTGCAGCCGCTGGCGATTGCGGTAATTGGCGGCATTGTGGCATCGATGGGTTTGAGTTTGATTGTCACGCCGGCGGCGTATTTTCTGTTATCGCAGAAAAACGGAGAGTGATCAGTTTTGGCGCAGAGAGCGTCTAGGGATTATGCGCCTGCTTGTCTTGTACGCCGTCTCCGCCGCGGTTCTGATTGCGGGCGAAGACGTGGCCAGCATCATCCAGAAATCGGCGGAGACGAACAATAAAGATTTTCAGGCGGAATCGCGGTTCAACTATAAGCAAACGGAAAAGGCCGCGGCAGGAACACGGACGTCGCAAGTAAGCATGATTGACGGCACGCCTTATACGCGGTTGATTGCGGTGAACGGAGAACCGTTGAGCGCGCAACAGGCCGAGGCGGAGGCCAGGAAGCAAGCGGCGGCGGTGAAAGCACGCGCGGGGCAAAGCGCATCGGCACGCCAGGCCAGGATTGCGAAATATAAGCGGGGCCAGGAGCGTGACAATTTGATGATTTCGCAACTTTCGAAGGCGTTTGACTTCGCGATGGAGCGCGAGGACAAGCTGGAAGGCTTCGATGTGTGGGTTTTGAAAGCTACGCCGCGCGCCGGGTATCAGCCGCCCACCATGCAGGCGCAAGTGCTGCCCGGCATGCAGGGCGAGTTGTGGATTGACAAGAAAACGTATGAATGGGTGAAGGTGGTGGCGGAGGTGATTCGGCCGGTTTCGATTGACGGGTTTCTGGCAGTGGTTGAGCCGGGAACCGAATTTGAGATTGAAAAAAAGCCGGTAGCAGATGGCATTTGGCAGATTACCCATTACAGTTCCCATGCCAAGGCGAAGGTGCTGCACGTGTTCAGCCATAAGGAGCAGGACGAAATCACGTTCTTTGATTTTGAGGCGGCAAAGCGATGACCCTTACAATAACGGAGTGAAAGTTGGAATCATCGGGTTAGGTTTTATGGGCGCGGCCCATGTGGCGGCGCTAAGCGCTTATAAAGGGGCGGAACTGGCGGCGGTGGTAAGCCGTGATCCGAAAACGCGCGAGGGCGATTTTTCAGCGACGGGCGGAAATTTGAAGCTGGAGAAGCGGCAGTTTGATTTCTCGCGGGTGAGCAAATACTCAACCTGGCAAGAGATAGTGGCCGACCCTAACGTGGATGCCATTTCGATTTGCCTGCCGACGAATTTTCATGCGGAAGTGACGATTGCGGCGCTGAATGCGGGCAAGCATGTCATTTGTGAAAAGCCGATGGCGCTGACGATGGCCGAATGCGACGCCATGATAGCGGCGGCGGATGGGGCGAAGCGCATTCTAATGATTGGCCAAGTGCTGCGCTTCTGGCCGGAATATGTCGCGCTGCGCCAGTTTGTAGAGGGCGGTGAATATGGCAAGGTTCGGCAAGCGACGTTCCTGCGGAAAGCCGGATTGCCGGATTGGAGCAAGTGGCTGCCGGATGAGGCGCAGAGCGGTGGCGCGGTGATGGATCTGCTGGTGCACGACATTGACCAGATACTGCTGCTGTTTGGCATCCCCGACCGAGTAACGGCCAAGAAGTTGGGTGATGTGGACGGGCTGATGGCAAGCTTTGTTTACCCCGGCGGACCGGAAGTGCGGCTGCATGGCGGATGGTTTGAGCCGGGTGTGCCGTTCAATATGTCGTTTCAAGTGCGCGCCGAAAAAAGGCGAACTGGAATTGACGCCAGACGGTTTGCAAATGAGTGATTTGAGCGGGACGCGGAGCAAGGTGGAATTGCCGGCGGCGAATGCGTATGAGGCGCAGATGCAATTACTTTCTGGATTGCTGCCGCAACGGTGAGACGCCGAAGTCCTGTGCGCCCAAAGATTCGGCGAATGCGGTGAAGGTGGCGCTGGCGCTGAAGGAATCAAGAGCGAAGGATGGGGAGCAGGTGAAATGTTAGAAGATCTGGAGATTGGGCTGATGTTCTGGGCGCAGGAAGATGCCCGGAAGACTTTGCAGGATGTGAAGGCGTTTGGAGTTCGAGCGGGGCAACTGGGAATACCAGGCGAACTTTCCCTGGAGGGAGCGGCTGAAAAGTGGAGTGCCGCTTTGAAGGAAGAAGGATTTACCGCAGTGTCGACGGTTTGCAGTTACGTTGGCGAAAAGTACGATGACTTTCCGACAGTGGAAGCTACGGTGGGCCTGGTTCCGGCGGGGACGCGCGCCGAGCGGATTGCACGGACGAAGGAAGTTTCGGATTTAGCGAAGGCACTGGGTTATTCCGTCGGTTGCTTGTCACATCGGTTTGTGCCGGAGGATGAGAGCGTTTCCTCTTTATGCCGAGGTGGTGGAGTTTACACGCGATATTTGTGATTACTGCGCCAAGAACGGGCAGGCTTTTACGCTGGAGACGGGGCAGGAACCGGCTGAAGTGTTGCTGCGGTTTATTCAGAATGTGGGAGCGCGGAAAATCTGAAGATCAATTTTGATCCGGCGAACATGATTTTGTATGGCACGGGCGATCCGATTGAAGCGCTGGGCGTGCTAGCTCCGCACGTGCTGACGGTGCATTGCAAAGACGGCGACTGGCCGGACCGGGATGACCCAAATGCGCTGGGCAAAGAGAAGGCGCTGGGTGAGGGATCGGTTGGTATTGACCGGTTTGTACACCGCTTGAAAGAGCTAGGTTACCGGGGAGTGTTGAGCATTGAGCGCGAGGAGCCGGATGCTGAAAAGAGGAACACGGATATCAAGTCAGCCGTCAAATTGTTGCGATGGTTGACGGGCAGGGATTAAGCCGACGGCTGTTATTGGTGGGGGTGGTTGCGCTGGGATTGCGGGCGCAAACTCCCCAGAATTTGCGGTGTGAGTGGCAGAATGAGCCGGTTGCCATTCAGACAGAGAAGCCCCAGTTTAGCTGGATTCTGTCGTCACCCGAGAATAAGCGGGGCATCCGGCAAACGGCTTATCGAGTTATTGTTTCTTCAACGCGGCTAGGCATAGGTAAGCACGCGGCAGAATTGTGGGATTCACAAAAGGTGGAGTCCCCGCTACGGTGCAGATTCGCTATGCAGGGAAAGTATTAAGTTCTTCCACGGCGTATTTCTGGGCGGTTCAGGTTTGGGATCAGGATGGCGTTGCGCATTGGAGCGATGTCAGCGAATTTCAGACCGGGTTGCTGCATCCATCCGATTGGAGCGGGCTTTGGATTGCAGCAGCGCAATCGCCGGAGCGGGAGAAAAGCTTGCCGCTGATGCGGCGCGCGTTTGTTATTGATAAGCGCGTGGAGAGGGCTGTTGTTTCTATTTCGGGACTAGGACAGTACGAACTGCGTTTGAACGGCGCAAAAGTGGGCAAGGCGGTGATGGCTCCGGGCTGGACGGACTACCGGAAAACTGTTCTGTATAACTCGTTCGAGATCACAAATGCGCTGCGCAAAGGGGAGAACGTCTTCGGAGTTTCGCTCGGCAACGGAATGTACAACGTCGAGCGGACTAAGGGCCGCTATACCAAGTTCAAGGGCAGCTTTGGTGAGCCTAAGCTTTTGTTTCAGGCGCAGATTACCTTCAGCGACAGCACGAGTCAGACGATTATCAGTGATCATAACTGGCACACAGTTCAGGGTCCGATCACGTTTTCGTCCATTTATGGCGGCGAGGACTATGATGCGCGGCTGGAGCAGCCTGGATGGGACAGCCCTGGATTCAAAGAGAAGGAATGGCTGCAGGCGCAGGAGACGGAAGGTCCGGGCGGAAGGCTTGTGGCGCAGCAGAGCCCGCCTATTGAAGCGGCGCAGACATTTGAAACGGTGAAGCGGACGGAGCCGCAACCCGGGGTGTTCGTTTATGACCTGGGACAGAATTTTGCCGGGTGGCCGCAGATAGCGGTAAAAGGGCCACGCGGCGCGTCGGTAAAGCTGACGGCGGGCGAGTTACTGGACCGGAATGGGTTGGCCAGCCAGCGCAGCACCGGGGGTCCGCAATGGTTCCGTTACACGTTGAAGGGGCAAGGAACAGAGACGTGGCATCCGAGCTTTAGTTACTGGGGCTTTCGGTATGTGCAGGTGGAACTGACTCCGGATGCGGGGGTTTTTCCGGAGGTGATCTCACTGGAGGGACAGTTCATTCATGCGGCTGCGCGGAGGGCGGGAACGTTTGAGAGTTCCAACGAACTGTTGAACAAGACGCACCAACTGATTGACCGGGCCATAGAGAGTAATTTGCAGAGTATTCTGACGGATTGCCCGCATCGCGAGAAACTGGGGTGGCTGGAGCAGACGCATCTGGCGGGGTCTGCGCTGATGTTCAACTTTGACCTGGCCAAGCTTTACGAAAAGATTGCGAATGATATGGCGGATGCACAGCAGGATGACGGACTGGTTCCGGATATTGCTCCCGAGGTGACGGTGTTTGAAGAGGGATTTCGAGATTCGCCAGAGTGGGGCAGTGCTTTTGTTCTTGATCCGTGGCTGAGTTACCAGGCTTATGGAGATAGCGAGGTAATTGCGTCCCATTATGAGGGGCTGAAGAAGTATACCGCTTATCTGGGGAGCAAGGCAGAGAAGGGTCTTGTGGGCTATGGCTTGGGTGACTGGTATGACATTGGCGAGGGGGAGCCGGGTGTTTCCAAGCTGACGAGTCTGGGTGTGACGGGGACGGCTATTTACTATCAGGACCTGATCACTCTGGCAAGATGTGCGGAAGTTCTGCATAGACCGGACGATGTCAGTGCTTTCAGAAAAATGGCGGAGGATGTTCGGACGGCTTTTAATAAGCGATTTTATAGTTCCGACATTCATGCGTACGACCGGAAGAGCCAGACGGCTTATGCGATGGCTTTGGTGACTGGCCTGGCGCCGGAGGCGGATCGAGATGAAGTTCTGAAGAATCTGGTTGCCGATATTCGGGCGCACAATAATCATGTGACGGCGGGAGATATCGGGTTTCACTACGTGGTGAAGGCCCTAATGGATAACGGGCGATCTGATGTCTTGTTCGATATGCTTTCGCGGACCGATTCTCCGAGCTATGGTTACCAGTTGTCGAAAGGGGCGACGGCGCTGACGGAGGCGTGGGATGCGAATCCGCTGGAGTCGCAAAATCATTTCATGCTGGGGCATGCGGAGGAATGGTTTTATCGCGGGCTGGCGGGGATTGATTTTGATTTGTCACGGGCTGAGGAGCGGAGGCTGGTGATTCGGCCGTCTCCGGTGGGTGATTTGAGTTTTGTGCGTGCAAGTTATGACTCGGTTATGGGAAAGATATCGAGTTCTTGGACCAATCTGGACGGGGTTTTCGAGCTGACAGTGGATGTGCCGCCCAATTTGAGCGCGATGGTTGAATTTCCAAGGCCCCAAGCCGTGATTGATAAACCGGTGGGGGT
Source organism: Sphagnum contortum (assembly GCA_963920785.1). Lineage (NCBI taxonomy): Eukaryota > Viridiplantae > Streptophyta > Sphagnopsida > Sphagnales > Sphagnaceae > Sphagnum > Sphagnum contortum. The sequence continues at coordinate 61,989 of CAWUCS010000241.1, read as the reverse complement.
TGAATTGGTGTTATCGGCGGCGAAAAGCGTGACGTACAAAGTGGGTTCCGGCCGCTATGTGTTTCGATCGCGCTAAATGCGCACGATCAAGTTGCGTTTATAGAGAGCATAGGCGGCTAGAAACATCAGGAATGTGAAGGACAGGGCCCACAGCAGCGATGCATTTTCGGGTGAGGCGATGGGGGCGAAGAGGGTTTTGTAGCTCCAGTCATGAAGTGACAGAGAATGAAATTTGAGGTCGTCCAGTGTTTCGGCGAGGAGTTCGGACAGCATGTAGACGACGATGGCATTTCTGCCCAGGATGACGAAGGGTTTGAGCCAGCGTTCATAGCCGCGCAGATCGACGAAGTAGACAAACATGGCGAGCATGACGAAGCCCAGTCCGGCCATGAACATAGAGAAAGAACTGGTCCAGAGCTTCTTGTTGATGGGCAGCCATTGGTTGCAGATGAGTGCGAGGGCGATGAGGGCGTTGCCGGAGACGAACAGCAGCGTGAGGCGTTCCCACAAGCTATTTTTGGCGCGGAGAATGCCGCCGGCCAAGAGACCAAACAGCACGGTTGCAATAGCCGGTATTGTGCTGATAATGCCTTCCGGATCCCAGGTTTTGGTATTGGCGTAGTTATGCCTGCCTAAAACTATCTGGTCGATATAGTGCGCGAAGTTACCATCCACGTCCAGGCGGCCCGCTCCGTAGCCGGGCACGGGGACCAAGGTCATCAGCAGCCAGTAACCGCCGAGAAGACAGACGATCCAGGTGAGGATGGCTTTTGTTGATGGCGTCCATAGATAGATCAAGGAAGCGGCCAGGTAGCAGATGCCGATTCGCTGGAGCACGCCCAAAACGCGCATGGTTGAGAAGTTGAAATAGGGGAAAAGGTAGACCAGCAAGCCGAGCGCGTAAATAATGAGACTTCGGCGAAACACCGGACCTAGTAATGCTTTGCGCGGTGTGTTGCGCGCCACTCGTGAGCCGAGGGAAAGTGTGATGGCGATTCCTACGATGAACAGGAAGGTGGGAAAGACAACGTCGGTGATGGTCCAGCCATTCCATTGAGAATGCTGCAGAGGCGCGTAGGATTGGTTTCCGCCCGCGTTATTGACCAGCACCATGAGGGCTAGGGTGGCACCGCGAAACGCATCAATAGATTGCAGGCGGGTGTTGGCCGAGGTCTCGGTTAGCAGAGATTCATTCATGTGTGGCAATCCCATCCAGCTTAGCTGTTACGAGATGGACAGGTTGTAGAGGGCTTCGACGCTGAGGATGTCGTCAGCCTGGGAAGGCTGCTTATCTTTGCGCCAGCGCAGAATTCTGGGGAAGCGCAGGGCGTAGCCGCTTTTGTGGCGGCTGCTTTTCTGCACGCCGTCAAAAGCAACTTCCAGAACGACTTCCGGTTTGACCAAGATGACGCGGCCGAATTTCTCGGTGGAGGCGGAGCGAAGAATTTTTGTCAGATCTTTGATTTCGGCGTCCGTGAGTCCGGAGTACGCTTTGCCCACATTGGCGAAGCCATTGGGTGTGCGGACGGCGAAGGTATAGTCGGAGAAATAGATGGCGCGGCGGCCATGGCCTTGTTCGGCTGAAGTGATGACAACATCCAGAGTGCCGAAAGGGCGCTTCAACTTTTGCCAGGCTCCGGTGCGCTTGCCAGGTTCGTAGAGGCTGGCCTTGCGTTTCAGCAGGAGCCCTTCGTTGCCGCGTGCGCGCGCTGCCAGGAAGAGCCTGTCCACGTCGTCCCGGGACGCAGCCTTGTGCTGTGACGAAATACGCAGAACGCCGGCAGCATTGTGGAGGATGGCTTCCAAGGCCGAGCGGCGCGTTTCGAAGGGTGTGTTTATCAGCAGAAGGTTGTTGTGCAGAAGCGAATCATAGCCCATGAAAATAACCGGCACCTGCTGAAGCAGATTCGCGTTGACGCGCTTGCGGGCGATGCGCTGCTGGAGGATGTTGAAATTGAGAGGCTTGTTGTCGCGCCAGGCGAGAAGTTCACCATCGACAATTCCCTGCCCGGGAATGTTCGCCCAGGCGGAGACGATCTCCGGGAAGGCGTGGGTGATCTCCTCCATGCCGCGGGAGAAGATGCGGACCTGGCCGTGATCGAAGTGGACCTGGGAACGAATGCCGTCGTACTTATCTTCGATGAACCAGTTAGCGGGGTCGGCCAGGTCGTCCAGACGTTCCAGCGGCTTGGCCAGCATGAAGTCCATGGGATGGAACAGGCGAGTCTCGATGGCGGCGAGTTCGCCGCGACGAGCAGCCAGAGCGACTTTGGGCAGATCTCCGATGCGGTTGTTGGCTTCACGAACACCGGCGGCGGGAACTGAGCAGGCGACGGCGACCGCTTCTTCCACCATGCGGCCCATGAGACCGATGCGCAGGCCGCGCGTGATCATCTTGACGAAGTATTTGATGGTGAGCGGCCGGTAGCGGCGATAAATGCCAGTGAGCAACTCACGCTTGCGAAGCACGGTAGGGGCCAGACCCAGTTGGATATAAAGCTGTTCGGCCTGGCGCAGAGTCATGGGTTCGGCGGCGCTAATACCGCGCAGCAGCAGGGCCGCCGTTTCGCCCGAATCGCCGGTTTCGTTGAAACAGATGCGCATGATTTCGCGGTCCCAACCGGTGGCTGCCTGCAAGGCGTCGCGGATCACGGTGCGGCCGACGGAGAGAGAGGTTTTTTCCTCGGTCTGAAAGAGCGTCTGATTGATGCCGGGCTGAGAGGCGGGACCGGCGCTGAGAAACTGCACGGCCAGAGACAGATCATCATCTTCAAGCGGCTGAAGATAGGCGGCCAGGCGCTGAATCTTTTTCAGTTTGCTGGAAACGCGCGCGATGTCTTCGCAAGCCAGAGCGAGGGCATCCATTCAGCCTTCGGCCTCCATGTTGGTGCGATCGGAAGAGCGCTGGGGAGCGGCGGCGGAGAGGCCGCGGGAACGAAGAATATGAGCAAAGGGCGCGGTGTAACCGTGAACAACATCAATGTGTTTCGCGCCGGAGCGGTCCACCAGTTCGAGGAGTTCGTCGAAATCGGCGTGATCGGAATAGGGGATGAGTTCTTCGGCACCGCCGCGCGAACGGGCGTTGTCGAGCGCGGCCCAGCCGGAGACGTAAGCGCGGCGGATGTTCTTGCCGCTGCTTTCGAGCACGCGGCCATGATCAGGGACGACAACCAGAGCTCTGCCGGCGGTGGCTTTGGCCTGGTATGGTTCCCAGTTGGGAAAGCGATAGCCGTAGTCCTCATAGACGGGAATGTATTTTGCGATTGCTCCGTGGACCGCGGTGCGGAAACCGGCGTTGGCCAGCACGTGAACGATTTCCTGGCCGCGGCCTAAAGGATAGCCGGTGAAAGCGGGCGTCTGGCCTTCTTCCAGGCATTCCCGGGCGAATTGAATGATGCGGCGGGCAGCCTCCTCACGCGAAAGCAGTTTGTAGATGGGCAGGCCGAATGTGGATTCGATGATGAGGTGATGACAGGGGATGACTTCGGTGGTGTCGCCGGCCAGCGGCGGGCGGAGTTTGATGTCGCCGGTATAAACCAGGCGGGTTCCGGCGAACTCAACTAAGAGTTGGGCAGCGCCTAAGATATGGCTGGCGGGAAAAGCGGTGAGCGTGGCACCGTTCCAAGATATGCTTTCGCCAAAGTTGAGCGGAAGCATGGCGGGCTCCTGCTGGTTTTCCGAGACCGAGAGACGCATGCGGTAAATGCGAAGTGTTGCGGGAGTGCCGATGACCTGGGCATGGCAGCCGCGCGCGTGGTCGCTATGAGCGTGAGAAAGCCATGAGGCGGCGCAGGGGCGCGTGTTGTCCAGCCAGAGGCCTATGTCCGGCAGGTGGATGCCGTCTTCCGTAAATTGAACCTGCAAAGTGAAGTCGCTCTAGATATCGGATGCAAGCAGACCGTGATGGGTATCATCCTGCTTGCCGCCCATGAGGCGAGCCTCGAGCATAATGAGGACGGCGAGCACCAGAACAATGACGGAGGCGACGGCCGGGATGAGCATAACGGAGCGCATTCCCAGATATTGGGCGACGTAGCCCAGCAACCAGGGAGTAGCCATGGCACCCGCCATGGCGAATGAGATTGCGCCGCTGTAAAAGCCGGCGTGATAGGAAAAACGATGATCCAGACGTTCGGCAATCAGCGGGTAAATGGGGGCGTGGCCCAGGCCGATGACGACGGCGGCGAGAAGGGCGAGAGCGGTGAAACCGCTAACGGTCAGGAGCAGGTATCCGCCCATGGCCGCCGCGACGCTGACCAGCAGCATTTTTCGATGGCTGACGATGGGCAGCAGAAACTGGGCGGCCAGCCTTCCTACCATCAGGGCCAGGAAGTAGGCACCTAAGGCCCAGATGGCGGTGACCGGGTTCAGGCCCAGAGTATGAGTGAGAAACAGGGGCAGCCATCCCACGATGGCCCATTCGCAGGCAAATTGAAAAAAGATCAGCAGGCTGAACAGGAGTGTCGCGACGCTGCGCAGGTCTTTGAGTGAGTCCTGGGAGGTGTCGTCCCGATGATGGACGGGTTCGCAAAGTGTGGGTGGAAAGCGGTTCAGAGCCAGGACGATCATATAGGAAGCGGGCACAACGGCAAGCGCCAGCGTCTGGATCTGGATGGAGCCGCAGAAGTAAGTGAAACCGACAACGGCGGTGGCGGCAAATCCACCGGCGACGAAGAGCGCACCGGCCTGGTTGGCGGCGGTAGCGGGAGCGGATTCGAACCGGATTTGGTTGGCGTGGAGAAGGGAGTAAGTGAGTGAACCAGCAGCGAAGCCGGCGACGCTGAGAATGCCGATACGCCAGGCCGCATCATAAGGGGGTGCCAGCCAGGCGAGAGCCAGCAAACAGAGGAAGGAAAGGCCGGTGGCACAGATTCCAATGGTTCGAATGGGAATGCGGCCCAGGAAGCCGGGGACCAGACGCCAGGATAAGACGAAACCGGCCCCCATGCCCAGGAAGTGGAGGCCAATGATTCCGGGTTCAGCCTCTATATGGTAATGCCAGATGATGACGAGGGAACCCAGCATGCCCAACAAAATGCCCAGGAGAAAGAAGCCTGCCATCCAGGGTGCCGCGCCCGAGGCGGGAGGACCGGCAGTTTTACTGAATTCAAGAAAAACCTCAGTGTTATTCGTTGACACGGCCGAACTCTGAATTTAAACTAATGACATCACTGAGGAAGGAGGTGGTCCAGTAATAATGAATTCTGGTAGTGACTGTAGCATACAATCCACGCGCGAGGTGGCCGACTCTTAAAGTCGCCATTCGTTACGTTCAGGTTTCGTCAGTGACGAAGCCGCTGTTCCCGTGGACCGGCTGCTTCGCGCGTACGTAGCTTAACAGGAGTAATCATTAAGCCCTTGGGGCTCCGGCTATATGCGGATCCCCGGGGCTTTTTGCGTTTTCGTGATATATTTGAGTTTACCCACCGTTTTTCGAAAGGAATCAATTTATATGAAAGCAGGGATTCATCCTGCCTACGACGATGTGAAAGTGGTCTGCGCGTGCGGGTCAGTTTTTGGGACACGCAGCACGCACAAGGGCGATCTGCGCGTGGAAATCTGCGCCGCCTGCCACCCCTTTTTCACCGGCCGTCAGAAGCTGATTGACACGGAAGGCCGTGTTGACCGGTTCCAGAAGAAGTTTGCCAAAGCTAAGGAAATGCAGGCTGCCAAGAAAGCCGCTGACGATGCCAAGGCCGCCAAGAAGCTGAGCATTCAGTAAGAGTTTTCGAGTTTGTTTTGAAGGGCGCCACATGCTGGTTCAGCGTGTGGCGCTTTTTTACTAATTACTTGGATTTCTTCCCGTCGGCAACTCGAAAGTGCAGAGAACCCAGTTCGCCAGGTGTGTCAAGGGCAAGTGTAGGCGTCTTGGATTTCAGCCACCGAACCAGTGAACGAAGCAGCAGCAAGGTGCAGGATGTCATCACAAGACTCAATACGATGGTTACCAGCAGACCCAAAGCGCCAAATGGAGAATGCGAGAGCAAGTAAAAATCGACGATGAGGGCTGCCGTAAGGAAGATGGACAAAGCATACCAGCGAGCATCCGCCAGTAATCCTTCCAGAAATATTGCCATTGATGTTCACTCCTCGTCTTTAATTATCCCAAACATTCGCAGGCAAGACCTAACCGTGAAGCAGGCAATTGTTGCGATATCACTTCCAACAAATAGCCATTTCATTCGCAGCCCGCTGTCCGGACCACTTTCAAAAAGTTTTGCATTAGGGCCCCAGTAGGAATCGACTAGAATGTCGCCCAATTTTAAAATCGTCAGGAATGCGACCAAGTTGATCGCGTCTCTGAGAATGCCTTTGAGTTGTTTTTTGTGGTCTCGCCATCTGAGCGGCGTCGCTTCCTTATAGCATTCGCTGAGGCCGATATGGCGCGTCAAGGCCGCGCTGTTTTTGAGCCGAAGAAGCTGAACCGGCGGCCGAGGATGGCTTTTACCAACAGGTGATCGGTGGCGCTGGTGGCGCCTACGCCAACTCCGAAATTGAATTCCCAGTTAGGCCCGAAGTCAAAGTCGATGGCCGGGACGAATTGCTGCTGCTGGTCACGCAGCGGGTCGAAGCCGGTGATGTCGCCGGTGCTTCCGTAATATTCGAATCCCACCTGGAGTCTTTTCGTTACACCGTACGCAACTTTGGCATTGGGTGAGAATTCAAGGCCTTTGTTGACGCTGGGGCCATGCCAGGCTCTGTCCAGGGTGGGGTTAAAGGCCAAGTACCAGCGGCCCAGTTGTTTGTCAACGATGGGGCGAATTTCAAGCGTCCAGGTGTCGGGCGAGAAAATGGCGCGCTGGTAACCGGCTTCGAGCGAGAGGCTGACGCCCACGGGCCACTTCCAGGAATCGGGAACGCGCACGCGCGGCCTGATATGATCGCCCACCCATTTATAACCCTGGTTGGACGCGGCACTGGTAAAGATGTAGAAGCCGGTTTCAAACCAGGAATTCCAGCCTTGGGTGATCTCAATCGTTTCATGAAGCTGGTGGTTGGTGGGGTAGGTGCCATCCGGCAAGAAAAGCGATTTGGAGCCGGCCGGCAACGTGGAACCGTCCACAGTAAAGTTGCTGTGCAGCTCCACCATGGTGCTGTGGGGAGCGACGGTCTCCGAGCCGTAGACCTGGACTTCGTAATTGCCCTGGGCGTGCAACTGAACTACCAGAGGAAAGAGCAGCCATAAGCCGTGACGCATGCGTTACTGAGGGGCTACCAGGCCTTTGCGGATGGCGAAAAGCACCAATTCAGCGGTGCGGTGAATGTTCATTTTCTCCATGAGATTGGCGCGATGAACGGAGACGGTATTGACACTGAGGTCGAGCAAGGTGGCGATCTCTTTGTTTGATTTGCCCTGGGCGATCAATTGTAAGACCTGCTTTTCGCGCGCGGTGAGTTTTTTTAATTCGTCGTCGAGTTCGCCCACCACATATTTGACACCGGAACTCATGAAGCGGCGGCCTACCGCCACAGTGCGAATAGCACCAACTAAATCGACGTCAATGGCGCTCTTGAGCAAATAACCTTTGGCTCCGGCGTCTAAAGCGTTGCGAACGTAGTTGTCGTCGGCGTGCATGCTGAGCACCAGCACTTCGGTGCCAGGCAGATGCTTCATGATTTCCTTGGTGGCCTGGACGCCGTCCAATTCAGGCATGGAAAGATCCATTACGACAACACGCGGCTTAAATTCCTGGGCCATGCGAATGGCTTCGACGCCATTGCTGGCCTCACCCACGACTTTGAAGCCTTCCTCATCCTCCAGAATGCGCCGGAAGCCCCGGCGCACCAGGGCATGATCATCTGCCAGCAGTACTGTTATCTCGTCACTCATAAATATTTCTAAGCTTTCTGGCTTACTGCCGCTTCCAATTCTTCTTCAGTGGCTGCCGGTATGGGTTCGGTCTGCAATAGCGGCATGGTTAATTCAACGGTGGTGCCGGCTCCGGGAGTGGAATGCACCTCCAGCCGCCCGCCCAGCAGCGAGGCACGCTCACGCATGGCAATCAAACCCAACCCGCGGCGCGTACTTCTATGATCCGCCTTCAGGGGATCGACATTGACGCCTTCTGTTTTTAAGCCGCGGCCAAAATCCATCACAGTCACTATCAGCTTATCCGCGCCGAATTTCATTTCCACTTCCGCGCGCTTGGCGCCGGAGTGCTTGGCGGCATTATTCAAAGCTTCCTGAACGATGCGGAAGCAATGGGTGGCGGGCTGGCCGACAATCCGTTCGGGAACGCCGACAATTTCCACCGTGGTTTGAATGCCGGTCTGCTTTTCAAAAATCCCGGCATACCATTCGATGCCTTTCACCAGTCCGTAATCATCAATGACAGATGGGTGAAGCATCTGGGACAGGCTGCGCATTTTTTCCAGAGTGGCATGCGTAATTTGACGCACCTCCGTCAATTCCGTTCGCAGCGGCGAGTCCGGCGGCACGCCCTTTTTTTCGGCTCGGGAGAGCATGGCACTGACGGCGGTGAGAATTTGTCCAAACTCGTCGTGCAGTTCGCGGGATACAGAGCGCAGCACTTCTTCCTGGACGGTGATCAGGCGGGCGGCCAGAATGCGGCGCTGTTTCGACATGGCTTCCATCCGTTCGAACATGCGGCGGTTGGAAAAGATGGTGTAAGAACTGGTGATGAGAATGCCGACGATGGTAGCAGCCAGAAAGGCGTAGATGTCGCGCTTCACGCCTTCGTAGATGGAGGAAACTTTGTAATCGGCCTGTTCTTCCGATTCGTTGTTTCCCTGGAGAAGGTCTGCCACCATTTTGGAAAGGTTGCTTTGCTGAACAAAAAGCTGGCTCACGGTCATATTGCGAGCCTCAGCCTCCTGACCGGCCGCGGCGGTGGAAAAGACGTGGTCCAAGGTGTCCCAGAATTCTTTAAAAGCGACGACGAGACGCGCATGCTGATCGGACTTGTGTGAGACGGGAGACATTCGCTCTTCCCGCTCGATGGCATCCTGAAGGTCGCGGCGGAGCTTGTTGAACTCGGGCAGATAATGCTCTATCCGCTCATTCTGGTCTTTGCGGCTCATGTCGCGCAGCCGCAGGCCAATCAGATTCAAGTCGGTTTCCGCCCGAATGAGGAGCAGACTATCGTGACGATTCAGGTCGATGGTATCCGACTGAAGCCGGCGCAACGTCCTAAGCTGGTAGAGCGTATAGGTGGAGAAGCCAGCGACCGCCGCCAAGGTTACGAGCAAACCCACAAGCAAGCGTAAAGTCGGTGACTTAATCATTTAAAAGGTTGAAAGGGCTGTCAGGTCCGCTGTTCGGACCGGCGTGATGGGCCAAATCCCCGGTTATGGCTTTTCATATAGTGTCTCTAATTTAGTATGACGATTCAATGGGCTAGTTTGTTGCGGTTACGAATGGTTTTGACAATTCTTTTAGTTTCGCCTTGTCTTCGTGGTGCGAGTGATAAATATGGCGACGCGAAACAACTGCTGACCCGGTCGCCGTGGGCCGCGCAAGTGGAGGCGACGATGGATGACCCTGCCGATGTTCCTGAAATATCCACCGACGTTCCGCGAAGCATTTCGCAAGCAGGCCAACCGAATGTGGGCAACGGGAATATGGGAATCAATACGCGCTGGGACGGGCAGATTGGCCGGAACCGGAAGGGGCACTTGCCGACGATTCCCGTCATGGTGCGGTGGGACAGCGCGGCGATTATCCGGCATGCGCTGGAGGCGAGGCAAGACGCGAATGCGGCCGCATTTAACGCGGCCGCACCGGCTAGTTTTATTTTAAGTGTGATTGGGCTGTTACCCGCAAAAACCGTTCAGCGTCCGGCCAGGCAATCCAGAAGCAGCAGTGACGAAGAAGCTCACCAGGCCAAAAGCAAGGAGGAGATTCTGGAATGGTTCATGGGGAACTCTTTGATTTTGATGAAAGGACAAACTGCAATGCGGCCTAAGAATGTGACTATGGATGAGGACAGCGGCACCATTCATCTGTTTTTCAATCGGGCTGATCCGGTGATGGCGAAAAAGCCCGATCTTCAGTTTGAGACGCGTTACGGCACGGTGAACGTGGAAGCACGGTTTCGTGTGAAAGACATGCTGGTGGACGGACGGCCCGATCTTTAAGGTTCGACGAAGGTGAAATCAGGCGAGATGGTCTGATTTCCGCTGGCGTCCACACTGACGATCTGGTAATGAACGATGCCGCTGGGAACCCAGCCTAGAGTGACCTGGGGCGCGGCTGTGAGGCTGGTACGAGATGACCAGTGGCCGTAAGACGAAGTGGATCCGAAGGTGACGTAGCTGTAAGCGGGCACCGATGTTGTCCAGGCGATTTGCGCCTGGTTGGAAGATTGCGGCATGGGTGTGACAGCGGTGATGGCGGGTCCGGCTGTCGCGATGGTTGTAAAGGCGCTAATCGGGGAGACGCCCGTTGCGCCATTCGCGCCGGTGGATTGGGCCACGAAATAGTAAGTGTTGCCGGCATTCAAATTGCTGAGCGTCACGCCATGGCTATTGCTCAGGGCGGCTTGCAGCGGAGTGGTTTGACCCAGTGCGGAAGTAGTGCCATATAGGATTACCGTTGTCGCGGGCACGTCAGTGGACCAGGAGATGGTGATGCCCGAGCTGGTTACGCCCCACGAAGCGACATAAGACAACTTCGGAGCAGTGGCCGTAAGGGCGCTGAGGGTGACAAAGGTGGCGTTGGTGGAGGTGGAGGATACGTTGTCCGCATTGGCCGAGACTACATCAAAGTTGTAGGTTGTTCCAGCGGCCAGGCCGGTTAGGGTGACTGAATGGCTGATGACTAATGACGAGTCCAGGGATGAGGATGAACCGTACAGTGGAGTAGCACCGTAATTCACGCGCGAGGAGGACGGCTGGTCCGTAGTCCAGGTGATGGTGGCGGAGTTGCCGGTCAGGTTGCTGACAGTGACGTTAGAAAGGACCGGGTTGCCTTCGAGCGCGGCTGTCGCGAATGTCTGGTTGGTTGAGGTGACGGATCTGCTGGAGGAGTTCGCGGAGACGACATCGAAGTCATAGGTTGTTCCTGCGGCCAGGCCCGTGAGCGTCACCGAGTGAGTGGTGACGAGGCGTGGGTCGAGCGTGGAAGATGAGCCATAGTTGCTGCCGGTTCCATAATTCACGAGTGAACTGGCGGGCTGATCCGTGGTCCAGGTAATGACAGCCGATGTTGCGGCGACGCTGCCGGCGGCCACGTTTGAGATGACCGGAGGCGCAGCGGCGGTGGTGGTGAATGTGGAGTTGGCGGAGGCAGAAGACTGGCCGCCTGAGTTTGCCGAAGCCACCGACACGTTATAAACCGTTCCCGGAGTGAGGCCAGTGAGAGTCATGGCGTGGTTTGTCGCCAGTGCCGAACTGGCGGGCGAAGATGAGCCGTACGCAAGGCTGGTTCCGTAGTTTGCAACCGATGTGGCGGGCTGGTCGGTGGTCCAGGAGACGGTGGCGGTGGTGGCCGTCACGGCGGAAATAGTGACGCTGGAGATGACCGGAGCCGGTGAGGTCGCTGTGCCCGTGGTGGTGAAGCTATAAGTGGACGAATATCCAGTTTGGCCGTTGGCTGCGGTGGACTGGGCGACGAAATAATACTTGGTGCCGCTGGTTAAGCCGGTTAGTACGACGCCATGACTTGGAGCGAGAGAAGTCTGGAGCGGGGACAATTGGCCCAAGGCGCTGGTGGTTCCAAAAGCCAACTGGGTGTTCGCCGGCAGGTCGGTAGACCAGGAGATGGTAATTCCGTTGTTATTAATTCCCCAGAAAGCAACATAACCGACATAAGGCGCGGGTGCGCCGGTAACCGCGACGGGCGGGATTGGTGCGGTTACGAGGGCGGTGGTGGCGAAGGTAGCATTTGCCGAGGCGGCAGAGAGGCCCGCGGCGTTTGCGGACATCACGTTGAATTGATAAGTGGTGCCGGCGGCTAAGCCGGTCAGGGTTACCGAGTGGGTTGTGACTTGCGCGGAGTTGAGAGCCGATGAAGATCCATACGAACTGGTGACGCCGTAATTAACCTGTGAAGAGGTGGGCTGATCCGTGGTCCAGGTGATGGTTGCGGACGAAGTGCTGATGGAGGCGGCGGCCACGGCTGAGATGACAGGGGTGGCGGCTGCCGTGAAGAAAGTGGAATTTGCGGAAGTCGCCATGTTGCCGGAGGCGTTGGCGGAGCCCACATAGTAGTTGTATGTGGTGCCCGGTGCCAGACCGGAGACAGTGATGGAATGAGTCTTTGTGAGACCGCCGGCACCACTGACGGACGAACCATAGGAGCGGGTGGCACCATAACCAAGCACGGAAGAACACATCTGATCCGTCGCCCAGGTAATGGTGGCGGAGTTACCGGTGACGGCCGAGGCGGCTACCGAGGAAATGACGGGGGCCGGGGTAACAGCGGTGGTGCTGTTCCAAGTTAAGACAGTCATGGAGTAGGGCGGCAAAGAGAGGCCCGAGGACGGCACAAAATTGTTGAGGGTTGAAGTGGCGATACTGACCAGGCCGGTCTGTTCGTTCGTGTCAGTCGGGTTACTTGAAGCTAACTGCTGCATTTGCACAGTGCCGGCGGGCGCGTTGGCACCGCTAAAGGTGACCGGAAGGGAGTTGGTCAGGCTAAGGTTCAGCAAGATGACGGAGGAGCCGGCCTGCCCATTGTTGAAGGCAAACGACTGAAGATACTGAACTCCATTCATGGCGACGGTATTGTTCAGGACCTGGTTCCAGACAGGATTGCTGCCGCTTTGAACTGTCTGCAGCATGGTTCCGCCGGAACTGAGAGCGGAGTTGGCCAACTGTTCCGCCAGAAACTGCGGACGGCGCATATTGGTAGGACCGTCCATGTCGACGACGCTGCCCCAGAGCTTAACCGGAGACCCGTCGGGACGGTAGAACTGAAACTGCGTGAGGGAGAAGAGGTTCTGATTCAGCACGCCGTTCTGAATTCCGACTAACTGCTCGGAGACGGTTGCGATTCCGGCACCGATGCTGGGGGAGAAGCTATTTAATTGTGATTCTGAAATGGAGCCGCCGGTAGTGGATAGGTTTTCTTCATAGATGGAGACTTGAACCGGATGGGTGGAATTGGCTTCGGCGAACATGTTCAGGTACATGGGTCCGCCGGTGACGTTCCGGCCGACTCCGTTGACGTTGAACCAGCCGGAGCCGATTCCTTCGGCAGTGACGCCCGGGCTGGTGTTTCCGCTGGCATAGAAGGCTTGCGGTTCGGCCAGAGTCGCCTGGAAGAGATTGGAAGAGCTGGGGTCATCGGGATTGCTCATCATGTAAGGGGCGACGTCGATTTCGTCATTGTTATTGCAGTTATCCTGAGTCGCCTGGAGATAGTTGGAGTCGGCAAAGAAGCCGCCCAAGACAAGGCTCATGTGCGCCGTATCGTAATTGGTATTGCTCTTCATGGCCGCGAAGATGGTTTGCGCTCTGGATCCGTAAACGGAGGGGTCCTGGATGCTGCCGCCGCCAAAAGTGGAATTCCAAGCTTCGTTACCGAATTCGATGTGGATTTTGGGGAACACCTTGGTCCAGGGGGTAGGGAAGCCTTGCGCTATACGCTTGGCACCGTAGACGGTGGTGGCATCGCCGCTCAGGTAGTCGACCAGGCTCCAAGCCTCGCCGGTTGTCATAGTGATGGGGATTACCACCCAGGGCTCGGCATTGTTTCCGACCACCTGGACCAGTTGAAGAAATTCCGGCAGCGAATAGGAAGTGGTGTTGTAGGAGTTCTGATAATACTCGCTGTAATTGGAAGGCGAGCGGCCAAACTGGTCAATCAGCATGTTGTCGAGCGTATTACCCAGGCCGGCACCGTCCCACATGCGGATAATTCCGGGCTTCAGAGTCTGTAGGGTGGTGACGACTGCGTCGCGGAAGACGGTGGGGTTACTGGTGCTGGTTCCCACCTGGTTTACCGAGACGTTATCGAGATAGAACGAATCGGCACCGACAGTCAGGAAGTTCGCCTGGGCGTATCCGCTCTGCGCGCCCGTTTCCGAGGCAGTGAAGTTCACCGAATAATTTGCCCAGGAAGAGGAGAGAGTCACCACCTGTGAAACGTAGGCTGTGGAGCCGCGATAAAAGGAAACTCTCACCTGCTGTGACCCGGTTAATCCTTTAGCGGCAAAACTGATTTGGAACGTGCCGTTCAGGTTGATGAACGAGCGGCCGCCTTGTTCGGCATCAAAGAAGCTGGACAGTGAAGCGCTATCGGCGGCGGTAGGGGCATTCACCTTTAAGGATTGGACGCCCGTGGTGCCGGGAGGAAGATCGAAGTTCTCGATTGTGAAAGAACCATTACCTGTGGTTGACGGCCAGTAACCGAAGGTGGGGTCGACGGTGCTTTTTACAGTCTGCTCAACAATGATGTAATCTCCAGCTGAAATCGGCGCGCCGCAGGCTGTGGAGAAAGTAAATGTTGCGCCGCTTCCGGTTTGCAGGTTGGTAAAGTTGCCGACGGTCGTGGAACAGCCTTTTGCCGCACCCGAGATCACCTGGACCGGTGAGCCAGTTGGCCAGTAGCCGGTCTGCCAGCCACTCCAGACGTTTTGATCGATGCAACTGGTGGTGCTGCCGCCAGAGCACTGAACGGTGGAATGCCAGAGTGACGGCTCGAATCCGGGATTGCCCACCGCGAAATTCTTGAGAATCTGACCGGAATCCCAATAATTCACACCACCCAAATTAATTCCCAGCCGCTTCACTCCGGTTTGAATTGGAGTGGCACCAATTGCAATGTCAGTGGTTTGAGCCGATAGGATTGTTCCAAATAGCGCCAGAAGAGCGATGGCGCTGAAACCAGGGAGACTCAGGGATGTATGGATATAGCTGTGCCGACACGACGACATAGAATTCAAAGGAAAACCTCTTTTTTTAAATAATTTCGAGCGCGCGGGCACGGGATTGTGACCGCTGTCGACGGGGGGTGAGCACTTTTTGGGAAGCAGTTAACCCTAGGAAATTTCCAGTAAATCTACTGCTGCGCTCTGCTATTCATTACGCCCTAAGAGCCAATTCTCTTTAAGAAAAAGTGTTGCCAAAGTGCATTTTTCTCAGATGGAGATGCTTACTCAGCGCTGGCGGCGGGCGTAGGTGGCACGATGCACGGTTTGGCGAACGTTTACCATCAGAAGTTGGAATTAAAAACTTTCTTGTCTCTACGAACCACGCGCA
This sequence comes from Sphagnum contortum, assembly GCA_963920785.1. Taxonomy (NCBI): domain Eukaryota; kingdom Viridiplantae; phylum Streptophyta; class Sphagnopsida; order Sphagnales; family Sphagnaceae; genus Sphagnum; species Sphagnum contortum. The sequence goes on along the minus strand of CAWUCS010000241.1, from coordinate 46,824 downwards.
AGACGGTCGCGGTGTCTAGCGCGCCGCCGAAAGAGCCAGTGAGTTCCTCTCTTGCGTGGCGGCGCGCAGCCGCGGCCTTTGCGCTATGCCTTCTAGCTGCCGCCCCCATGTTCGCCGAACCGGCGGTGCACTATGAACTTTCCTTCCCGAATGCGGCGCATCATGAGGCCGAGATTCAGGCGACTTTCAGCGGATTGAGTGGGACGCCGCTGCAAATTGTGATGAGCCGTTCCTCACCGGGCCGTTACGCACTGCATGAATTTGCCAAGAACGTTTCGAATTTGCGGGCGGCCGATGGCAAGGGGAAAGCTTTGAAAGTGGAACATCCCACGCCTTATAGCTGGCTTGTGGCTGCGCATGGCGGGACGGTTATCTGCTCTTACACGCTTTACGGCGATCACGTGGATGGGACCTACGCCGCCATCGACCTGACGCATGCACACCTGAACCTGCCGGCTACGCTGGTGTGGGCGCGCGGACTGGAGAATGCCCCGGTGACAGTGAGGTTCAACGTGCCGCCAGGATCGGGCTGGAAGGCTGCCACGCAGTTGATGCCGAATGATGACGGGTCTTATTCGGCTTCGAACAAGGCGGAGTCGAATCTGGAGTTCCTGATGGATAGCCCGGTAGAACTGAGCGCCAGCGCGATGCCGGAATGGAAACAGGATGGCGCCACATTTCGTTTAGCGCTGCATCATCAGGGCTCGGAGGCGGATGCCGCCTCGTTCCTGGAAATGTGCAAGACGGTGGTGGCCGAGGAGCGGGGGGTCTATGGCGCTTTCCCCCGGTATGACCACGGCACGTATACGTTTCTGGTGGATTTCCTGCCGTACGCGAACGGCGATGGCATGGAACACAGAGACTCCACGGTAATCAGCGGCAAGGTGAATTTGCATGGCCAGGCGAATTCCGCCATTGGCACGGTTTCGCATGAATTTTTCCATTCGTGGAACGTGAAGCGAATGAGGCCGAAATCACTGGAGCCTTTTGATTTTGAGCGTGCGGATATGTCGGGTGAACTTTGGTTTGCCGAAGGGTTTACCAATTACTACGGCATTCTGGTTTTGCGGCGCGCCGGACTGAGTTCGATGGATGAGTTTGTGCGAGCGATGGGCGGCGGTGTCAACGCCGTTGTGAATGACCCGGGGAATAAGGTGTTGTCGGTTGTCGGCATGAGCGAACAAGCGCCGTTTGTGGACGCAGCGCGGTCTATTGATCCCACGAATACGCCGAATAACTATATCTCCTATTACATTTATGGGCAGGCATTGGCGTTCGGAATGGACCTGGCGATTCGGGCTCATTATCCGGGGAAATCTCTGGACACCTGGATGCAAACTGTGTGGCACGAACATCCTGATGTGAGTCAACCGTACACGCTGAAGGATTTGGAACGCGCCCTGGCGGAAACAACCGACAAGCAGTTTGCCGAGGAAGTGTTTACGAACCACATTCTGGGGCTGAAGCCTCTGGATTATGAACACCTGGTGACGCCCGCGGGGATGGCGGTGAAACTGGCTCACCCAGGGCAAGGGTGGCTGGGATTCACCCGGATAAACGCGTCTGAGAACGGAGTAGAATTGACTGGGCCGACGCTGCGCGAATCGCCCTTTTACCAGGCTGGCATTGATTCCGGAGACGTGATTCAAGCTTGCGGACAGGAGACGGTTCAGAACCTGAGCGGATTGAACAAGTGCATTGCTCAACGTAAGCCAGGGGACACCGTGACGTTTCGAGTGAAAGGCCGGAGTGGCGTGCGAGATGTTCCGGTGGCACTGACGCAGGATCCGGCGCTTCGGCTGGTTACATTTGAAGAAACCGGGCAAGCAGTGACGCCTGAGATGGTAGAGTTCCGGAATAGCTGGCTCTCTTCCAAAGCGGCGAAATTCTAACAGATAACATTACTAATTTCTTGGCATCCGGTTGTAAAAATTGTTACAACTGGAAGGAATGGCCGCTTCGCCTTGTGAAAAATGCGGAGGCGCCCTCAGACGATCCCGTCGCACCTTCGTCGAGCGGCTCCTTTACTCGGAAGCATTCCGTTGCGAAAAATGCGGAGAGCGCGCCAGGACGCAGTCGTTTAACCTTCGCTATGCGCGCTATGTCAAGTGTCCGTGCTGCCATTCGGTCGACCTGACGGTTCTGAGGCGGCGCGACGGCATAGACCGGATGCAGAAGGGATTGCTGAATCTGCTGCAGCGGCTGAGCGGAGGAAAGCTTTATCATTGCTGGTTCTGCCGATTGCAGTTTTACGACACCCGGCAGAGGTTCAATATCAGCAGGAAGCCGGGGAGCAATCTGTTGATGCCACCGGCGGCGGAGTCGGACAAAAAGATAGAGCTAGCCTCGTAGCCAACAGGCGTGTTTTGATTGACTGTGGATAGAATGCAAGGGTCAGTGAAAAGACCCATGCAACGACGACAATTTCTCCAATCATCTCTTTCAGCGTCCGCACTTGCGCTTGCGCCCGCCGCCAAGGGCGGGCAAGGCGGGACCGGCGCGCGCGAATATTACGAATTGCGGCAATACAAACTTGAAAGTGGTCCGCAGGGCAAGCTGACGCAAGACTATCTGGAACATGCCCTGATACCCGCTTTGAACCGTATGGGCATGAAAAACGTGGGCGCGTTCAATCTCTATCTGGGACCGGAGACGCCGACGATTTATGTTTTGATTCCCAGCGGTTCGCTGGAAGCGCTGGTGACGGCGGAACTGAAACTGGCGCAAGATGAGGAGTATCAGAAAGCGGGCTCCGCGTTTTTGAAAGCGCCGGCAAAGGAGGCTCCCTATGCGCGCGTGGAGAGCCAGTTACTGATTGCGTTTGAAGGATACCCCACCCTGACCGTGCCTCCGGTGACGGCGACGCATGGTTCGCGGGTATTCCAGTTGCGGACTTATGAAAGCCCGACCAACAGCGACCATCGCATTAAGGTGGACATGTTTCATCACGGTGAGTTTGAATACTTTGAAAAGGCCGGGTTCTGGCAGGTATTTTATGGCGATGCGCTGATTGGTCCGCGTCTGCCGCATTTGACTTATATGCTGGCGTTTCCGGATCTGGCTTCGATGGAGGGCATGTGGGAAAAGTTCTCCAGTAATCCGGGCTGGAAGAAGCTGTCTTCTTCCCCCACCTATAGCTTTGAAAGCATTGTTTCCAATATCGACAGCCTGATTTTGAAGCCGACTTCGTATTCGCAGATATAGCCCATGCGCCGACTCTTCTTTTTGACCGTTGTTTCCACGTTTGCTCTTATGGCTGCGACACCAGCGTTTGTTCCGTTATTTCCCAAAGGCGTGCCGGGCGGCAAGGGAGATGCAGGTCCTGAGGTGGATACGACGACCGCGAAGGACAACCTGGTGGCCGGGCGCGCCGTCATACGCACCGGCAACGTGTCGGAGGCAACCATGGCTTTTTACCCGGCACCGGCAGCGTCCAATTCCGGCGCCACGGTGATTGTTTTTCCGGGCGGAGGTTACCGGATTCTGGCGCTGGACTTAGAGGGCACAGAGATAGCCGAATGGCTGAATTCGATTGGCGTGAATGCCGGAGTTGTGAAGTACCGGGTGCCGGAACCAGCGAATATTCCACGGTATCAGCAGCCATTGCAGGATGCGCAGCGAGCCATCAGCTATGTGCGCAGCCGCGCCGAGGAGTGGCACCTAGACCCGCATCGAATTGGAGTGCTTGGATTTTCAGCAGGAGGGCATTTGGCGGCGATGGCGAGCAATAGTTTTGAGAAGCGAACCTATGATGGGCAGGACAGTGCCGACGAGGTCAGCTGCCGCCCGGATTTCGCCATTCTGATTTACCCGGCCTACCTGGCGACAGGCGAAAAGCTGGATACGCTTGCGCCTGAAGTGACGGTGAAGCCCGACACCTCGCCCACTTTTCTGGTCCAGACTGAGGACGATCCGGTGCATGTGGAAACCAGCCTGGTCTACTACCGGGCTTTGAAAGACGCGAAGGTGCCTGCCGAGATGCACTTGTTCAGCGTAGGCGGCCATGGCTATGGGATGCGTCCCGATGCAGGAAAACCGGTGACGCAATGGCCGAAGATGGCGGAAGCCTGGATGAAGTCTCGCGGCGTTATTCACTAGGCCGATGAACCGCCGTCACTTTGTCTCGGCGCTGGCTTCCTCCGCCCTGCTTGCAAGAGCTGCGACGCCGGAAGTGAAGCGTGTGCTGGTGATGTTTAAGTGTCACCTGGATGTCGGCTTTGTCGACACGCAGGCGGCCATTATCCGGCGTTATTTTGACCAGTATTATCCGCGGGCGATTGCACTGGCGGCTTCGTTGCGCGCGGCTGGCAGAGATGGCTACGTGTGGACCACCGGGTCGTGGCTGCTTTATAGCTACCTTCAGCAGGCTAACGGTGAGCAGACGAAAGCGATGGAGCAGGCGATTGAACGCGGAGATATTGCCTGGCACGCGCTTCCTTTTACCTGGCAATCGGAGCTGCTGGACCGGTCGATGATGAGCGGCTGCATCGGGTTCTCCAAAGCGCTGGACAAACGTTTTGGGCGAAACACGACCGGCGCGAAGATGACGGATGTTCCCGGGCATACGCGCGGGGTGGTTGGCCCCATGGCGGCGTCTGGAGTCACGTTTCTGGATATCGGTGTGAATTCGGCCAGCACCGCGCCCGAGGTTCCGGAATTATTCGTCTGGAAAGATGTGGACGGGGCGCGGCTGACGGTGATGTACCATCGCAAAGATTACGGCGGCGTGGTTCGCGTTCCCGGTTCCGATCTGGCGATTGCGGTGGAAGTGCGTGATGACAATAGCGGGCCGCACACATTGGAAGAAGTGGGGAAGATTTACGCCGAGCTTCGCGCCCAGTTTCCGGGAGCCGAGATCCGGGCGGCGAACCTGACTGACATTGCGAACGCGGTAGGACCTTATCAGCATTCTTTGCCGGTGGTGACGCAGGAAATCGGCGATACGTGGATTCACGGGATAGCCAGCGATCCAACCAAGCTGGCCCGGTATCGGGAGTTGCAGCGGCTAAGGGGGGAATGGATCAAAGCGGGCAGGATGGCCGCCGGAGATGCCGCGGATCTGGCATTTCTTCAGAAGTTTTCGCTGGCGGTGGAACATACTTGGGGCACCGATACCAAAACGTGGCTGGATTTTAACCATTACACTCCCGGCGATCTGGCATCGATGCTGGATGACGCCAAGTACCGAACGGTGACCGGCAGTTGGGTGGAGAAAAGACAAGACATGGATGATGGCGTTGCCGCGCTTCCGCTTGTACTCCGGACGGAGGCGGCGGCGCGTCTGACCGAACTGACTCCCAAACGACCGACCACCAATGGCTTGACGGTATTGATGCCGGGCGAGGTTTGGGAGACGAAGAGATTTCGCTTCGGGTTTGATGCGAAGACGGGCGCAATTGTTCGGCTGGAGGACAAGCGAAACGGTAAGGAGCTTGCTTCGGCGCGGAACCCGCTGGCACTATTCAGTTATCAGACGCTTTCCAAGGCGGATTATGACCGGTTTCTGGCTTCCTACATTACTGTGCAAACGGACTGGGCGCCGAAGGATTTCGGCAAGCCGAATATTGAATCGTTCGGGGCAGTGAGCCAGGTGTGGAATGCGGTCTCGGCGAAGGTTTGGCGTGGGGTGGACCGAGCCGTGGTGGAACTGGACTTGGGGTCTCAAGATGCCAAAGCCATAACTGCGTGGCCCGAGAAGACGTTTGTTGGCATTGATGCTTCCGGAGACGATATCCATTTGACTCTGTGGTGGTTCAACAAGCGCGCTAACCGGATGCCGGAGGCCATGTGGCTGACGTTTCAGCCGGCCGTGAAGGATATGCGGGCCTGGACCTTGCTGAAGACAGAGCGTCCGGTTTCACCCTTTGACGTCATCAGCAAGGGTAACCGCCACATGCATGCTTTGACGGGGCCTGTGAGCCATCCGGAATTTTCCGTGCATTCTCTGGATGCCAGCCTGGTTTCGGTGGGAGTGATGTCGCCGATCTCGTTTTCCAACGAGCAGCCAGATCCCGGGAAGGGATTTCATTACGGGCTGTTCAACAACGGATGGGGGACGAACTATGTGCAGTGGTTCGGCGAGGACGCGCAGTTCCGGTTTCAGCTTCAACTGCCCGGGTGATATTCACGCTCGGTGTGGCCTTTTAAGTCTTCCGGATAGAAGTAGACATCGCGCAGGTTTCCGGCGCTGTAGCGGGTCGCTTCGTCATTGAAATGCTTTGAGCCGGGATGGCCGCTTTCTCCGCCTGCCGTGACCGCTTTGGCGCGCACCTTGTCACCGAACTCCACTACGGCCACAAAGCTGTTGCCGCTGGTACCATACCATTTCTTCGTGCCCGGATAAGCGTGGGCTCCGAAGGAAGCGAGCGAACCCCAGACGGAAGAAGGGAAACCGACCGGAATACTGGGGCCTGCATCCGTAAAGGGCTGGACGATATCGCCGGTGAGGCGCTGGAAACGGTTGATGTTGCCCCAAGGCGTTTGCCAGGTTCCAAAATCTGCGGTGAGACTGGCGGAGGCAGCAGTCAGTGATTCCAGGAGTTGACTGGGAGTGACCGATGGACCGATGATTCCTTCCGCCGAGATGGAAGCCTTGGCGTGGCGCAGGTCTTCGCCCCAGAAGACGGCCAGGGAAGTGGGGATGGAATCCACGTTCCAGCGGAAATCCCATTTTCGGAGGAGATCGATTTGAGGTTTGAGTGCCGGTGAGGGCTGGGCATCATAGGCTTTGAGCAGGGCGGGAATGGTGTTGGCGAACCAGGGGAGATAGGTATCGTAAGCAGCGGCGATCAAAGAATCGAGGGTGAAATCTTTCTTGCCTTGCAGGACGCGAATGGCGTGCAAGCCGCGTGCGGATTCCTTTCCCATTTCGACATAGGCGGGAAAGTCAGATTTCCTGGGGCTGCTTTCTCCGGCCGCACTCCAAGGCCAGTTATTGCAGTTATAGAGCCAGCCACTGGCGGGGTTCAGCAGGTGAGGTGTTTCGTCTATAGCGAGTAAGCCGTTCCAGTCAGTTCGTGTGTCGCTTCCATCCACCGGTTTGGTCCAGTCGAAAGTGGTGTCACGACGGGGGATGTAGTTGCCGTGGAAATAGGCGATGTCGCCGTCGCGGCTGGCGAAGATTGTGTTGTTTGAAGAGTTCGCTTGCAACTCCATGGTCAGGCGGTAACCGGCATAGTTCATCGCCTTGGTGCGCAGGTAAGACTGCATCAGCGCCTTTACGTGTTCCTGCATCAGGCGGATGGCTACCCATTTGCCGTTTAGCTCGTGCGTAACGGGACCGTGAAAGGTCTGATAGACGGTGAATTTTTTCTGGGCCATGCCGCTGGCGGTTCGATAGGGGATGACGATCTCCTTCGAGATGATTTTTCGTTCTTCGTGCCCATATTTGTAGTAACAGGCGTCTAATTTTTTGGTCACCGTCTCCAGATATTCATCGACGGCGTCAACGCCGCTGGAAGTATGCATCCAGCCGGCCTGGCTGTTGAAGCCCTGATAGATGAAGAACTGTCCCCAAGTGACTGCGCCGTAGGCGTTCAGCCCTTCGTTGCTGGTCATCTGTAACTCCGAGCGGAAGAAGAACGAGGTGTGCGGATTAATCAGCAATAAGGCGTGGTGGGATGCGGTATTGGATGGGGCAATGGCGATTCCGTTTGAGCCAGACGGTTCCTTTTCGGGCTCGGGTAAGGTATTTCTAGCCACGGGAACCTTGCCGTAAAAGGCCTGGAGTTGCTCCAGATTGACACGCTCGATATCTCCCCCGATACTGCCTTCGGTAAAGCTCAAGGCCATCCAAGGTTCGAAGTGAGTGATGACGCGGGGCTTTACTTCAGGGTGCTTGGCCAGGTAGAAATTCAACCCATCGGCAAAAGCGTCCATAAGCTTCTTGAGCCAGGGAGGACTGGATTGATATTCGCTTTGCAATTGCGCCGGATCGATAAATAGCCTCATGCGGAGGTCCTGGTAGATTTTTGATTCGCCTTCCGCTTCAGCGAGGCGGCCCAGGGAGTTCAGGTAGTTCGTCTCCACGCGATTGAAGTCATCTTCAGCCTGAGCGTAGACCATGCCAAAAACAGCGTCGGCATCGGTCCGGCCATAAATGTGGGCTATGCCCCAATCGTCTCGAACGATGCGGACTGAGGCAGCCTGACGCTGCCAGTCATCAAGATCGGAGGCGCTGGCGATGGCGCAGAAAGCGGCCAAGAGGAGAAGTATTTTGTTCACGAGTCTACATGCTAGCAGCGCGAGGCAGGAGTCACCTAACGGAACCGCAAGGCGGTGAGCATGGCAACGAAAGAAGGGGACGGAGAGAGATGTCCAGGGAATGAGGTTGGCAGTGCGGGAAGGGATTCTGTTGGGAACATAGAAGTCCGTCCCCTTCTTTCTCACCGCGTAATCAGGAAGAAGTGGCCGCTTGAAGCATTGCCTTGGCGAAGCCCACGTTATAGGCAAATCCGGTGTAGCCTCCGCCGCCGGGATAGGTTGACTTGAAACCGGGCCGTTCGCGGTCGGCGTCCAGGGCTCTAGGATGTTCCGGATACAAGGTGCGGTTGTACTTGAGACGCACCAGTTCTTTCATGACGGAAAACATGTTGATCTGGCCTTCGTCGATGAAAACCTCGGTGTAATCCTCATACGGTTTGCGGACGCGGACGTTGCGGTAGTGAATGTGGTTGATGCAATCGCGCTCGCCAAAATAACGCGCCACTTCGACCGGGTTCTGGCCCATTTCGCGCGTCACGCCGCAATCGAAGGTGATGCCGTTGGCCGGACTCTTGACGATGTTCACCAGTTTCTTCCAGCCTTCCACTGTGCCCATGATTTGTCCGGAACCGCGACTGATGGGTGCCGGAGGATCGTTAGGATGAAGCGCGAGACGAACGTTTGACTGTTCCGCCACCGGGATAACAGCCTTCAGAAAATAGCTGACGTTCTGCCACATCTCCTGCAGCGAATGAGCGCCTTCGTTTTCAAGCGGCGGAAGGTCTTTGACGCGGGCGTAATCGAAGGCGGTCAAGCCGGCTCCGGCGCGACCGGTCTCTTCGTAATAACCTTCCACAATGCGGTGGGCGTAAAAGTTGTATTCAATGACCGGAAGGCCTGCTTTACCCGCCGCGCGAATCGATTGCTTTACCAGTTCAATTTCTTCATCGCGGCCGGGCTTGCCGTAAAGGGTTTTGGGGAAGCCGCCAATCATCATGTTGAAAAGCTTCAGGCCCCCCTTAGCGAGCATGTCGATACGCGCTTTGATTTCGGCTTCGTCCCAGGGCATTTTGGGGCCACCCATCACTACGGTATCGACACCGAGCTGTTTGACACGCCGGATGCCCGCATCGTCCAGGGCACCTGCCGAAAGACCGCCGCCGCCCATTTCGAGGCAGATTCTGGGAAGACCCGCCGGCTCCGCGGATTGTGACCGCAGAGCCGGAAGGGCCAGCGCCGAAGCGCCCACAGCATGAATCATTTCTCGTCTTGAGAGCATGAAGTCTCCTTGAAGTGAAAACCTTGAAGTGAAACCCTTGAAGTGAAACCCGTCTTAGAAACTAAGGCGGAGCATCATGTTCATCAACGGCTGTCCGGCGAACGATGCGGTAGTCTGGTCGCCGGTGATTTTACCGAACAACTGAGGATTCTTCACATCGTAGGTGTTACTGGGCGCGTTGAAGCCATAGTTATGGAACGGGTTCTGGAAATCGAACCGGAACTGGAGCGTCACCTTTTCGGTAATGGCGAAGTTCTTCTTGGCGGAGAACTGCGAGTACATCACGCCCGGTCCGGTGACTATGTTGCGGCCGGCGTTGCCGGGGGTGAAAGCGGCCGGGGCGCTGAAGCAGCTTACCGGCAGAACCGCGTTTTCGGCGGCCTGATTAAAGCGGTTGCCGCCAATCAGGTCACCCAGTCCGAACTGAGGCATGGAGATGCCGTTACAGGTCAGGTTTGGAACCTGATTGCCAATGGCTGACGGGTAATAGTTATTGGGGCTATTGGCCAGCGAGAAGCCGAACGGGTTGCCGGACTCGAAGCTCTGAATCCAGGCCAGATCGTAACCGCCGACCAGATAATCGAGAATTTTATTATTGTTCAGGAAGTGACGGCCTTTGCCGACCGGCAGTTCATAGGTGGCGCTGGTGACAAACACATGTGTTCTATCGAATCCGGCGCGCGCTTTGTTGAGGTTGCGGTTTTCGACGGGCGCGACACCGGTGCAGACGCCGTAATCGTTATCGCAATCGTCGATTGCTTTCGAATAGGTATAGAACGAGTTCAATACCAGTCCTTGCGAATAGCGTTTCTGATATTGCACGGTGCCTGAGTGATAGGTGGAATGTCCGGTGTTGGACATGAAATTGATAGCGCCGAACTGCTTATAGGGCAGATAGTTCTGGGGCGCGGCAAAAGCGGCCGCCCGCAGCGTGGGATTGCTGGCACCGAAGCTGGTGGGGAAGACGTTGACGTTATAGCTTTCCACCAGATCGACACCAGCCGAACCCTGGTAGGTGAGCTTGATGAGGCTGTTGGCTCCCAGTTGATATTGCACGCTGGCGTTCCAGTTCATGGCATAGCCGGGATGAAGTTTCGGGTCCATCCAGTAAATGTTGCGAGAGCTGTAGTTGCCGGTGAGACTGACGAACGGTGAGCTGTTATCAGAGCGGATGGGATAGTTTACGCCTCCGGGAAACTGGCTGAGGCGATAAAGCGGCAGGGGATTGCCGGCGGGCTGCTGCTGAGCCACCTGGCCCTGATATTCATCGAACTGCTGAAGAGCATTCGGGAAACGGATATCAATGGTGTTGACTCCGAAACCGCCGCGGAAAACCAGTTTTTCACTGGGGTGCCAGGCCGCACCGAAGCGGGGCTGGAAATTCTTCCAATCGCGTTCGTTCAGTCCGTTGGTGGGATGTATAATTCCGCCGGTCAAACCGGTGACGGGGTCGATCGCGGTGGGGCTGAAGTTACTCTCCAGACCATGCGCTGTGTGAAAGGGACTCTCTGTCGACCAGCGCAAACCCAGGTTCAGGGTAATGTTTTTGGCGATTTTCCAATCGTCCTGGAAGTAGAGGCTGTTAATGGAATCGTGAGGCAGCCAGGTGGTCGTATAAACAGTGAAGTTCGCCTGACGGACATAGCCGAGTTCAATACCAGCCAGCAGGTTGCCGGTATTGGGCACGGGCTGACCGTTCGGCTGCAAGCCGGCGGTCATGTTATCGAACTGGAAGACGCCGCTGGGCTGGCCCAACTGGAAGTAATTGGCCTGGAAGCTGAGATATTCGTAACCCATCTTCAAGGCGTGCTTGCCGGTGATCTTGCTGAAATCATCACGGAAGGTTTCGGTTTGGCGAATCTGGGTGGAAGGACCGGGAACCGTCAGACCATAAGCTTGCGCCAGGGTAGGCGCTGATGATGTACCGGAAGCGGCGGAACCGCTGAACGACGGGAACAGCGCCGCGCTGTCGTTCGGTATGCCCAGTTGCTTGGCCCAGTTCTGGTTATAGGACGGAACAAGAGTGTCGTTGCGAATCCGATAGAAGCCGACGCGAAAATCGTTGAGGGCGGTTGGCCCGAAGAGCTTGGTGCCACCGGCCGAGGCGTTCTGCTGGTTGAACGGAGTCAGAATTCCGTTGGCACCGTCAAACGCGGGAACGGCGATGCTGGTGGGGCGGCCGACGCCGCTTTGATAGTTGTAGGTATAGCTGCCGTAAATCTTGAAATTCGGGTCGAACTGGTGATCGACGCGGCCGGAATAATCGCTGAAATAGGTTCGCGCGCGCGACGCCCAGGTATAGTTGCTGACCGGACCGGTGCTGGTAAGCGAACCGGCAGTATTCGGCGGAACCCAGGGATTGAAGGAGATCAGCTTCAGGTATGTGGGGTCCATCTGGGCAACGGCAATTTTGTTTCCAGGGATGGGCGAGCGCGTCCATGTGCCATCGGCGTTCTGGCGCGTCGTGGACGGATCATAAAGCTGCTGACCGACGCCGCCAAATGTGAAGTCGCCGCCCAGTTCGGCGGGCGTTGGAGTCTGGCTGGTGAAGGCGGCGGATTTCTTTTCAATCAGCTTCTGGTAGCCGAAGAAGAAGAATGTCTTGTTTTTACCGTTATAGACCTTTGGGATGGTGATGGGGCCAGCGAGACTGGCATCCAATTGCATGAACCAGGCCGGCACACCGCCGGGGGCGCCGGGTTGCGGATCGGATGTTTTGTAGAGATTGAAAAACTGGCGATGGGTCATGCTGCGTGTGCGGCCCAGATCGGATCCGGTGCCGTGGAACGCGTTCGTCCCGCTTTTTTTGGCGACGGTGACCACACCGCTTGAAGTGTGTCCGTATTCGGCAGGCAGCGTGCCGCTGACCACCTGAATTTCTTCCACGGAATTTTCGACAGGCTTGATGTCGGTGCCGGTGCTGGATTGCGGATCGTTGCCGAAAACGCCATCCTCAAAAACGGTGGTGCCGGTGGAACGCAGGCCGGAAATGTTGAAGCCGCCGAGCGAGCCGCCGTAGGCGTAGCCGTTCATGGTGACGCCGGGCGTGATGTTCAGCGTGTTCAAGACGTAGCGCTGATACAGCGGCATCTTGTACAACGTTTCGCCTTCGGTGACGGTGCTGGTGGACGACGTTTCGGTTTCCAGCAGGGTGCCCTGCGCGGAAACGGAAATTTGTTCGGACAACTGGCCAATCTCCAGGTGGGCATCGACAGGAAGTGCGTCGCCGACGCGCAATATCAGACCCTTCTGGGAGAGACGCTTGAAACCGGCCGCCTCAAACGAGACGTCGTAGGTACCGGGCAGAAGCGACTGCACACGGTAAAGCCCGTCGACATTGGTTTCGGACTTGGTTTCAAAATTGGTAGTGGTTTCGACGACCAGCACTTTTGCCCCGGCGACTGCGGCGCCAGTGGAATCAGTAACTGTGCCGGTAATGGTGGCGGTACTGACTTGTGCTTTCGCGGAAAAAGAAAGAAAACAAATCAGGAAAGCGGCGGCTGCAATGCCAGCACGCGGAAACGAAGAAGTGCAAATATGATCCGACATGGATCCCCCTTTAGCTCTTGACAAATTATATGTCATGGACCTGTAAAGATTACGGATTGGAGGCAAATGCCGTGAGCACACTCGTGCTAAGGCAAGGGGGAGAGCGTGAGTCCGTCCAGCCAGACGGTTCCCGTCAGCCGTATGCCGATGTCGGGAACGATTGGCCGCATGACTTCCACTTTGGCGAGGTGAGTGTCGGGCCCGACTTTAAAGATCTTGCCGACAGTGGTCCATTCCTGGGTATGCGAAAAGCTGTTGGTGGCGACATCCAGCCGGGAGGTATCTTCGGCATCCATCACGCGGATAACCAGCCCTTGATCGCCTGTCAAAGCGGCCGTTCGCATGGTGGCTTTAATCTGCCAGTTACCCGGTTTTAAGAGTACGTTCTGATACGCCACCGGTGCCGAGTCCTTGGGAGTATCCAGGAACTTGACGCGCAAACTGACGTTGCCGGTGTAGCCTGCCTCGTTGTCGCGGTCCACCAGGATTGCGTCGTGCGAAAGCAAGCGCCAGTCGAAAGGACATTCGATCGGGGCCATTTCAAAACTGCCGTTGTAAATCCAATTTGTTTTTCCGTAGGCGGCGTCCAGACGCGCGGTGTTCTGGCTCCAGGACTCCATGGCTTCGTCCCAGCGCCCGTCCTTGGCCAGAAGCGCGGTGTAAGAGCCGGCGCTCTGCAAACTGGTCAACGAATTTTTGTTGATCCAATTGAAAGTCTCCTGCGCTTCCTCCAGCTTGTTCTGATTGATCCAGAAGCGCAGAAAACCATTGGCGGCGGCGGCCGAACGAGGCAGTCCCTTGTCTAAAAGGTCGGACAGGGGCAAATCCATTTGAGTGTATAGTGCGAATACCCGGTCATAGTAAGGGGCCAGTTCGGGATTCCTGAGCACGGTAATCAGGTGATCCAGCGCTTCCGGATAGTCTTCAATCCTGAGATAGAAATTGGCGGCACGAAACAGAATGGCGGGGTTGCCGGGAGCGGAAGCAAGAGCCTGGCGAATACAGAATTTACCGCTGTCCAGCCGCTTGGCATTCACTTCAGCGGTGGCCAGGTCCAGCCAGCGATAAGCAGAAGCGGGGTCCAGAAGCAAAGCTTGCCGGGCTTGTGCCAGCGGCTGATCGGGAGGGTCTTCCAAAGCCGAGGGTGAATCGTTGCCAAGGGGCTGACAAAGCAGCAGTTCGCAAAACGATTGTTTGACTGCCGTTGAACCGGTAGCGGTCTTTGCGAGCCATAAATTCAGCGTCCCGTAAAGCACCAGCAATAAACCCACAAACGACCCAGCCAATTTTGTAAAAATGGCGAAAAACTCCCTCCGTCAATCATAGCGTCGTGGGCACATATAATGGCCAGCAATGAAGCATTTGCCGGTACTGATGCTGTTCTGTCTATCAGCACCGTCCTTATGGGGAAACGCGGTCAGCAAACAAAGCTGGGACACGGAAAGCGGATTGCCGCAAAACACCGTCCAGGCGATACTTCAGACACGCGACGGCTATTTATGGTTTGGGACCGAAGGCGGGTTGGCGCGTTTTGACAATCAGCACTTTACGGTTTTTCAACAGCAAGAACAGCGGCGGCATGCCAAATAATGACGTGCGCGCCCTGCTGGAAGACCAGTATGGGACGCTCTGGATTGCAACGGCGGACGGGGTGGCCGCGTTCGCGCATCATCGGTTTCAATCCTTTACGACCGCGGCCGGTCTGCCTTCAAACTTAGTCACGACACTATTCGAAGATTCTTCGCGCCGTATATGCGCGCAGACGCAGGCAGGGACGGCGTGTTTTGACGGGACCCGGTTTGTCCGCAGCAGCGCGCGGAGAATGGCCGCTTCCCTGCCCCCGCAGAATCTGGCGCGGTTCGTGAGCAGCCCCGTTCTTTGTTGGCTGATTGACCGGGAAGGCAACACCTGGATTGGCACCGAATCTTCCGGTGTGACCCTGGTACGAAAACTGTACTTCGAATCTTTTTCCGACCGGTCTCAGGGGCTGGATGATCAGGTGCGCTGTGTTTATCGCGACCATGCCGGCGTGTTGTGGTTCGGCACAAACTCGCAGGGGCTGGCGCGGTATGCCGGCGGCGCTTTCAGCCGTTTCACCGCGGCGCAGGGGCTTTCCAGCAACGTCATTGTCTCCATTGGGGAAGACGCCGACGGCGATCTGCTGGTGGGTACGCCGGATGGATTGAACCGGCTGCACAATCAGCGGGTCACCGTCGTCACCTCATCCGACGGTTTGCCGGATGACTTTGTCCGATCGCTGCACACCGACGCCGATGGAACCATCTGGATTGGAACCCGCCACGGCCTGGCCCGGCTGCGCGGCAGCCAGTTTCGAACCTATACACACGCCGATGGACTGGGCAGCGACTTGATTGGAAGCATGACTCGGGATCAGGCTGGAAATCTGTGGATTGCGACGCTGGCCGGGCTTTCGCGCTTCGATGGCACACATTTCAAGAACTTCACAACCGCCGACGGGCTTTCGAGCAACGTTATTACCGCGCTGTCTATCGACGCGAAAAGGTCCATTTGGATTGGCACACAAGGCGGGGGGCTGGACCGCTATGCGGAAGGCAAGATGGAGCGCGTGGCAGCCGCAGGTCTGCCTGACGTGATCTATGGCATTAGCGAGGATGCGCATGGAGATTTATGGCTGGCGTCTGATAACGGGATTGTGCGGCTGCATGGATTGGAGGCGGTTTCCTATGGTGTCAGTGACGGGTTGCGGGTGAATGAATGCTCCGGCGGCGGGCATCCAGGCATTGCGCGGGCGGCGGATGGGGGCATCTGGTTTGCCACGCTGAAAGGGGCAGTGCTGCTGCGGCCCGATGTCGCCTTCAACCAGCTTCCGCCGCCTGTCGCTATTGAATCGGTGGTGATTGATAACCGTACGGTGGCGGGGCAGGCTGCGATTGACATACCGCCCGGCCCCAACCGCTTGGTATTCCATTACGCAGGGCTAAGCTTTATTTCGCCGCAAAAGATCGACTTCCGCTACCGCCTGGAGGGCTTTGACCAGAACTGGGTAGAAGCCGGCAATACGCGTTCCGCCTTTTATACGAATCTGAGCCCCGGGCCTTATTCTTTTCGCGTGATCGCGCGCAACGGGGACGGCGTCTGGAACAACCAAGGCGCTTCGGTGGCCATCCAGATTCAGCCGCACTTCTATCAGACGTGGTGGTTTGCGGTGCTGATGCTGTTACCGTTTGGCGCTGCCGGCTATGGGATTTACAGGTGGCGTCTGGCGCGGGTGGAAGCGGATATGGAATCACATTTCGAAGCAGTGCTGGGGGAGCGGAACAGGATTGCGCGCGAAATTCATGACACGCTGGCGCAGGGATTTGCAGGTGTATCGGTGCAGCTTGAAATTGTTTCGCGCCAGATAGGGGATGCCGCCCCGGGGAATGGCGTGCGCCAGCATCTGGATCAGGCGCGGATGCTGGTACGCAGCAGTCTGGCGGAGGCACGCCGATCCATCTGGGAGTTGCGCTCGCAGTCGTCGGAAATGGAAGATCTGGCCTCACGGCTGAGCAAGATGGCAGCGCAAATGGGTGGGGCGGGAACGCCGAAAATTGCGGTGCAAGTGCGTGGCACTTATCGCCCCCTGCCCGCGCGCACGGAAGATGAATTGCTGCGCATAGCCCAGGAGGCGGTGACCAATGCTATTCGCCATGCGGCGGCCTCCATCATTGATCTGGAACTTGCCTTTGATGCGAAACTGCTTCGCATGACCATCGCCGACAATGGCAAAGGTTTTTCTCCGAATGGCGACGCGGGCGGCACCAATACACATCTTGGCGGCCATTTTGGATTGCAAGGAATGCGGGAGCGTGCCTCCGGTATTGATGCGAAACTAAAGCTGGAGACAGCGCCTGGAGCCGGCACGCGGCTGTCGGTAGAAGTGGTTGTTTGAGTCATGAGTAAAATTCGAATTCTTGTTGTGGATGATCACCATGTTGTGCGCCAGGGACTGGTGGCTCTGATTAACTCCGTCGAAGATATGGAAGTAATCGGGGAAGCGGCGGATGGACGAAAAGGTGTGGATCTGCATGGCCAGCATCTGCCCGATGTCACCATCATGGATCTTCGTTTGCCGGTATTAGGGGGCGTGGAGGCTATTCAGGAGATTCGCCGCAAAACCCCGCAGGCGCGGATTATTGTGCTGACCACATTCGACGGCGATGAGAATATCTACCGCGCTTTACAGGCCGGGGCGCGGGGTTATCTTTTGAAAGATATGTTCGGCGATGAGCTGATGGAGGCCATTCGGGCCGTGCATGCGGGCAAGACGCGTATTCCGCCGGTTGTGGCGCAGCGGTTGGCTGAGCGGATGCACAGTTCTGAACTGACCAGCCGCGAACTGGATGTCCTGAGGCTGATTGTCGCCGGCAACAGCAATAAGGAGATTGGCGGCCATTTGCATATTTCCGAGGCAACGGTAAAAACGCATATCAATAACCTGCTGGGGAAGCTGGGCGTTTCCGACCGCACCCAGGCAGCAACGTCGGCCATCCAGCGGGGCATTGTGGAATTGCCATGAAGAGTTTACTGCTGGCATTGTTGTTTTCACTGACTATCCATGCGGCTGCCGATGCGGGCTGGCATCAGGCTACTGAGGCGGAACTGAAAGAGATGATTCCGGCGCGCGCACCGGTAGAGAAGGAACGAATTGAAACGGAGTTTCGAACCGCTTCCGGAATTACCGACGGAAAGGCAAGCGTTTTCGGAGTTGTTCTGATCACAGCCGGCTATTCGGCTGACGGCAAGTATTCCCATTTTTTTGTGACACAAGTTCCGCTGATTGTGGGCGACATGAAACTGAAGCCCGGAAACTATGTGTTTGGATGGCAGAAAAATACTGATTCGCTCAGCGTCAAGTTCTATGCGGCAGATAGCGGCCAGTATCTGGGTGCGGTGGAAGCGGTCCGCAACAGCCGGATCGGGAAAATAGAGTCGTTCCACATATTTGCTCCCTCCGACCGGTCGGCCGTGCAAATTGGGCGTTTTGCGTTCCCTTATAAATTCGGCCGTTGAAACCAATCGAAAGTTGGATTCAAGGTTCATCCGTTCGGATCTGGACGGAATAACGGTTCGGCCTTACGATGAAATTACTTGGAAGTCTTTGAACAACGAATGTTGAGTTCGCAGAGAAGCTGAGAAAAATGACGAATGGCGCCGGCCCCTCCGGCGCTATTTTTTTGGCCGGGACGTGAGATCATCTCCAGGCGGGCGGCACATTCAAAAGAGTGCCAAGACCAGCGGTCAGCGTTATCCTCAGCAGCAAGAGCAGCGACGATGCAGCTTCGGTGCTTCCGGCGCTGCAATCCCAGACATTTCCGGACTTTGAAATTCTGATCGCCGAACCGCAAGATTCCTCCGCGGCCGGGCGAAACCGCACTGCCGAGAAGGCGCAAGGTGACTACCTGGCGTTTGTCGAATCCGGTCAGCTATGGATGCCGGAAAAGCTAGAGAAGCAGATGCTTAGGCTAGGGGAACAACCGGAACTAGATTGGTGCTATTGCGACGCATTGTTCCGGCACACGCAGGCAAAGTTCAGCGATGCGGATGGTTTGCATTCCGGAAATATACTGCGCCGCTTGCTGCTCAAGAATTTCATTCCGCCCGGTTCCGTGCTGCTGAGGCGCGGCGTTTTTGAAGTGCTGGGAGGCTTTGATGAATCGGGCACTTACGTTTCCAATGAGGAGTGGGAACTATGGATTCGCGTAGCCGCGGACCATGCGGTAGCGCTGGTCAACGAACCGCTGGTGTTGCTGCCGCATCCGGCGACAGCAACTGAGCCGGCCGATGGACAACGGCAACTGAGCATGAAGCGCGTGGTGGAATCGGCCGTGGCTCGGCATCAGGATCGTCTCAAAGATTTGCGTTCTGAATCTCTGGCAGAGATCTGCATCTCGGCCGGCAATGCTCATTTGAAAGCGAATCAACGAGACGAGGCAAGGCTGCATTTCGCGGAAGCTCTGACGCATAGTCCGCTGCGTCCGGACGCTTATTTGAGCTGGGTGTCCAGCTTTCTGTCGTCTGAGGCTCAGCAGCAGATACGCGATTTGCATAATCTGGGGCGTCAACTGACTGAGAAGACACGGGTTCCCGATAAGATCGGCGTTGGCTCACCCTAGGCCTGTTGCAGCGCGGGTTCGCCGGTATCGTCACCCACTTCCGCGATATATCTGTCCAGCCCATGAAATAACTCGCGCGGCAGGGTTCCCTTGGTGACAATCTGGAACGACATGCACGTTTCCACCACAACGAATACGGAGCGTTCTTTGGTTTCGAGGTTGATCTCCTGCTTGATGGCCGCAGCTTTCGTCCAGGCGCGCTGAATGGCTTCGCCATTTTCATGCACGCTGATGACGGCCAGCAACGCGGGTCCGCTCCAGCGATAAAGAAGCGTATCGGAAGACAGATGCTGGGCGAAGTGGTTGGCGACGCGGAGCATCACTTCATCGCCGACTGCGCGGCCGTACTTGGAGTTGATGGCCGACAAACGGGTGACGACAAAGACGGCGATAGCGGATTTAACGCCCGATTTCAGCGTCTCACCAATAGTCCGCTCCGCTGCCCTGCGGGAAGGCAGACCAGTAACGGTGTCCATCTGACCGTAGCGCGGCGGAGGAGGCACTTCGGTTGCATTCATGGCGCGGCCAATCTGCTCACGCACATCCTGGGACCGTGCTTCCGCCTCACTTTGAAGGCGGACCGTCTCTTCTCTGACAACATCCAGACAGCCCATAATGCGCGAGCGCAGCAGACGGATGTCGTCAATTTGAGCGGCCTGTTCCAGTTCGCGCTCCACAAACTGCAAATGGTGAACGGACCTTGTCCTGGATTCGCTGAGGTACGTGATGGTTTCCGTCATGGTGCGCATGACCGACTTCAGTTCGCCGGTATGCGTATTGTTGAACGCCGTGACACGGCTGTTGTATTCGCGAAAGAGTTCCAGGGCCTGGCCGACTGTGGTCTCCACTTCGGCCGTGCTGGACTGATCATGAATTCCAGCGGCCAGCGCCAGCATGCTTTCACGGAAGCCTGCCAGTTCATCGTCGCGGCCATTCACGGTGTAGCGGGCGATACCGGCAATGGTGGAATGTAACGATCGGGTTAAGTCGGAAGGGCTCGGTTTGCCGGTCCGCAAAAATCCTCTGAACGTAGATATATCCACGTGAACAGAGTGGCAACTGCGGCAACTTTCTCGCCGATTTAGTCTTTTATCTGATCAATCACCTGTTTTTTGGCCGTTTCCGAAGGATCGCCGTAGATGTGAAAAACTATTTTGCCGGTGGCGTCCAGAACCAGCACATAGGCCGCATCACCGGCTGAATAATCAACCGCTTTTTTTCAGTTCGTCCTGGCCTTGCGCCAGAGTCAGAAAACGGTCCTGACCCGCGGCGGGAATTAAGGCTTTGATGCTGCCTTTAATCATGCCGCGAACCAACTTGGGAGCATCCTGAATGACGGCGATGTTGTAGAGCGGAACGCCCGGCCTGGCTGTCACCTCAGCCCCTATTTCCTTATCCCAGAGTTCCATCGACTTCTTTGAACTGTAGGTAAAACCGATAACAATCACGGCGGGATGCCCGGAAACCGCGGTGGGGAGGATGACCTGGTGGCCAGATAAGCTCTGCGCCTGTGTCGTAGGCATGGGCATAGGGTCTGCCATCAACAGGGCAGCAGTCACCAGGGCGGAAAGAATGGCTAATGGAACACGGAAATAAGAAAACATTTTCTTCTTATTTTGCCTGAACCTTTCCGACGGCCACTATTCCGACTGCAACCAGGTCCACTTCCACTGACTTTTCCACTTTGAAGAGGAAGTTGCTTGGGTCTTTCATGCCCCAGTCGACATAAGGGATGGAGAATTTGCCCGTCCCGCTCACGGTGCCGCCTGCGAAGGAAACATCCATCGGGATGGTGAGGTTGTGTGAGGTGCCGTGGATGAAGAAAGTGCCGCTAACGCGGATGGAGGAATGACCGGTTGTTTTCAGCGAGCCCTCTACTTTTTCCGGCTTGAAGCGGAAATCGGGGAACTGCGCGCTTTCCAGAATCTCTTTGTTCATTCGCTTGTCGCGGGCGTTATTGCCGCTTTCGCCGCTGGCTGCATCAGCCACTACCTGGCCGCTGATTTCCGAGGTTGCCGGGTTGAAAGTCAGGTGTCCCTGGCGCAGATGAAACGTGCCGTGAGTGGTGTGAACGTTTCCCGGCAGGCTCCAATGAATCTCGGTTTTTGCCGGATCCAGTTCAACGGTTAATTGCTGCGCCGGGAGATTAGCCGCCGCAAACAAAATTATCAAAACTGTTTTAAGCACGCAGCGCCGCCAGTCCAAAAGAAAGCAGATGCCATGAGAGAACATCTGTCAACCGCTTATGGCCGACATGGACCGCCAGCAGAGAACTGAAAACTTCGGGATACGCTTCGAGGGCAGCCAGAGCCTTGCGCTGAATGACACGGTGACTGTCCAGTACGAGCATTAAAGCGGCCATCTGAAATGGGCGGGCCATAATTTCCTGGTGTGCCCGCTGATAGAGGCGCATGTCGCCAGCCTTCAGCGCCGTCACAAGAGCCTGCGCCTGTTTGAAAGCCAGGCACATGCCTTCTCCGGTGATGGCGTCCACCGAGCCGCTGGCATCGCCCAATAGAACATAGCCATCGCAGAAGACGCGGCGCAGGCGGCGCGACAGGGAAAGCGAGCCCATCTCCGGAGTGACAGCGTCCGCCCCTGCCAATTTTTCAGCCAGCACGGGCAAGCGGTCGAGCGCCGCGTTCAGGCGAAGATGAGGGTCGGTGGAAATCAAGGCCACGCATACCCGGTCAGCGGCTACCGGGGTGATATAGATTTGAAATTCATTCGCCCAGTAGACTTCGACGTAGGGAGACCAGGGAGCAAGATCATAATGGCGGCGGAACCCATAGCGGCGTTTCTCGGCCGTAAAATGATTCAGACCTGCCTGGGCGCGCACGTACGACTTCTGCCCGTCCGCACCGACAATCAAACTGGTGTTAATCTGGCCGCCGTTGAAACTGACACAGCCTCTGACCGTTTGCACATTCTTAGCGCCCCAGATCAGACGCACACCCTGGTGCTGCGCTTTGGTGACCAGTTGTTCGTGCAGAAGAACGCGCCGCACACCGCGTCCGAGACCGTTCGGAAACTCGCTGGTAGCCTGAGCATCTTCACCCACAAAACGAATACCGCGCAAAGCAGTTCCAATCGCCGGCAGCTTTACTCCCAGATCCTTCAAGGCGGCCAGGCTATCGGGCATCAGTCCTTCGCCGCAAGCTTTATCGATAGGGGGGACGGAACAATCAAGAACGGTTACTTCATGGCCAGCCTGGGTGAGAGCCAGGGCCGCGGCTAAGCCTGCCGGGCCGCCGCCTATGATGCAGATTTCACTTGTCATCGTTGCCACGACTTATATGTTCGCCGCACGCCAGGCCAAGTGCAGAGCCTCGGTCCAGAACTCGGCAGGCGTGTGGGCCAGCGCCACCACTTCGCGCATCGCTTCCGCGCATCGATCCAGTTGCTGGCGCGTGGCCACCAGCGGCGGCGCAACTTTGAGAACCATGAAGTTGTTGCCGCATATTTGAGTTAAGACGCCGTGATCGCGGAATAAGCGCATGACCAGCACCTGGCCGAACATGGCCGGATGAATACGTGTGAAAGCTTCAAAGGATGCGCGCAGGCTGAGCTTTCCGGGCGCCTTAAAAACGATGCCGTTAAACATTCCTTGGCCGCGGATTTCATCCACCATCTCAAAACCGGCCAGCAATTCGCGCAGACGGCTTCTCAGATACTCGCCATTGTCCGCGGCACGCTGTTCCAGATTTTCCTGTTCCAGCACATCCATCACCGCCAACCCGGCGCGCATGGCGAGACCGTTCTCGGAATATGTGGACGTGTGAATCAAGGACCGCTTCAGCGACCCGTAAACCGAATCGTAAATGGGGTTCGTCATCAGGACTGCACCACTGGGAATTAATCCGCCGCTGAGTGCTTTTGCCAGAACAACGATATCCGCGTTGACGGCGAAGTGATGCGCGGCTAAAAAGCGGCCTGTGCGGCCAAAGCCGGTCTGCACTTCGTCAAACACGAGGAGGGTCCCGTATTGGGAGCAAAGCCGGCGGGCCTCTTGCAGGTACTCAGGCGATGGGATGCGGATTCCCGCCTCACCCTGCATGGGCTCCACGATAAACGCCGCCATTTGCTTTGACTTCAACAAGGCGTGTAAGGCGTTGATGTCTCCAAAAGGGATGGCGTGTGTGCCGGGCAGCAGCGGACCGAAGCCCTTCTTCCAGAAGTCGCCGCCCATCAGGGACAACGCGCCGCAGGTCAAGCCATGAAATGCTCCCTCGGCATAGACAAGACCGTCGCGCCTGGTGAACATGCGCGAGAACTTAATAGCAGCTTCGACGCCCTCGCTTCCGGAACTACAGAAGAAGACCTTTTTCAGTTCGCCGCCCGCGCGCTGACATAAACGTGCGGCCAAATCACCAGCGCGCTCCCGGCACATGGCTTTGCAACATGGCCGGACCTAGTCTATCCAGTTCCTGTTTGACGGCGTCAATGACAGCGGGATGATTGTGGCCGAGATTATGCACGCAATAGCCGGACAGGCAATCTAAAATCACGCGGCCGTCGGTAGTAAAAAGTTCCGCTCCCTGGCAATGATCGTATTGCACGTTCATTCCCAAAAGCGTCAGCAGCCGGACCCAATGGGGGTTAACACCCTCGCTATACTGCTCTTCAAAGTGTTGATAGTCTGTTGATTTTTCACTGGTTAAGGTGGCTGTCGGCATCGGCTGGTTTTCTTTTAGACGCTGGTCCTGATGAGTTGGGTTCCTATCTTGCCGCCACCAAGTGAGAAATTAGTGATGTGACCCACTCCCGTTCGGTTAGAACCCGTCTCACTTTTTATTTCACGTTTGTTTTCGGCGTCATGGTGGTTTGTCTGGCGGTGGGCAGTTATTCAGTGTTTAGGCATGAGGCCTACAGCGATCTGGATGAATCGTTGAACGTGGCGGCCAGTGCCACTGCGTTGGCCGCCGCACATGAACTGGATGAGCATAGCGAGCAGCGCTGGGGGGAAGCCGACTTGAAAAGCATTCTGGGACTGGCCTCCAGTTCAGCTTTGCCGGACACGCAAATTCTGATTCGCGAGGGTGAACGCAACGTCGCGCACCGTGCCGTGGACGGAACCATGCCTGATATGCGGCAGGCGACGACGGCGCAGTTGCTGTCTTTCCAGCGGATTGCCTGGATTGCGCGTTGTTTCCTTTTCCATCCATGTCCGGAAGTTCCAGACAGCATACACGATTTTCGACGCTGCGTCGGTGGGGGCCTACCGTGGCCAAGGTTGAATCGTTTCGCCGGATTTTGTTTATCTGTGGTTCGCTGGGTCTAGCGCTGGCCGCGTTAGCGTTAGCCGGTTCGCTGCTGGCGCAGAAATCTCTGGCTCCTTTGAATGAACTGGCGCGCACGATTGAATCGATCACGACATCGGACCTCAGTGCACGGGTCAAGATGGACAGGGCTCCCAGTGACCTGGCATGGCTCGCTTCGCGCTTCAACTCGCTTTTGGATCGCCTGCAGAAAGCCTTTCAGTCGCAGCGCCAGTTCATGGCGGATGCCTCGCACGAATTGCGCACGCCGCTGACGGTGGCCCTGAGCGCCACTCAGGTGACCATGCGCGATCCATTGCGAACTGCTGCTGACTGCGGAGAAACGCTGTCGCTGGTGGAAGAACAGATTCTTCGTTTGCGCGGCATTGTGGACAATATGCTTCTGCTGTCACAGGTGGATGCCAGTTCACTGCATCTGGAACGGCGCGAATTTTATCTGGACGACGCGATTTACGACGCGGTTCGCGGGGCACGCGTCCTGGCGCGCGCCAAAGAGCAGACTTTGCGGGTGGCCGAATTGCCGGAGGCGCTTTGCCTGGGTGACGAAATTCTGGTGAAGCAAGCGATTCTGATTCTTTTGGACAATGCCGTGAAATACTCGCCCGCCGGGGGCGAAATTTCCGTCCTGCTGACGGCGCAATCCGATACCTGGCGCATGCGGGTTTGGAACAACGGACTGCCTATATCGGAGGAGGCAAAGCCGCACGTCTTTCAGCGCTTTTACCGCGCCGGGAACGCCTCATCCAGGAAAGTTTCCGGAGCCGGACTTGGTTTGCCCATCGCGCGTTCCATTGCCGAAACGCATGGCGGACAACTGGAACTGGTTGGATCCGGTGCAGAGGGAACCGTGTTTGAACTGGCGCTGCCGATGGTGCAGCCGGCAGCGACGGCTGATCCGGCTCAGGCGAAGTCCCTTGCTGTCAGTATGTAGCCTTGGCCGCGGCGCGCGTGGATCAGAGGTTTGACGCCGGGATAATCGATTTTCTTGCGCAGCCGCTTTATATATTCTTCGATGAGATTTGAAAACGGATCGTACGATTCGTCCCAGACGCGCTCGGAAATAGTCTCGCGGTTCATCATGCGGTCGGCATCGCGCGCCAGACATTCCAGCAGCGAATATTCTTTCGCGGTGAGCCGGACGGGCTGGCCGGCGCGTTCCACGGTTCGCGATTTGGTGTTGATGGCGAGGGTGTCCACGCGAATGATAGGATCTTCCAGGACGGGTTTGCGCCGGAGCAGCGCGCGCACGCGGGCCAGAAGTTCGCCGATGTCAAAGGGCTTCACCAGATAGTCGTCCGCGCCGCTGTCCAGGCCCTTGATCCGGTCATCAATGGCGCTGCTGGCCGTCAACATCAGCAGTGGAATCTGTAAGCCGGCGGTGCGAAGTTCCTGGCATACGGTCCAGCCGTCTTTCAAAGGAAGGCGGACATCCAGAATTACCAGATCATACAGATGGGAGAGAGCTTTTTCGACGCCTGCCTGACCATCCATGGCGGTATCGACGGCATAAGATTCCTGCCGCAGTCCCTTGGCCAGCATTCGCGAAGTGTCTTCTTCATCCTCTATCAGCAGCAGTCTCACAGTGTTGAGTGTCTGACAGAGCAGCTAAACAGACGCTAAACCATTGTGGGTCGGAGGGCTGGTTTTGAACCTTTGAAGCCGTAATAGGCGATGAAGGCGTAGCAAAGAATGGGAAGGAGGAAGGCGTGGTGGAGACCGATTTTATCAGCCATGTAAGCCTGAATTTCCGGAATAATGGCGCCGCCCACGATGGCGGCAATCATCAGGCCAGAGCCTTCGCCGGTGAGAGGACCGAGTTCCGCGATGCCCAGCGTGAAGATACTTGGGAACATGACTGAATTGAACAAGCCAACAAAAATGATGCTCCAAACAGCCATATTCCCGAAGCTCAGCATGGAGACGGCGACTAGAATACCGGCGACAATGGCGACATAGCCCAGCATGGGGCCGGCCTTCCATTTCTGGAGCAAGGCAGAGCCGATGAAGCGGCCCACCATGGCACAGAACCAATAGACCGAGACGTATTTCGCGGCGGTCTGTTCCGTCATACCTCCCGTATCCGGCTGGCTGAAATAATTCACCAGGAAACTGCCAATGGCCACTTCCGCACCAACATAAACGAAAATACCCAGCGCGCCCAGCAGCAGGTGCTTCCGTTTCCAAATGCTTCCCGCCGCCTTCAGTTCGGCAGGCGAAACCTGTTCATCACCGGCGATTTTGGGCAGTTTGAACAGCGCGATGGCGATTGCCAGGCCAATCAAGGCAATGGCGATCCCTATATAGGGCAGCTTAACGCTGGAAGCTTCGTGCAGTCTGAATTGCTGCAGAGCGTCCGGCGCCATCTTGCGAATCTGTTCAATTGCCATGGGAGCACCGTTTAGAATGACCAGCCCGCCGAACAATGGCGCCAAGGTTGTGCCCAAACTGTTAAACGCCTGCGTGAGGTTCAAGCGGCTGGACGCCGTTTCCGGCTTTCCCAGCACGGAAACGTAAGGGTTTGCCGAAACCTGAAGCACGGTGATGCCTGCGGCTAATACAATTAGGGCACCCAGAAATAAAGGGAACGACGGAGCAGTTGCGGCGGGAAGAAACAGGAACGCCCCAGCGGCCATGGTCAACAGCCCCAGCACCATGGTTCGCTTGTAGCCAAACCATTCCACCAGTTTGCCGGCGGGCACGGCGAATATGAAGTAACAGGAAAAGAAGGCAAATTGCACCAGCAAGGCTTGCGTGTAATTCAAATCAAAAATCGACTTCAGATGGGGAATCAGAATGTCGTTGAGACTGGTGAGAAAGCCCCACATGAAAAACAGCGTGGTGACGATAGCCAGCGCACTGCCGAAGCCTTTAGTGGATGTGGCCGATGAATCGGAGACGATAGCGGCCTTGCTTACGTTAGTAATTGCCATGATTTCACTTGGTCCTTGCGGCTTCCCTGGACGATTGGTTTATGCACTGCCTAGTATCAAACCATCACTACCATAGCGCGGTCGCTATTTGGCAGTGTGATATTTTTCGGAAGCGATGAATGCAAGCAATCCGTTTTCGCGCCGCGCCTTTGTGGCTGCCGCGCTGACCGCACCGTTGACATTGCCGGCCAAGGCGCTTTTCAAATCGTCCATTCCGGTTGGTCTGGAACTGTATTCGGTTCGCGATGACCTGAAAGCAGACCCAATGGCAACGCTGACAACGGTGGCCAAAATGGGTTACCAATGCGTTGAGTTTTACTCTCCGTATTTTGAATGGACTCCCGACTACGCCAAGCAGGTTCGCGCCAAGCTGGATGAACTCAAGATCAAATGTCATTCCACGCACAATAGCCTGTCTTCGTTCAATCCAACAAATCTGGACAAGGCGGTGGAATTGAATCGCATTCTGGGCGCGCGCTATATCGTCTGCGCTTCTCCCGGCGTGGTGAAGTCAGCCGATGACTGGAAGAAGGTCGCCGATATTCTGAACAGCGCCAACGAGCATATTGCGCCGGCGAAGATGCATACCGGCTATCATAATCACGCCCTGGAATGGCACCCGATTGACGGCCAGGTGCCGATGGAGATTCTGGCAAAATCGACGGACAAGTCAGTCATGCTGCAGTTGGACGTCGGCACATGCGTGGAGGCGGGACATAATCCCGTGGAGTGGATTGATGCCAACCCGGGACGCATCCGTTCGCTGCACTTGAAGGAGTGGTCTCCCGACAAGGGCTATAAAGTTCTGTTCGGCGAAGGCACCGCACCGTGGAAAGAAATTTTCGCTGCGGCGGAGAAAAAAGGTGGCGTGGAGTTTTACCTGATTGAGCAGGAAGGCAGCCGTTTTTCAGAAAAAGAAAGCGCGGAGAAATGCCTGGCGGCTTATAAGGAACTGCGCCACGCCTGAATTACTTGAGGATCTCCGACAAAACGCGGCCGGATGATCCGCTGGGTATTTCCAGATCGAGCATGGTGGCCAAGGTGGGAGCAATATCGTTGGGCATCACTTCCTGAACGTAGCGTCCGGCTTTGATGCCGTTGCCCATGAAAAGCACCGGCACATGATTGTCGTAGCTATACGGCGAGGAATGAGTAGTGCCGCGGCCGCTGCCGAAGATGGCGTAAGGCTCATAGACGATGGTCAGATCGGGACTTTCGCGCGGATAAAAACCATAAACGTAAGCCCGGGCGATATTGTCGCCGGAGATGCCATTGGATAGCTGGTCAAAGCTGTAGACGCGGACGGCGTGCAGATCGGGCGAACTCAGAACGGCTTCGCGCGCGGTGTCGTAAAGGTCCTGGAGGTCGACAGACTGGCCGTCTTTGGTTCGGAACTCGGCCAGAGTTTTGTGATTGAGGTAGATACCGGCGCCGCTGGAGCTTTCAATCCAGTCAGCCGGGCCGAAGCGTGTTTCCAGCGCATGGCCAATCACTTTGGCGGGATTTCCAGTGATGTAGACGCCAGGCATCTTACGTTCCTGATTCACCGGGGGCGCGGGCGATACGCCATGGTCGGCAGTTAGGACGAAGACGCAGTTCTGCAACCCGACCTCTTTGTCAATCACCTTGAAGAGCTGGCCAATTAATGCATCCACGCGCAGCGCCATGTCGCGAACCTCCGGGGCATCCGGTCCGACGGCGTGGCCAACGTAATCGTTTGAGGAAAAGGAGACGGTTAGCAGATCGGTTACTCCGCGCTGACCCAGTTTCTCGCTGGTGAGCGCGGCTTCGGCGAACTTTTCCACCAGTTCATTGCCCCAGGGGCTGGCGGGAAGCTTACTGTAGGTGGGCTGGCCGGCAACCGGTGCAAAGTTCCAGGCGGGGAAGCCGTGCCAAGGCTCCTTTAAATACTTTTCCGGGAGATTCTGATCGTTAAATGCGGCCGCCCAGGCCGGCATCTGCCTGGTGTAGAAAGTGCTGGTGACGAAGTGGCCGGAACGTGAATCGAACCAAAAAGCAGCGTTGGCGCGATGGCCGGAAGGAAGTATGGCGGCGCGCGCTTTGAGCGAGACGCCAATCACCTTGGAGGATTCGCTGGCATTGCGAAGCTCATCGCCAATGGTGCTGACCAGAAGGCGGCGCGGCGATGCCGGGTCTTCATCGGTGCACCGCTTGCCCTGCTGCGGCTGAGGAGACCCAACCACCTGCATGTCCCAATCGCAAACGCTGGTGACATCCTGCCTGGTGTTGCGGTCGTACCATTCGTTGGAAATGATGCCGCTGACGCTGGGCATGGCACCGCTCATGAAAATGCTGTGGCCCACCGCCGTCACGGTGGGGGCGTGCTGATAGTGGGCGTTGGTGAAATCCGCCCCCAGGCGCAGCATCTGGTCCAGACCGCCGTGATAATCCTTGCGGAAGCGCGTTAAATAGTCGTAACGAAACTGGTCAATCACAATTCCGACCACCAGTTTCGGCTTAGCGGGCGGCTGCGCCATCAACGATTGCAGGCCCATCACGACGCAAATACATCCAGTGCTGAAAGTAGCTTTCAAAGCGGTTCTCATTCTCCGTTTTTCGATTTATTTTAAGCTGGGCGGCTTCGTCACAGACGGCAGATCAGAAGTTCGCGCTCATAAATCATCTCAGGCGGCAGGTGGTCGTGCAGGTCAATAAACAATTCCTCGTGGGCAATGACTTCCGATCGCCACACGCCGCGGTCTACATCCTGCAATTGATCGAATTTCTCGCGGGAAAAACTCAGGCCGTTCCATTCAATATCTTCATAATGCGGCACCCAGCCGATGGGCGTCTCCTTTCCGGCGGCGCGGCTGCGGGCGCGATCCGTAATCCACTTCAGCACGCGCATATTCTGGCTGAAACCGGGCCAGAGAAATTCGCCGTCGGCGTCTTTGCGGAACCAGTTCACGAAAAAAATGCGCGGCGTGATGCTGAGCGAGCGCTGCATGCGCAGCCAGTGCCGGAAATAATCGCCCATGTGATAACCGCAAAACGGCAGCATTGCCATGGGATCGCGGCGCACCTTTCCAAGCGCTCCGGCAGCGGCCGCGGTTGTTTCCGACCCCATGGTGGCACCGACATAAACGCCGGCGCTCCAGTTAAAGGCCTGGTAGACAAGGGGCACACCGGATGCGCGGCGGCCACCGAACACAAAGGCACCAATGGGCACACCATCGGGATGCTCCCAAAGAGGATCAATGGATGGACATTGGGAGGCGGGCGCGGTGAAGCGCGAGTTGGGGTGGGCGGCTTTCTTGCCGGTTTGTTTGCCGATTTCCGGGGTCCATTTATTGCCCTGCCAGTCCAGGCATTCCGCCGGCGGAGCGTCGGTAAGGCCTTCCCACCAGACGCCGCCTTCGGGGGTCAGTGCGACGTTGGTGAAGATGGTGTTGCGCGAAAGAGCGGCGATGGCGTTGGGATTGGTTTTTGGTGAAGTGCCGGGCGCGACGCCGAAAAAACCGGCTTCCGGATTGATGGCACGCAGTTCGCCTTTGGCGTCGGGCTTGATCCAGGCAATGTCGTCACCTACGGTCCAGACTTTCCAGCCTTCAAACCCGGCGGGCGGAATGAGCATGGCCAGGTTGGTTTTGCCGCAGGCGCTGGGGAAGGCCGCCGCCACGTAGGTTTTTTCGCCGCCGGGATTTTCGACGCCCAGAATCAGCATGTGTTCGGCCAGCCAGCCTTCGTCACGCGCCATGTTGGAGGCGATGCGCAAGGCGAAACACTTCTTGCCCAATAGCGCGTTGCCGCCATAGCCGGAGCCATAGGACCAGATTTCGCGGGTTTCCGGAAAGTGCACGATGTATTTTTCGGCGTTGCAGGGCCAGGGAACGTCCTGCTCACCCGGAGCAAGCGGCGCACCAACGCTGTGAACGCAAGGGACAACGCGCTTTTCGTCCTTATCGATTTCCCTGAAAACCGGCAGACCAATGCGCGCCATAATGCGCATATTGACGACCGCATAAGGCGAATCGGTAAGCTGAACGCCTATCTGGGACATGGGTGAACCAACGGGCCCCATGCTGAAAGGAAGCACATACATGGTGCGGCCACGCATGGCACCGCGAAACAGGCTTTTGAGCTTGCGCCGCATCTCAAAAGGATTGACCCAGTTATTGGTGGGGCCGGCTGTGTCCCTGGAAAGCGAACAGATGAAGGTGCGGTCTTCCACACGCGCGACATCGTTAGCGTCGGAACGGGCGTAAAAGCAGCCTGGCCAAAGCTGCTGGTTCAGTTTAATGAAGGTGCCGCCTGCGACCATTTGCGCGCATAGGCTGTCGTATTCTTCCTGGGAACCATCCACCCAATGAATGGCCGCCGGCTTGAGAAGATCGCTCATCTTCTCGGTCCAGCGCAGCAGGTGCTTATTGGTGCTTAAGGCGACGGAGGAACCAAGGGCGCTGGGCATGAACCTTCACTTTACAACCCAGCGCCCCAAAAGTTAATGCTTGCCCGTCGGCCCCATTTCGGCCATCTGTTCCAGGTTTTGCTCGCTCATGGAGAATGCAACGTGCACGTTCTGGCCTGAGGCTGCCACCTGCATGTTGTCGACTGCTGAAGCCAGGATAGCGGCATGCGGGTTTTGCTGCCGCTGCATCTGGACCATGCTTCCCAAAAAGCGGAACACATCGGCGAGCGAAGTGGCATCCTGGTCAGACCTTGTGCCGGCATCGAAGGTGACGGCTACTGTGGAGCCGAACTTGACGCCGCCGCTGGCCGAATGGATGGATTGAAGCGCCTGCATCTGGCCCATCTGTCCGCCCGTCTGAGCGGCAAATTCCTTGCCCAGCATCCCGGCACCCATGGTGGAGACAAACCAGGCATCGTTGGAAGATCCCGCCGTGTCGATCCGGTTCGTTATATCGACATCCAACTTTACCGGCGCCGAGAGGTTCTGGATCACCTGATGAACGCTGGCCAGATCGCCCATCACTGCCATTCCTGTATCCGGAAAGGCGATGGCCACCTGCTGGCCATGGTCTTGGCTTACCAGCAAAGTAACGCTTTGATAGGTACCTTGGACAGCACCTTTGGCTATGGCCGTTGAGGTGATTTTAGACTGGTCAAAATTGCCGCGCGCCAGGATGGCAAAGGCAGAATTTTTGCCGCTGTCACCGGAGGAAGTCACCACCACGCTGTCCAAATCGCGCCGCGGATCGAACCCGGTTTGCGTCATGAACTGATCGAAATGAGGGTCGCTGGCCTGCGACTTATTCAGAATGTACTGGCCAAATTGGGACGATCGGCATTGCAAAACGTCAATGCCCGCCACCAGTTTCGAATTGGCCGGAATCAGCGCAATCAAACCATTGTCAACGCTGGCAAAAGCGCTGACGCAAAACAGTAAAAAACTCGGAAGAATGCGTTTCATTCTCAGCTCCTCGATCTATCATGACGAATTCCGGGCGGAAAAGTTCCCTGCGCGCGGCGGAAGACGCCGCTATACTGTGGAGTTTGCCCATGCCGGATATCCGCACAATCTTGCTTATCGTCCTTTCCGCCGCCTGTTTGCAGGCGCAATCGGCGGATCTTCTGATTATTCACGCCAGCGTGGTCACGATGGATTCACAGCATCGCGTTCTGGAAGACGGGGCCATTGCCGTGACGGGCGAGGCGATTACGGCCATTGGGCCTAGCGCTCAATTGAGCGCAGCTTACACGGCGAAAAAGACAATCGACGCGCGGGGTGCCCTGCTGATGCCGGGCCTGATCAACGCTCATACCCATATGGCCATGAGCTTTCTGCGCGGCCTGGCGGAAGACCGTTCGCTTCAGGACTGGCTGCAAAAATTCATTTTTCCCGCCGAAGCACGCAATGTGACGCCGGATTTCGTCACCTGGGGCACCAAACTGAGCTTGCTGGAAATGATTCGTGGCGGCACCACCACAGTGGCCGATATGTATTATTTCGAAGAGCAGGTGGCGCAAGCGCTGAAAGATGCTGGCATGCGCGGCGTGCTGGGCGAAACGGTGATCGGCTTTCCCGCGCCCGACAACAAGACGGCGGAAGCGGCCCTGGCTTACACGGAAAAGTTTCTGACTCACTGGCAGCACGATTCGCTGATTATCCCGGCGGTGGCTCCGCATTCCGTTTACACCTGTTCTGAAAAGCTCTTGAAAGACTCGGCTGCTTTGGCGCGCGGCTATCATGCGCCGATACTGATGCACCTGGCGGAAGCGCCTTACGAACGGGATGTGGCCCGGGCGGAGCATGGGACGTCGTCGGTTCAGTATCTGGCACGCATCGGCGTGCTGGGCCCGGAAGTTCTGGGCGCTCACTGCGTGTGGCTGGATTCGGCTGATATACAGACGCTGGCGCAATTTAAGGTGGGCTGCTCTTACAATCCGTCGAGCAATATGAAATCCGCCGCCGGACTGATGCCCGCGGTTGAAATGCTGGGAGCGGGCATGGCGGTGGGCATTGGCACCGACGGCGCGGCCAGTAACAATGATCAGGATATGTTTCGCGAAATTGATCTGGCCGCCAAGCTGCAGAAGTTTTCTCGCATGGACCCCACCGCGCTGCCGGCGCAGCAGACCGTCGAGATGGCCACCATCACGGGGGCACGCGCGCTGCATATCGATAAAATCACGGGCTCGCTGGAAGTGGGCAAGCGGGCCGACTTCATATTGGTGGACACCAACACGCCGCATGCCACGCCGCTCTACAACGTTTATGCGCAGATTGTTTACGCTTTGAAGGACTTAGATGTCCGCACCAGTGTCATCAACGGCAAGATAGTGATGGAGGATCATAAATTCCTGACTCTGGACGAGGCAGCGATTCTGGAAAAAGCCGCCGAGTATAAACAGAAAGTCTCGGCTTCCTTCGCGAATGCGCCCGCCCGCTAAAATTGCTGAACAGAAGATGCCTTTCCGGAATATATGAATAGGCATTCCATGTTTAGCGTTTTCATGTCGGACGACTTGCTGGAGCACGCAGCGCTTCCTGTCGAAGAAACAGCCAGCCTGTTTCGCACCCTGCGCAAGCCGCTGATGCGTTATGCTCTGACGTTTGGCGTTGTGCCGGCCGACGTGGAAGAGATTGTCCAGGAGACTTTTCTGGCGCTGTTCCGCCATCTGGAACAGGGCAAGCCGCGGCAAAATCTGCACGGCTGGGCCTTTCGCGTTTGCCACAACCTGGCGCTGAAACAACTGGAATCGCGGCGCGGAGAGCAGCGGGTGATCCAAGCGGAAGACGATTGGATAGGGCAGCAGGCCGATGAAGCGTTGAACCCGGAGCAGGAATTGCAGCAGGCGCAAAGGCGGGCCAGGCTGCAGGCGGTGTTAATGGCGCTGCCGGAACAGGACCGATGCTGCGTTTGTCTGCGCGCCGAGGGTTTGCGCTACCGCGAGATCGCCGAAGTGCTGGGCATGTCGCTGGGCGCTGTGTCCCTATCGCTGACGCGTTCGCTGGCAAAGTTTGAGCGCGCGGACCGGGAGTAGAGCATGGCAAACAAAGAAGTTCATCTTTCCGATCAGGATTTGCTGTTGAGCGCGGACGGCGAACTAGCGCCATGGCGCGAACGTGAGGCGCGAAAGCACTTGCGATGGTGCGAAATCTGCCAGCGGCGCTTGGCGCAGATCGAAATAACCATGGCCGGCGTTGTGGATTCTTATCGCTCGCTGCCGGGGGAAATGGCTTCGCCGGTGCCGCAGTCAGGCCGCCGCTTCCACCCGCGGTGGTTGGCGCTGGCCGCCTCGCTGCTGGTCATCGCCGGATCAGCCAGGCTTTGGGTCAGGCATCAGCAGATGCTGGTTATTCCTGACCCCTCGTTGACTCCTGGCGAAGCCGCTCCGGTTTCAAA
This sequence comes from Sphagnum contortum, assembly GCA_963920785.1. Classification (NCBI taxonomy): domain Eukaryota; kingdom Viridiplantae; phylum Streptophyta; class Sphagnopsida; order Sphagnales; family Sphagnaceae; genus Sphagnum; species Sphagnum contortum. The sequence continues at coordinate 11,619 of CAWUCS010000241.1, read as the reverse complement.
GACCGAGGTGTGCCGGGCCAATACTCCTCCCGACAACCAGGACGTACCGGAAGCGCTTCGGGAAGCGGTGTTCACCGAATACGGATTGAACAACGCGCCGCGCAACGCCTATGAAGTGGACTTTTTGATTACCCCGGCGCTGGGCGGTTCAGCCAGTATTCGAAACCTATGGCCGGAACCTTACAACAGCCGGCAATGGAACGCGCGTACCAAGGACATTCTGGAGAAGCGCCTGCACACGCTTGTTTGCAGCGGGCAGGTTGATCTTTTCACCGCACAGCGAGAAATTGCCGCCAATTGGGTGGGCGCTTACAAGAAGTACGTTTCTCAATGATCGAGCGCGACAATACCCCAGGGGCTTTTGCCACACTTGATCTTCTTGACGACTGTATTCGTGGCAAGATCCACCACGGAAATATCGTTCGACGGGCCATTGGCCGAATAAAGTGTTTTTGCGTCCGGTGAAAGAGTGATGCCCCAGGGGCGCGGTCCCACTTCCAGGGAGCCAGTTACCTTGTTGGTCGCGGTGTCGATGGTGAAAACCTGGTGACCGCGGCCGGTGCTGACGTAAAGTTTAGTGGCATCCGGATTGAGCAGCACCGCCATGGGCTTAATAGCTCCAGGCTTGCCCAGAGCTATCGGTTGCAGCATTTTGTATTTGACCGCATCTACCAGCACCACCGTTCCATCGTTCTCGGCATTCACATAGGCTTTTGAACCGTCGGGCAGGAAGGCGACTGAGCGCGGTCTGTGGCCTACTTTGAAGGTTTTCAGGATCTTGCCAGCTACCGGATCGAGAACGGAAATGGTCCCGGTCTCTTCAGATGTGACCCAGACGGTCTTGCCGTCGGGAGCTACTTTCACGCCTTCCGGCTGAGCGCCTACCTTCGCCGATTTGACGACGTTGCCAGCCGCAATATCCACGACGGAAACAGCTTCTTCATCTTCGTTAGAGATATAAATCTGGCTGCCGTCTTTGCTGATATCGAAATTCTCCGGATCGGACCCGGCCTTCATGATGCGGAGTACTTTCATCTGGGCCACGTCGAACACGCCAATTCCATCCGCGCTTTTATCGGGCGGCGGAAGCGTGCTTTCATCCACATCCGGGCCGGCAATGGGAGACCCGCTGAGCGCCACGTAAATGGTTTTCCCGTCGGGACTTGGATGAATGCCACGCGGCCTTTTGCCGAGCGGAACAGTGGCGATGACGGTGTATGTTTTGGCGTCGATAACGGTCATGTCGCCGGACGCTTCATTGGAAACATACAAACGCGGACCCGGCGGAGGCATAGCGGGCGCGGCACTCTTCTGTTCCGGCGCCGGACGCGAGCAACTGACACAGAAAACCAAAACACCTGCGAGCAAAAGGCGCAACTTACTCTCCCTTGAATGTGAAACTGGTCTCAACCTTGCCGGACGGCGTTACCGTTATGTTCGCTTGCTGCGCGCCTAACGTTTCCTGCCAAGCTTCCAGGACGTAATTTCCCGGGGGAAGGTTATCTATCTTGAAATTTCCGTCGGCACCGGTCACGGCATAGTAAGGATGATCCACTACTCCGATAAACGCGTGCATCCAGCTATGGATATTGCATTTTACGCGAATCATCACTTCGGGCTTCAGGAACCTTCGCGCCAGCGGCGGATCACCCTCGCCTTGGCTGTGATTCCATTCGCGGTTGATTTGCGCCATCGGATGAATATTGTGCGTCACGGGGTCTGAATTAATCACTTCCAGTTTCTGGCCCACTTGGATGCCCAGCACGCGCGGATGAAACCAGCAACCCTTCTGGTCGATAGTCACCGGCGCGGCTGGAACCGGGAACGCTTTGCCCTCCAGGCCGGTTTTGACATAGACGAAGACGTTGGCCAGAGTTCCGTTGGCACTCACTTCCAGCGACTCATCATAAGCCTTGCCGTGATGCGCTTCCGCACATGCCGGATCACCGCTCATGTCAATCATTTTTCGCGCGGGCTTTTTCCCGGTATATCGTATGCGGCCGGCTACGCTTCCCGCGGTGGCGGGATCGAGCTTGAAATACTCCTTTACCGCGGGCGGTGCCGCCTTGGTCTCGGCAGGTTTTTCTTTGTTGCAGCCGGCCAGCAGAGCCAGCAGGCAAAGGAGCAGACAGATCTGTTTCATTTCGCCGCCCGGGTAACCGTAATCTCCGGCGGCCCGGCCTGGGCCGGCATCTCGCCGGTCAGCGATTCGAGAAAGGCTAGCAAGTCCGCGCGCTCGGGGCCGGTCAGACGGATCTTCTTCATCTCCGGATCCTGTTCAGGATTGGAGTTGCCGCCGCCCGCATAAAAGTCGATCACGCCTTTCAAAGTCTTCAAACTGCCATCGTGCATATAAGGTCCGCTGTTGGCGACGTTGCGCAAGGTGGGCGTCTTGAATGCGCCTTTATCGGCTTCTCGTTTCGTCTCGCTGAAACGGCCCACATCCAGCAAATTCCCTTCCCCATCCACGCCCGCCCCGGTGTTGTGAAATTTGCCATCGGTAAACAGCGCATAGTGCTCACCTATGGTGTGGCAGACGGCGCAGTTTCCCTTTTGCGGATTCAGAAAGACGTTCAGCCCGCGAATGGCGGACGCATCCAATGCCGTCCGGTTGCCGCCATACTGATACTGGTCAAACGGTGAATTGCCGCTGATGAGTGTGCGTTCAAAACTGGCCAGAGCTTTTTCCACCTTGCCCAGTGTCGCAGGTCCCGGGCCGAAGGCTTTTTGAAAGGCGGCTCTGTATTCAGGGTCGAAATTTAGATGCGAAACCAGCAGGTCGTGCCCCTGATCCATCTCCAATGGATTGGCAATGGGCATGGCCGACTGGGCTTCCAGGCTGGGCGAGCGTCCATCCCAGAAAAGCAGCGGCATATAAGCAGCATTCACGACAGTGGGCGCGTTGCGCGTTCCGACTTTTCCATCGACGCCAACCGAGTGGGGCCGGCCGTCGGTAAAGCCCGTCTGCGGATCATGGCAGGAGGCGCAAGCCACGGAATTGTTGCGTGAGAGCTTCTTGTCATAGAAAAGCCGGCGGCCCAGATCAATACCTTCCCGGGTGAGCGGATTGGTTGCGGGCACCGGTACAGGCGGCAATCCAAGCGGGGCTTGTATATGGATGACGGCACCGACAGGAGTCTCATCTACCGGGCCGGGCGATTTGCGGGCACATGAGCCAGCCAAGGCGAGGGTGACGACCAGGACTGCCCATAGCGACGATTGCAACGGTCTCACTACTGTTAGTTTATGTCGTTGCGATTCGGGCCATGACCGGCCGGAACAATATCCAGATTGGAATGCAGGTCCCCAATCCATTGCTCCACGGCGCGCGCCAGTTCCTTGTTCTGGATGGGCTTCATCAGATAGTCGTCCATGCCGGCCGCCAGACAGCGCTCTTTATCGCCCTCCATGGCGTTGGCGGTCAGCGCAATGATGGGCGTATGATTGCCGCTGGCTTCACTCTTGCGAATCAAATTTGTAGCGGTGTAGCCATCCATATCCGGCATCTGGCAATCCATGAAGATAGCTTTGTAAGGCCGCTGGACGAAACGCTGAACCGCCTGCACGCCATTCTCGGCTAGATCCACTTTGCAGCCCAGTTTTTCCAGCAGACGACGCGCCACCTTCTGATTCACCACGTTGTCTTCCACGAGCAGGACGCGCCACTCCTCGTCGGCCAGTCTCACGGTCGCCGTTGTCTGGGTGCTCTTTGGCTCCGGCACCGGTCCATCAACCAGTTCAAATGGGATTTCGACCCAGAAGGTGCTGCCCTTCTCTTCCGCGCTTTCACAGCCCACGCAGCCGCCCATCAGTTCCGCAAGTTCGCGCGAGATTGCCAATCCCAATCCGGTTCCGCCATGCCTTCTGGTAGTAGATGAATCCGCCTGTTCAAACTTGGTGAAGAGGCGCGCCTGAGCAGCTTCCGAAATGCCTATGCCGCTGTCTTTCACGAACATTCGGACCAGTGCCTTGGCGTCGGACTGAGGAGTGGCGCGGACACCCAGGGTCACCGTGCCCGCCGCCGTAAATTTGATGGCGTTGCTCAGGAAATTGAGCAGAATCTGGCGCACCCGCACTGGATCGCCCACCACCCACTCGGGCAGTTCAGCCGGATAATCGACCTCCAACCGCAAGTGCTTTTCGTCCGCCCGGCGCTGCACCAGGGTAATGGAATCGGAAACAGTATCCCGTAACCGGAAAGTGATTCGTTCCGTGGTCAGTTTGCCGGCTTCTATCTTTCCCAGGTCCAAAATGTTGTCGATAAGGGCCGATAACGCCTCCCCTGATACGCGCGCCGCCTCTGCCCATTCGCGATGCTGGGCGGGCAGTTGTTCGTCGAGAAGGAGCCCCGTCATGCCGATGACACCGTTTAGCGGGGTGCGGATTTCGTGGCTCATATTGGATAGAAATTCCGATTTGGCGCGGCTGGCCGCTTCCGCGCGGTCTTTTTGCAGGCGAAGCTGAGCAGTTTGCGAACGCACCTGGCGGCGCATAGACGCGGCCCAGATGATAGCCGCGAACAGAAGGGTGGCGACCGCGCCCAGCGACATTCCCCAGGGGAAATGCGATTGCCACGGAGCGTGACTTATGACCGCGATGTCCTCTGGAGTTCTTAGCAAGAGAGTGAAACTAACCGGATCCAGTTCCCTGACGTCGAGATCGAGCCTGCAGACGCCGGTGACCTGCATTTCACTGCCTATTTCCCAGCCGGCGGGATCCTGCTTAGGCGGAACGCGGAGTTCCGCTTTGAAGGCAGTGGTGCCGGACCGCAGCGTCAGATGATCCCATTTTCCGACGCGATTCCATTCCGTCAGGTGCCCGGTCACCCGCAGCAGGCGCGCCCCCAATTCATCCTGGAGAACCGTCTTGGCATCGACCGTTTTGACATTCACGGAGATGGCGGCTGGACTCGGGCGGACAATGACCTCACGGAGAATGGCACCGTCGACATTGGCCGTCGCAAATCCCAGAGCTTCCACTTTGTCGCCGGGCTGGATACCGTCCGGGATGTCGCCCTGAAGTGCGATCGGGGAGTCTCCCTCCTGAATATAAAAACCAATCGCGGGGTCGGCCAGAGTCACCACCCCCCGAACCCGCACACGTCCCACGGCCGTCCCGGTCGGCTTAAATGTGAGCAGATCGCCAATCGGGGTCACCGTATCGGACTGCGACAATCGCGGCTCGGTTTTGTCTATCAGAACGTCGCGGAAGCTTCTGATATACAAGAGCGGCCCCATAAATTGCCGCTTTTCGTTAGACATCGTCCCATTCAACCCGCGCAGCGTGACCACGGAACCAATCCAATGATCGAAATCATCGGGCGGCAGTTCCTCGACAAGCGCCCGTATATGAAAGCCTTGAATGCCTATCTGGAGCACGCATGTGGAAGCCATCTGGTCTCGCCGGATCCTGGATTCCACCTGTATCCCCAGCAGGCGACCGCGCAGTTGGACCCAAACGTTGTCCTGGCGTCCAGCCCATTGTTCATTGATAGAAGGGGTGATCGGTGCCGGCATCGGCCCCGGTCCCAGCCGCACGATCTTTTGTGGATTGATAGCGGGAGCGAATCCGCCGCGGTCGGTGAAACCAACAATTTCGACGCGGTCGCCCGGTTGCAGGTCCTGTGTATAAGGTCCTCTGACGTAGATTCCGCGGCCATTCTGCTGCACAACCAGCATCCAGTGGTGGGGATCGAAAAACGTCACCACGGCACGAATCTGCACGGGAAGCCGGGCAGCCGCCTGCTCACTGGTCAGGGACTGAATTTGCTCTAGCGTGGTCAAGGGTGCCGGCGGCGCGGCCAGAGCGAGATGGACAAATAATGTCAGCGACGAAGCCACGAGACCTGCCGCGCGCCTGCCGCCGCGTACCAGCCCGCCGCGTACCGAAGATTGAACCTCCGCCCACATTCCTAAGTGGCTTCATCGGCGCAAACTCCATACTTCTGTATGGCTAGCCAGTCGGGTGAATTGGGAAGAGTCGAGGAGCCTACTCACTGGATGATACAGGGGCTACGGGCGCGCGGCTTGAGTGGCGCTAGGGCCGAAACGCCAGTTTCTCAGAAAATTTATGCTGCAGGAACTGGCCATTGATGACCAGCTTCTCGGCGTCCCCGGCAAAGGCGCTCTGCGCCACGTCTTTCAGCGAGCTGTCCAGCATGCGAAGCTGCGCATATAAAGTCTGTGAAGCCGTGCGGCCGTCCGACAAGGGCTGCATCTGGGCGTAGAGTCTGGGCAGACGCAGATAGGCGCCCAGGGTGTCCGGCAGGTAACGGCGGACGGTTTCAATAACGGTAAATGAATCCTTTGGCGAAATAATGCCGCGTTCGCGCAGTTCCTTCAGGCGCGGCAGCAATTCGGTGAGTGTGCTTTGAATGCTGCGCAGGCAGTCACGCGAGTCGGCGGGCAGACCGCTGGATACGCTGTCCACCAGCCGCCGCGTCTGCTGGGCCAGAAGTTCGGCGGGCAGTTCCATGGTTTCGGCCAGATGCGCCAGGCTGCTGCGCGGCCAGGCCAGAACGCCGGCCGCGTAAAGACCGGCCACAATGACCCACCAATACGCATGGATGACGCCCGCGAAGAACAGTCCCAGCGCGGCCAGCGCCAGCAGCGAACCCACAATATTTCCGGTGCTGTAAAGAAAGAGCTTCAGCTTATTGATAGCCACGAATATCCTTGAAAACCACGGGCAGATCCAAGGTGCGGGAATCGAACATCTTGCCGCCCGTCAGTTCGGCCAGTTCTTGTAATTCGCGTTCGTTGCCCTCACCGAACAGGATAGGGAACACCGGAATGCCGCTAATCTTGCCGCCTTGCGTCTTATACCAATCGTTAAATTCCGAATGGCTGAGGCCGCGGTTGTTCTCACCATCGGTCATCAGAACCACCGTGTAGTAGCGCTTATCATGCTCGGAATTTCGCTCCTGGGCCAGTTCCGTCAGCGCCTGCTTCACGCTGGAATAGATGGCGGTGCTTTCCTCCACATGCAGCGGCTCAATGAAGCGGGTCACGGCGGCGCGTTCCTTCAAATTGGTCGCGGCATCGGAACCCATGGGAAATAGAACGGTCGGCGCGGGCTGCGAGGAAAAAGTAATAATGCCCACTTCTTCCCGATTCAGAAAACGGGCATAGCGTTCAGATCCATGCGGGTTTTGCGCGGCCAGCATCAGCATGGCGCGCTTTAGCGAGGCAATCCGGTCGCCTTCCATGGAACCGGAAAGATCCAGCACATAGCGCGAGGAACCGGGAATTCGCACATCCGACAAAAAAGTATCGAGCAGCGCCGAGACTAGCGCCGGATCTCCCGGAAACGGCAGTTCCACCAGCGTGCGGCGAGGAATGGCAGCGGCCATGGTGGCTTCCGGGTTAATGGGGCGCCGCAGCGTTAAGGCCGACAGCCTGGTCTGGAAGTCTTTGGTCCGCAGATAGGTCACCAGCTTCTCGTAATCCGCTCGCTTGGCACCATTCAGCAGCATCAGCGGATAGTCCGCCGTGATGATTCCTTCCCTGGGATAAATCAAAGTAAGCGGTTCGGGCAGCTTTCCGCGGGCATTCAGCGACAGCAGAACCGATTCGTAATTGATGATTCCGTCCACGCGCGAAGGGTCGCGCTCATACGCTTCCGCCAGCCAGCCGGACGAACCGGAGGTGAGTGACTGCCCCTTGAAAAAATCCTGAAGCTGGGGATTTTTCAAATCGGCGGCGGTGAGCGCATCCTGATTCATGGCCAGCGCCGAGGCCAGGCCGATGGTGGCCGTCAGTCCGGTGTTGCTGGAGGCCGGATTGGTCATGCCAAAGGTAAATTTGCCGGCCTTGGCTGCGTCGGCGATATCTTTCCAGGTGGGATCTTTCGCATCCCATCCCAGTTCATGCGCCTTAGATGTCTTCAGCCCCAGCACAACCGGCGACAGCATGGTTTTTTCCTGGGCCAGAATTTTGCCCTTCAGCGCCTCGTTCATGGCAAGATACTTGCCGTGTGAAACCCACAACGTGTCGAAGGTATCTCCCGCGGCAAGGCGATCCACCGCGTCCAGGGTGCCCGAATAGGTAAAGGCCAAGTCGATTCCGGTGGCCTTGCGGATATCGTCTTTCAAACCCTTCTCGATGTCTTTGAGTTCCGACCCGGCAAGAACGGTCAGGCTACCGGATGAGAAGCGGCTCTCTGCGTCCCGGCTTGCGGAACGGCGGTTTTCCCTTCTCCGGCACGCCGGCAGCATTGCAACCGCAATGCAAATGAGGACGAGGCTGAGACGGGTGTTCATGAAGCGAACTTTATAGACTGACCGGGCCGGCGGGCGCGCTGGACACTTCCGAAATGGCCTTGACCGCAATTTGTTCGCGATTGATCCGCGCTTCACCCTCATTCAGAATTCCCTTCAGCATGGCAATATTGGCACCCATGGATTCAATGCTTTTCGACCGGAATTCGTCCATCTTGTCCAGGCTGGCGAAAACTGTATCAAACGATTGCTTCAGTGTCTGCACGCCCACCAGCGGGTTGGATTGAAACTCAATCACGCGGTCCACATGATCGCCGAACATTTTGGTGGTGGAAGCGATCAGGCCTTCAATGGCGGTAGAGCCTTGCTTCAGCGCATCCATCACCTTCATCTGGTAGCCTTGCGCACGCGCCAGAGTTACGGCAATCGACAGGCTCGACATTCCTATGGTCGCCATGCGGTCGCAGCCGATGTGCAGTTCGCGTCCGGTCTTGCGCAACCCTTCCAGCATTTTGTAACCGTTAATGCAGACCAGCATCTGGGTCTTGACATCCATGCTGGCCTGGCGCGCGTAGTAGAGAACTTCCTGTTCAATCGCTTTGGCTCTTATGGGGTCGTTGGTTTTCAGCTTCGCCACCGCCGTCACCAGCGTCTGGTCCAGATGCTCAATGAAGATATCCACCGACTTCAGCTTGGTCATGGCCGCCAGCAGCTTGTTCATTGTGGCGAATAACTCCTGGTCGTCGCGCGACAACTCGTCCTGAACGCCGAACAGGCTGTCTATCAATTTGCGCAGCGAAACGCTGGCGGTGTCGAACCGGTGCAAGTAGGTTTGCAGCTTGTTGCCGAACGGAATCACGCCCAGAATTTTATTGGGTGTAAAAAGGTCACCCTCTTTGCCGGGGTCCAGTGCCTCAAACAACAGGCGCATCTCGTTCATCACCTGGAAGGCCGGGTTATTGGTGTCGCCCACGAAGTTCTTATCCATGAACTTACCGGTGAGCAGGGCGCTTTCAGAAATCTCCTTGCGGCCCAGCCGGAAAGCGCTGTCGATGCGCGCTCGGAAGTCACCCGATGTGACGTCCATCTGCAACAGATCGGCAATGAATTGATCGGCCTGGCTAACAGTGGCGGCGCGGGTCTCCTCTTTAATGGGAACGATGGCGGCGGCGGCATCCGGCTCTTTCACCAGCGTCACCGGTTCCGGCATCTTCAGCAGCAGCGGCGCTTCCGGCGGGGCCAGCATATTGGGCTGCACATTATCTTTTGTCACGGTAAAGCTCCTTATTGTCGAAGACCTTCGTCCACCCGGTTGATCAGCTTTTCGAGAATGTCGTAACTAGGAGGATCGATCACATCTACCAGCGTATGCGGGATGGCCATCTTCCTGGCTTCTACCGCACTAAACAGTTCCGCGCTGTTTTCGGTGCGGAAACCGTAGCGCTGCGCAATGGAATTCACTTTCGGATCGGAAATCATTTCGCGGGCAAAACGCGCGCCGTTGCCGCTTAGCGCCACCATCGTGTGTTTGGAAAGGATGGTGGGTTCGGGATAGAGCAGGACCATGTCCGGATTCGGATTCGGGTGGGCCAGTATGTATTCCAGGAACTGCTGTTCGTAGATCATCACTAGCGGTGATTTGCCGATGCCCATAGCCGTGTAGTCTTCAAAAGGTCCGGTGGAACTTGATTCCTGATAACCCTGGCGGGAAAAAAGGCTCACCATCTTAGCCGAGATCCTGTCGGCGGCCGCATCGTTATCAACCACGTTATTGCCGTTGGCAAGATAGGCGGCGAGGGAAAGATACATAGCGGCGGAATTCGATTTCCGCACGTCGGTGGTGGTCACCAGCACCGATTTCGCCACCGCATAATCCGTGTTGCCGGGCAAATCTTTCCAGCGCGTGCCCTTTACCATCAATTCCAGCAGTTTTCCCATATTGACGATGAAATAGGCATTCTGCTTGCGGGCCACCAGGCCCGATTGTTCCAGCACCGGAATCAGCGACTTCCAACTGGCGACCGCCATGGGCGTGTAGAAAAAAGTGAAAATCTGTTTGGAACCGGTTTTTTCCGCAATTTTGACCGCGGCGTGGGTGCCGGCGGGGAAAGCGACGTCAAAATCTTTCAGGTCGGGCCGGGATGCAATTTCGCGTGAACCGGCTTTTTGAAACACGATATTCATCCCGTGCGCCTCCAGGACTCTGGCCAGTTCCGGATCTTCCAGCAAATGTTCTTTTTCGGAACTGGTCAGAATTTTGACCGTGATGCGCGCGGCTGCCTGACGGCTGGCGAGCTGAGCCTGTTTTGCGTCGCGAACAGAATAGCTGATAGCCACTGCGACGCCGGCCAGCAAGAGCAGGGCCAGCATCGGTCCCAGGGCTTTACGAAGTTTCACTCTGAGTAGACCTCAGCAATCTATTACGATTCAACTCTGACTCTTGTTCCCATCTCGTTGGCCATCGGGAAGGGCGTTCTCGGTAAGATGCAATTTGTCGGAAATTCTGCAAAATATCCTGCTGGTGGTCAGCACCATCTTCCCGGTTGTGAATCCGCTGGGCGCCACTCCTTTCTTTTTAGCGCTGACGGTTAGCTTTTCCCCGGCGGCGCGCCGGGCTCTGGCGTGGCGAATCTCGCTAAACAGCTTCTTTCTGCTGATTGGTTCCTACCTGATTGGCGCACACATTTTAGCCTTTTTCGGCATTTCTCTCCCCGTGGTTCAGGTGGGCGGCGGCTTGATTGTGATTTCCACCGGCTGGTCTATGCTGAAACACCGCGACGAGGACGACCGGACCCAGATGCGCAAGACCCTTTACCCGCAGGATACTTTCCGGCAGGCGTTCTATCCGATGACGCTGCCCTTGACAGTGGGGCCAGGCTCCATTTCCGTTGCCATTACGCTGGGAGCGAATGCGCCGCATGCCGGAGTGAACGCCACCGCCATTCCCGCCGCCATTGCCGGATCACTGCTGATCGCGTTGAGCATTTTCCTTTGCTACGGATTTGCGGAACGGCTGGCGAACCTCTTAGGGCCTACAGTGATGAGCGTCGTTATGCGACTGTCCTCTTTTCTCCTGGTTTGTATCGGAGTGCAGATCTTCTGGAATGGTGCGCGGGCGCTGCTTTCGTCTGTTCCACATTGAGGATTCTGTCTAGTACGAGATGCGCGCCGGGTACTGGAACAAATCGCATGGCGCGACAAGAGGCGGCGGCTAATTTTCGCCTTGGATTAAGATCTGTATTGCCAATGCAGCGTTATGTGCAGTGGCAATAGACGCGGCAGTGGAACCGTGGGCCGATGTTCCCGATGAAATTTGTGTGCCCCAAATGGCCTGCGTTCCCCAGATAGCCTGGGTTCCCCATATGGCCTGTGTGCCCCAGATAGCCTGGTTGGCAAAGACG
>CAWUCS010000239.1:0-22123 GCA_963920785.1 Sphagnum contortum | reverse complement strand
AATCAGCCGCGTAACTGTTACCATCTTCCTTCTTCTAACAGCTAAAGTGAGTAACTAGAAATGGCAACAATCTCTTCAACCAAGTTTCAAGAACTGCTTGCAAAAGCAAGAGCTAAAAACAAGGCAAATGCCGCGAAGATTGATAACCTTAATGACCAGCTAACTTCTAATGCTGTAGAAGCGGTTGAGTTACCTGCTTATATGGGTAAAGACCCAACAGGAGAACAAGTAGAAGAACTACTTTCTCTTGATGCAGCCGCTTCTCTAACTTCTGACAAGCAAGGTGTTGCTAGAGAGGTTGTTCTTAACGAGAAACAGCGGATGTTTTGTGACACTGTATTGTCCGGGGCATCTACCGTTCTTATCGGCGCAGCGGGAACTGGCAAAACAACTTCGTGCAGACAGACTACTAAAGAAATGATTGAGAGCGGTAACTATGGAAAACTTGAAATCGCAACGAAAGCAATCAAGGTTGGCGCTCCTGGCATCATTGTTCTTAGCTACACTCGTAAAGCTGTTGCCAATATTCGTCGTGCTGTTCATCCTGACATTAAGCCTAATACTGTAACTATCCATAAGTTACTAGAGTTTGAGCCTGTGTTCTTTGAAGTATTCGATCCGGCATCTGGTAAGCCTAAAAAGACTATGCGTTTTGAACCTAATAGGACTGCGCGAAATCCTTTGCCAGCTTCTATCAAAGCTGTATTTATCGAAGAATCTTCTATGGTTCCTGTTGATCTTCATAAACTCTTAATGGACGCACTTCCGCATAAACCTCAAGTTATTTACCTTGGAGATATCCAGCAGCTACCTCCTGTGTTTGGTCTGGCAATTCTTGGTTTCAAGATGGTAGAGCTTCCAGTAACTGAGCTTACTGAAGTTTACAGACAGGCACTCGCTTCGCCTATTATCTCTCTTGCTTGGAAACTTCTTGAAGGTAATCCACATGCTTTCTCATCTAGGTCAGAAATCTTTGAAGGGCCAGATGGTAAGAAAAGAATTAGGTGTCCTGCACTTGATGAACTTAGCTTCAAAGCAAACGTTGCTCTTGAAGGTGAACCGGAAAAGTTTAGTGCTGTCAAGTTTCAAGTCTGGCAAAAATCTCTTTCTGTCGATCATCAGCTACAGATACTTAACATGCAACTCCAGCACTGGATTGGAACAGGCTATTATAATCCCCAGGAAGATATCATTCTTTGTCCTTTCAAAAAAGCACAGACTCTCTCGACAACTGAGATTAATAATTATGTAAACCAGTATCTAGGAGAGAAGAGAAATGCTACTGTATTCCATATTATTGCAGGCTTTAATAATCATTTTCTCGCTGTTGGTGACAGGGTTATGTTCGATAAAGAAGACTGCTTTATCACCAGCATTAAACCTAATCCTGCTTATCTCGGTAAGCGTCCAATTAGTTCTTCTACTGCACTTAATCGTGACGGTTCGCTACGAAGGAAACTAACAGCAGCAGAAGAGTATCTGGCTAAACAAGAAGCAGAAGCTGCTGATGAATATACTATCGAAGAGCTAGAGTCAGTTATGGAAGCTGCTGTAGGTGGTGGAGACGAAGAAAGAGTTACTGCATCTTCTCATATCATCCATCTAGTTTATGCTTACAACGTGACTAATACTTCTGACATGGAGAAGTTAGAAGACTACGATAGCAACGAAGGTGATAAGGATATAATCATTTCGGCCGCCAGCGAGGTTAATAACTTAATGGGTGGTTACGCTATCACGGTGCACGCCGCACAAGGTAGTGAGTATGGTAAAGTTATTCTCGTGATGGGCAAAGTTCATGCAACTATGAACTCACGAGAGCTTCTCTACACAGCTGTTACTCGTGCAAGAGATAACTTGCATATCATCTGTGAGCCAGATACTTTCGAGAGAGGCATCAAGTCGCAGGCTATCAAAGGTAATAGCATTGCTGACAAAGCTGCTTTCTTCCAAGGTAAGGTTATTGCTGATAAGCGTAATGGAACAGGAGGTTACTGATGGCTAACAAAACAAATACAACTACTAAAAATTTAGGTATCTGTCTAAAGAAAGAAGATTTTAATTTTATATGTCAACTTGCTGCATTAGACTACAGAACACCTAACAGTTATATAACAATGCTAGTTCAAAAAGAAGTTGAAAGAGTTAAAAAACAGTATGCTGAACAGGAAAAGTAACATGACTGACGAACCACTTAACGAACATAAAGACCCAGATCATCTGGTTCCAGGCTTTAATCCAGGTGCTAATGCAGATACTTATTTCAAGCTCTGGTTAGCTAATGCACAAGAGTTAGGAAGTAAGATATGGGTTAAACAGGTTAAAGTAAATGAAGAAACACTTTTAGTTATTCTTCCTAAAGACCCGATCCGAAATGCTTTTCATAAAGACATGCAGGATAAGCTTACGTTTCCACTTGACATGTCGGACAGATTAGGGTTTAAATACGAAGGATACCGCAACAACATAGTGGAGGAATATGATGCCAAAGACCTTGAATACGTCGGTAAAGGTTATTTCAGACTTTCAGATACAACATCTAAGATCGTTTAGAGATTATTTTAGAACATCTAAACTGTGCAATCCTTTTAATCTGTATAATCTCAGCGATCTTTACTGGCATCAACCAGCACTAAGAGAAGCTATCCTGGAAACAGCTTATGATATGGGATTGCCTACATGGAAGAAGTAGATGCTAAATGGCTTAACGAAGTTGTAACTGATGCCATGAACAAGATACACAAGCTAGATCATTGGCAGCAAAACTTCGTAGCTAACATGCAAAGAGGCATTAATCTTCATGGTGCTTTCTTTGATCCGTCTGAGAAGCAGATTAAAGAACTGAAGAAGATCGAAAGGATAATCTACCAATCAGGTTAATAACATGCAGATTTTTCTTGACTCCTCCTAGTGCCTGCTCTAGTCTACTTACTCTGACGAAATCCCTCGCCAGAGTTTGCAAACTCAATCTCTCCAGAAAGAAACTTAATTCAGATGAACGAACACACTCATAACCACGAACACGGTAACAACGAAGCTGCTGCTGCACCTGCAACACCTGTTGTGCATGATGCAGTCGGCGCACTTGCTTCGTTGAAGAACATTCAGCCGGCGCATTTTCTTAATAAGGAAATGGTTTTCCGTTTCCGTAAGGATAGCACAACCGGAACCAAGCGTCCTAACCTAACTATGGTTATTCCTGTTCCTTCGCTTGATGGTCTGGCAACTGCGATTGCTGAAAACGAAAAGGTTCAGGAATACGTTTTGGACCTTGTGTATAACGCAATTCAGGATGCTGCACGCGAACAGATTGCTGACGAGACTAACCCTGTTACCGAACAGGATAAGCTCGATCTTTCCAAGCTGACGATCGACTATCTTGCTTCGATCCCGACTACGGATCGTCGTGGTGGTGGTATTCCGAAGGAGACTTGGGAAGAATTCGCGAAGGATTATATGGAGACGATGCAGGTTGCTCTCCCTTCGCGCACTCCGGAACAGATTGGTAACGCTGCTAAGATCTTTGTCACTCGCTTCTCTCCTGTTAAGGATAAGAAGCCGATGATTATCAAGCTGATGGAATACCTGAACCTTTGGTTCGAGAACTCCAAGAAGAACGAAGAGTTCGCAGACGTGTATGAGTTCCTGGTTAAGAAGAGCAAGGACCTTCTTGCTATCGACCCGGATGCTTGGAAGAATAATATCTAATCTTCCAAGTAGGCTCTAACTGTTTTGGGCCCGGCGGGTTTAATAACCTTCTGGGCCCTTAACTTTAAGTGGTGAGTAACTTATATGCCCTACGATCCTAAAGGCCTGAATTTTTGTGTTAATTGTTTACATTGCACCACATCATCAGTTGTAGACTATCAAACTTACCACTGCAAGTTACCTGCTAACTTTGTAAAGACTAATTTAGTAACAGGCCAAGGTGTCTATAGATATTCTTGTGCTGATATTCGTAACAATCTCTCCCCTGAAATTTGTGACAACAAAGGAAAAAGTTATGTCGACCGTCATAAACATTATCTTAGCACTGCTGTCAAGCCTCTAGTTGCTGCCTCAAGCTTAAAGAAACTTTCAGAAGATGACATCTAAAGCGGATGGAACACTTTCTGATATCTACGCTTCGATTTCTGACGGGAACTCTGTGGCTATGGAGTTCGTTCTCTTCAAAAGCAGAAGCAATTCTGTTTAACATTAAATTATCTAAGTATCGCACTCGGGTGCAAGACCTTGAAGTCTCGATTGGTTTTATCTCTGAGAACGAAAGAATTAGACTTTGTTTTGATTGGGATGCAGACAGATGATTGCTACTTGGAAACCTGCTCCTAAGCCAGCTACTAAGACTTACAGCTTTGTAGTTCTCCCGAAGGAAGATGGAAATGTGGGTTAGCATGTATACCCCGATCTGGGAGAAGCTTAAAGCAGACAAGACAACTGTCTTGGAAGTTGAAAATACTTTGGTAGCTCGCGTCAAAAAAGCTGTGATTAAAACTAAAGATAAAGATCGAGGCTTCAAGTTCATTAACGAAACTCAGAAGTGCTACTTGCAGATAACTATAAAAGACTCGCTAGAAAAGGTTATAAATATATAACCTTTGTTCTTAAAGCTCGGTTTGATATAGAACCGATACAAGTAACAGGTGATGAGATATGAGTTCCGAAACGTCTGTCCAACTTCCTGAAGTATCTAATCTTAAAGAGAGGCTTCTGCAACTTCAGAAATCTCTTCAAGAAGCATCTCCTAGCTACGAGAGTCATCTCTTTACTATCCATCAGGCACTGAAAAATAATCCAGACTTCACGCATCTGCTTACTCCTGATGAAGTATCTTTGATTGTCAAAGGACTTGAGAAGAAAACTGGCTTATCATAACAGCAGAAAGTTCTGGTAAGGCTGCCAGCACAGCTAAGCTTAAGAAACTTTCAGCGGATGACATCTAATGACTGATCTCATTCATCCTAACTTGAAGAAGCTTTCTTACTCATCTCGTTCTCTTCTTCATGCTTGTCCTCGTAAGTATGAGCTTTATAAGCTTAATGCTAAACAGAGAGAAGAGAGTCCTTGGCTTGAGTTAGAAGGTGAAGAAGCTGTTCCTGTAGTTAGACATAATGGGAATGTGCACTTTGACTTCGGTTCTCTTGTTGGTGATGCAACCCAGCATTATCTAGTTTATGGAGATATCGAAGCCACTATCTTTCATATGTTCTGTTCCTGGGGCAGAGATTTAGATGATGAAGGCTTCAGGGGTAAAAAAGGAAAGACTTTCTTTCATGCAGTTCACGCACTTCTTAAGTTTACTACATTTCGTGATACTGCTCTTAGCCAATGGGATGTTGCTTATTTTAATGAGAAACCTGCGGTTGAGCTCGGTTATACCATTGATTGTGGTGACGGATTTGTGGATCGTGGCTTCTTGGACGCACTTCTAGTTAATAAGTTAACTGGTGGTTATGCTGTCTATGAAGGTAAAACAACAGGATGAAATTTCTCCATGAAGCTATGTATCGCAATAGCGGACAAGGACTCGCTTACGATCTTGTCCTCGAAACCATTAGTGGAAAAAGACAAGAAAGTTATCCGGTGTTTTATGCTGTATACACTACCGGAAACTACGAATGGAATTTACTTCCTTTTGCTAAGACAGCACTCGGCAGAGCTAACTGGATCAGGGACCTTCTTCTGGACAAGCAACATGTGGCTGAATACGCTGAAGGAAAGCACTTTCCCATGCACGGAAACAATTGCTTTAACTTCAATAAGCCGTGCGAATACTTCGGTGAGTGTGAAATGAGCAACCGAGGTCTCTTGCTTCATAATGTTCCAGAAGTTAAAGATGACATGAGCAGATACTCACTTCACTTCTCGATTGATAAGATCATCGAGGATCAGCTTAACAGACTGGAGGATTAGTTTATGAGCAAGTCCACTTTTCTGCAAAAAAGCACAGCAGCTTTACTTTAAGACTTCTGGAGATATTGCCAGAGCGGAACAAAACTTAAAGCATCTTAGACGAGTTCTTGGCTACAGTTGGTTGGATAGATGCACAGTGCTTATGTTTGAACAGATGAAGGAAAAGAACAAAGCAAATTTTGACAGAGCAGTAAAAACTTATGGAGAGTAAAAGATAAAAGAGTAAAGGAGCTTGAAGATGACTGTCCCTTCTGAACTTAAGAGACTAAAACAAACTAGACTTAGAGACTTATCTGCTATGAAGTTTGCTATGTTAGATCAAGCAGATGTTCTTTTTACTGAGCCAGTTAGGCTTTTCGTAAGAGATAACGTCAAGAAGCTTTTGAAATTTACGAAGAAAAGACAAAAGAAGTTTATGAAGCAGACAAGTTAAAGTTTGAAATAAGTGCTTTAGACAGACAGCTTAAACGAGCAGTTAACACACAGGCTATCAACGCAGCTAAAGAAAAGGCAACTAAAAATGGCAAAACTCAATGACCTTACGATGCGACGGTCCCAGCATATTTGCATTTATGGAGACCCTAAGACAGGAAAATCCACACTTGCCGCTTCCGCAGCAAAAGCTGGATTTAAGCTCCTCTGGTTTTCCTTCGACAATGGCCACGACATTCTGTTCAAATTGCCTAAAGAACTACACTGCAATATTGATGTCATCAGAATACCCGACACAAAAACGAACCCTATTGGCATCGTCACATTGCTTAAAGTTATCAAAGGAGGAACCTGCAGAGTCTGTGATGAACATGGAAGAGTTGACTGTGCACAATGTAAACAAGCTGGTGCTTCAACTACGGATATTTGTCTTAGCACTCTTCCTCTCGACACTATCGTTGTCTTTGATCACGCTTCTCAAATAGCTGACTCCGCTAAGCACGCTATCTGGAATAAGCGCACGGCAGTTATGCCTGAAGATAAAGCTATGGAGTATAAGTTTGACTGGGACGACTGGGGAGTAATGGGCACTCTGCTTACTAACTTTCTTAGTGCCCTTCAGCAAGGAACTTATCACTCCATTACAATCGCTCATGTTTGTGAGACTAAACTGGAAGATGGAAATAAGAAGCTTGTCCCGCAAATTGGAACAGATAAATTCTCCGGAACTGTCGCCAAGTATTTCGACCATGTCATCTTCTGTAAAATGGAGAACAAGAGTCACAAGTTTGGTTCTTCTACTACCTACAGCGCTTCTGCTGTTACTGGTTCTCGCGGTGATATTTCTCTAGAGAATGCTAAGGTAGCAGATGATATCTCTATCTTTTTTGATCCTAAGATGATTGAAGAAGAGCGGAAGAAAGAAGTTGCTAAAGTGCAAGAAGTTCTTGTGGCCAGCAGATTACTAAGGTTAATGTCTCCACAACAGATGTAACCTTAACAGACAATAAAGTTATAGAGACTCCGGCGCCCAAAGTAGTTATGGCTGCTCCAGAACAAACTCTTGTAGCTACGAGCAACGTAGGTCCGACTCCTACGAACACTGCCACTGTTAATACTATTTCCGAAGCTGCCAAAGAAAGATTGGCAAAACTGAGAGGACTTAAGTGACATGGATAACAAAAAGCAATCTTCTTATAAGCTTCACAGTCTATCTTCAACTGAGTGGGAGATTGTGAAAAACAATCGTGCGTTTACAGCAGCAACTAACGCAGATTTTCGGAGGGAGCAAGAAGCTAAGGAAAATGCAGCTGGTCTTGAAGAAGGTTCATGTCCAGACACTCTTAGCGGTCTTTCTCCTACGACAACCTGGACAGCAGCTAAAGAAGCTACTGGACCTAATTATCTTCCAGAGACATTCGGTAAGCCTGGAGCTCCAGAAGCTTTTTATAACAATCGACGCTTTGATGATCTTTGTTGTCGTTTTCAGCAAACACAATCAGATATCATGTTCAGAAAAGGACACGAATACTCTGGTAATGAAGATCGTCTAGCTAATTTTCGTAGAAATGCCAAAGCACTTGGATTGACTAAGGAACAAATTCTTCTTGTTTATGCCGAGAAGCACTGGGGTTCCATTCAGTCTTATGTTGCTTCTGGTAACAAGACTCATAGTGAAGAAAAGATCATGGGACGAGTTCTTGATCTTTCTAACTACTTGCTTCTCTTTGCAGCAATGCTGGATGAAGCTGGAGAGCAAATGTAATGAGTAACCCTAAGGAGATTAGAGAAGCTCTTGTTACTTTGCTCGAAGGTAATAAAAGAGTGCTTAACAGGATGTCGAATTCTCTTGACAATTCTGTGCTTTATGCGCATGATATCCTTTCGCAGGAGCTAGAAATCTTCCGCGAGATGGAGAGAGAGCTTAGACATACGATGGGATTAATTGAGCAACAAGCAATGCTAAGTTATTACTATCGAAAGCTAGACAAGTTTAGGACTCAGCAAGCTACAAAGGCTGTCGAGTGGTTGAAACAAAGACAGCAGCTTGAGACTAAAGATACTACCACACAAGACTCTTAAGACTCTCAACTCAAAAGAAAGTAACCAAACAAGATGACAACTGATAACAACGAAGTCGACGTAATTGGTCTTGGCGCTAGCCTGGATGACATCGAAGACCTTCCTACGTTTGCTACGCTTCCGACTGGTTCTTACCAGGTTAGGCTACACAACGGTATCGAGCGTAAAGAGATTAACGGTAAGGTTGCAGCAGAAGTTGCGATGACTGTTACCGAGGTTATCGAAATCCCTGAAGGTGCTCTTGAGCATGATGAAGCGCCGCCTAAAGTTGGCGACATTGCTTCGCAAGCTTTCACACTTAGCAACCGCTACGGTGTTGGCATGTATAAGCAGATTTTCCTTGCACCGCTCAGCAAGATTTTGGACACTAAGGTTATCGGTGAAATCGAAGGAGGTTGCAAGGGTCTTGTTTGCGATATCTCTGTCAAGCGAGTTGCTGGTAAGGGAGATAAGGCAGATCAGCTTTACATGCGTGTGAAGAAGCTGGTTAAGTCTTCTTAAAGTGAAAGGGCGCCGAGGGGTTAGTTAGCCTCTTGGCGCCTTAACTTATTCTGCTGATAGGAGATGTAAATGAAAACCCTGAATGACAAGCTTATCTTTATCTGGGAAGAAGTTCCAGAGAGCATTATCATCTATGCTTTTCCTTTGGATCATCCAGATATTGATAGACTCAAAAGTTGTCATAACAAGATGATTAACGGTTCAAAAGATACGACTGATCTGGATTATGTGAACGAAAAGATGTGTGACGAAAACGGAGTAGATAATTACGAAGAGTTTATGATCTATAACAACTCATCTGTAAATACTAAACGAGAAGTAGACGAAGGCATTAATCTTGTAGTGTCTGGATTTTTTCTGTAAGAAAGACTAGCTAGCATGATCCATATCCACTTCGTTCTCAGTGAAGAAGATCGCTCGTATCTTCCAATGCTTAAACCTCTTGTGATGGGTAAAGCATCTGCTACCATAAAGATCGAGACTCCTTCTACTGTTTACGAAGTGGTTATGGACTTGAAAGAAAGAGGTTGTAAGCGAGTTGCTACAACCTCTTTAGCTTTGCTTAAGCTTCTAGTTCCAGACATGAAGAAAGATGTCTCGATAGATAACTTTGCTGGTAGCATGTTTGATCGTAATGGCGTTGAGTTTCTTATAATTCCGCCTCTCAAACAGCTGGCTACTAAGAGCGAAGGTAAGTTTCTTTTCAATCGTTATCTCTTAAAATTCTTGCACCCCGAGCATTTCTTAACTATGCCGGAATTTAACTGGGAGCTTTTTGAACCTCGTAACACTGATGACATCATTGACTACATGTCTTCATGCGACTTCATAGCTCCGGATATCGAAACCGGAATAGCGATCTTCAGAGAGATAACTTGTATAGGCTTTACAGGCGTTAAGTTAAATGCCTCGGGCGGCAGCGTCCAGGTAAGAACCGTAGTCTTTCCATTCGAGGATGAATATAATTTAGCTGTAGTTGCTGTAATCCTGGAGCTTCCTATAGCTAAGGTTTTTCAGAATGGAAAATACGACAACGCCTATCTTCTACGTTACGGAATGCCAACATGTAATTGGGCATACGATACACTCAACCTCTTTCATTCATGGTATTCTGAGCTTCCAAAGAGTCTCGATTTTCTTGTCTCCTTTGTGCTACGAAAATGGGAGTATCACAAAGCCGAAGGAGCATCTCTCAATAAGATGGACCACTACCAATACAATGCTAAAGACTGTTATACCACCGCAATGGTATGGCTTGGACTTGTTGCTGAGGCTCCTCAATGGGCATTTAATAATTATCTTGCCGAGTTCCCACTTGTCTTTCCCTGCATACTTGCAGAGCTTACAGGACTCAAACGAGATAATGCAGCGATGCTCATTGAGCAAAAACGATTTGAAGGTTATTTAGATAAGAGACTTGAGTTGCTACAGAAGATGCTAGGTCACAAGATTTTTAACCCTTCTTCGCCACAACAAGTGCTTAGGCTTCTTCATGTCTTAGGTAATAAAGATCTTAAAGATACTACTCCTCCGTCTATGGATAAAGCAGCTTTTAGGCACCCGCTTAATAAACTTATCATCGACGAGATAACTAACTACAGGAAAGATCGCAAACTTGTTACCTCTTACCTTAGAGATGAAGACACGTCTAAAGGCAGGAACAACGTCGAGACTAAGTCGTGGCACGGCCGTATTTTCTTTTCGCTTAACCCTCACGGAACAGATACTTCCAGACTGGCCTCGAAAGAGTCTGCGTTCTGGTGTGGCTGGCAGATACAAAATATTCCTCGTGATAGAAAAGATGTGCAGATTAAATATGGTATCGTTGCCGATGAAGGTTTCTACTTTGGTGAAGCTGATTACGCTCAAAACGAAGCTAGAGGAACAGCGTATCTATCAGGTGATACTGCACTCATCGAGGCGGTTGATGATAACACTAAGGATTTTCACGGGACAAATGCGAGTAAGTTTTTCGGTATACCCTACGAAAAGATTGTTAACTCATCGCCAGTTATCAATGAGCAAGGACATATTCTTGAGTGGGTCCATGATACCGTCGATAAAGCTATTCGTGATTTAGCTAAACGAACTAATCACGGCGCTAACTATAACATGGGCGCAGGGGTTATGTTGGATACGATGGGGATACAAAATGTTCTTCGGGCTAAACAGCTTCTTGAGCTTCCTGCTTCTTATAGCTTGTTACGAGTTACTGAACACCTTCTTGACGTATTTGCTAAAACTTATTATATCGTCAAGGGAGCCTGGTATGATAAAGTTAAGAGCGATATTAAAAGTAAATCCGTTCTCGTCGGTCCAACTGGATGGACTCGTTATTGTTTTGGAAATCCTGAAACTAACAAGCGTGATCTTAATGCTTATGTGGCTCACCCGCCTCAGTCACTAGCAGCGCAAGTGCTTAACAAAGCTTATCGAAAGGTGTTCGAGAATGTCTGGTTGCCAAATCAAGGTGACTTTCGTCTTGGACCACAAATCCATGACAGTATTTTGTTCCAATACAGAATTGGGAGACACGACTTGGCTTTTGCAGTTGCTAGAGAAATGCAAGTGCCCGTTGATGTTCGAGACACCTTCGGAATTACACGAACGCTTAAAGTTCCTGTTGACCTTAAAGGAGATGCTAAAAGATGGAGCGAAGTAAAATCAATGCGACAGAAGGTGCTAGCTCATGGCTAACAACTTCTTTGCGGAATACATGCGATATACAGAAGCAACTGAGTCGCCAAGAATTTATCATCGTTGGTGCGCCATCTCTTCAGCTGCTGCGATGCTCGGTAGAAATGTCTGGTTCCAGCATGGACATTTCAATGTCTATCCCAACATCTTCTGTATGCTTATTGGCGACCCCGGAACTAGGAAGTCTACTGCTATTAAACTGGCCAAAAAACTTTTGGGAGAGTCAGGGTATACAACTTTTGCAGCATCTAAGACAAGTAAGGAAAAGTTCCTCTTGGATCTATCCGGCGCTCCTGACGAAGAATTTACAGGAAATGGGAAAAGAGTGCTTGTTAATCCCTCGGACGTTCTTGAAGATAACTTATGGGGCGGAACACAATCAGCAGCCACCTCTCCAAAAGAAGTATTCATTATGGCAGATGAGTTCAACGAGTTTGCTGGCGCTGGAAGCGTAGAGTTCTATGATATCCTCGGAACCTTATGGGATTGGGATGACGACAAAAGACCTTATGAACACAGATACAAAAGTTCACAAATTAGAATTCACCAGCCAACAGTTAGCATTGTTGCTGGAAATACTCCAGAAAACTTTGCACGAGCATTTCCTCCAGAAATCCTGGGAACGGGATTTATGTCAAGACTTTTACTTATTCACGGAGAAAGAACGGGAGTCAAGATTGCGTTTCCAACATCTCCTTCGAGTGAAGCAACAGCTAGGCTTGTTGAACTGTTCACAAAAATGCGAACAGGAAGTAGTTTTGGAAAGCTTGAACTTACTTCTTCAGGACTAGAGTTACTAGGTAAGATTTATAATCAATGGATTGAAATAGAAGACACTAGATTTGTTACTTACTCTAATCGTCGTTTCAGTCATTTGCTTAAGCTATGTGTTATCTTTGCAGGTGTTGCAGGTGAGAAGACTATCACTTACGACACAGTTATAGAAGCTAATACAGTTCTTTCGGCTGCTGAACTTAAGATGCCCTTGGCACTCGGAGAGTTTGGTAAGTCAAAGAACTCAGATGTTTCTAATAAGATAATGGAGTTCATCGGTAAAGCTACTCGGCCCATGGCACCAAAAGATATTTGGAAGGTTGTGGCCCGAGACCTTACTAAGTTAGAGGACCTGATGTCTCTTCTAAGTAACTTGGTTACGCAAGATAAATTGCAAATTGTCTCAGGTGCTCACATAGGTTATCTAGTAAAAAGGAGAGTTAAAAAAGAACCTATCTTTGTCGACTGGAGTTATCTCACACCGGAGGAAAGAGACGATGTTTAGTGGTGATCAGCTGCTTAATCTTTATGATATGTGCTACAGAAATAATCTTCCTATGAGAGACAAGGTAGCAAAGCTTGTTACCAGTTGGGTAGAACGACAACAAGAAATGCTAGACTCTAGAACTGCTAAACCAACCGAAGTGACTGGTTTGACTTTAGCTAAGAATGAGAATAGGGGATTTGATAATGTCTGACTCTAAGAATAACATTGCTGTTATGATCGACCTGGAGACTCTTGCTACTACAGAGTGTGCTACTATCCTTTCTATGGGATATGTAGCTTGGGATATTGACCAAAAAGAGTTTTATCCTGAACTCGTATGCCACTTTCCAGCTATTGATATCACAAGCCAAGAAAGGTTTATTGATCCTCAAACGCTTACTTGGCATATGAAATCACCTGAGCAATTCAAGCGTTATTTTCATATGCCACAAAAGCTAGATGACTGTCTACATACGTTTGCTCATGACATGAACATGTTTGTAGATTATACTGTCAACTACTGGGCTAAGCCAGCAGACTTTGATCTTACTATTCTTGAACATGCTTTTGCTAGGCATCCTGAAGGTGTCGGTTGTCCTTGGAATTTCCGTCAGCGTAACTGTTTCAGGACTATGTTTAATGCTATGAAGCATTTGGATACTTCTCATATCAAAAATGCTGAAGAGCATAACGCAATTGAAGATGCTCTTTACCAAGCTAAACTTCTTCACTTTTACATGGGAAGAATTAAAGCTAATGTCTAAGCGATCTGATAAAGAACTTAATGGAGCAGAAGATCGTTCTACACATCATCTGCTTTTGATTAAAGAAGTGCCAGAGTCTGTGGAAGCACTGCGCAGAGAACTTACTCTGGTGCAGAACTTGGATATCTACCAGGCAGCAATCAAGGAAAGCACTTTTGAAGGTTGTCTAGCTACGATCGCAGAGAAGCTAAGCATCGTCGTAGATGGTCTTTATGACGTTGGACCGTTGTGCGAGACTTTGGTTAATGCTATGAGACAAAAAAACCTAGACACCGGAAGGCATCTAGGTTTAGGTCTTACAGAAAATGTTCACATCGTAGAAACAGAAGAAGGAATAGAACTTAAAAAACTAGACTCTTAGCTCTTAACTCTTAAACCCACTTATTTGTATCTAACCAAGCATTAGGATCGACTTGATCTTGATTAACAAAATCTTGGATTGAATGAACAGGATTAACAAAACCCGGTGTAACAGCCGGGTTTTTTATTGTTCCGGCTGGTTTAGCATCTGTAGGAATAGGTGGGCCTCTGTATAAACCATCTTTTACAGATGGATCATTGATATCAGGATAAGCCGTTGTTTCATTATTGATCTGACCTGCTTCCGTTCCTCCACTTGAGTTATCAAAACTCGGAGCAGAGTTTCCATGATCTTGTAGATAATCAAAACCAGTTGAGAAACTAGGGATGTCAGAGTCAATAGAATGAGCAACACCAAGAATAGAGCCGACAGTTCCAACTCCTGGCACCAGACCTAATGCAAAACTTCCGATAGTGCTAACTGGATTATTGATAGCAGAATTTATTTTATCGTCAATAAAACCAATTCCTGTAAGACCTGCACCTACAGATGTTGAAGGACCAGGAGTAGCAGAGCTATATTGAGCAGTCTGTTGATCGTCAAAAGAAACTTGTGTAGGCTGGTTAGCATTAAAGCTTTGATCAAATGCAGGATTTTCGTTAGTAGCACCAATAGAACTAGGTCCATACTGAGTGCCTGTATAACCTCCTAGAGATTGATCGAATACACCAGTTTGAGTTGGTCCACTTTGACTAGGTGTAGTTTCTTGCGGAGTGCCATCTGCAGAAGTAGTAGCAGAAGGACCTGGGGCACTAGAGTTATTAGTCGTATCAGGCGCAGTGTTTTGACCAGAAGAATTATCAGAACCTCCTTGCGCTGCTCCGTTATCCCCTCCGTTACTTCCAGCACCTACATCACCGCCAGAACCGTAGTCAGAACCTGCGCCATCTCCGTCATAAAATTCTCTAAGTCCTGTGACAGGATTAATAGAGTTACTAGAAGTGCCAGCTGTGAACCGCTCGAACTTATCTCCAAGCACATGCCTAATAGCAATCTGAACCTTGCTATCATTCATGACCTCAGATGGAATAATTACGTCACCAGGAGTAAGATGAGATAGCAAAGTATCTCCATTTCTTCCTTGATTAGCTCCCCAAATAAGTTGAGGGACACTAGGAGAGTCTTGAACAAAAGGATCATAATCAACGGGAATTAGCTTCTGAGAACCACTCATGGCATCACCTTCATGTAAGAACCAGGACGACTCGGATCAGCTACATAAGTAAATCCATCAGCTGCTTGTCTACCTTGTGGAGCGCTAGCAGCAGTTTGAGTGCTAGCAGATTGCAGACCGAAGCCTCTGGTAAAGTCCGCCACTGGCTGTCCACCCATAAGCTTTTGAGTGGACTGCATCAATGGAGTTGCATTAGCTTTAAACACTTGATTGGCAGTAGATGTATTAGCGTCAGTGGTTTGTTTAATGAGCCACCTGCTAAAATCTTGTTGCCTTCCTCCTGCTCTAGCATACAACGATGCAAACTTCTGCACTTGATCCGGAGACAATCTGGGTTGGATATCACCATTTTCATCTGCTTGATCTACTCTACTTCCATAAAGAGATGCTTTAACAGCTTCACCAAGTGCTGCTTGTCTAGTAGCATCTACAGCCTGATACTGAGCTTGCCTATATTTCTGATCCATGATAACTGCTTCATCAAGTGGTCTAGCTCCCATTAACCTAGACATGTTGGCCATGGAAACTAGATCATTAATACCTTGAGAAGGATCACGAGTTGGAAAACCTAGCTGACCTTTACTGGTCGTAGTAAAACCTTGAGCTATTTGAGCAAGACCTGCAAGTGGACGCGACAAGGCATTATGTTCAAGACCAATAAGCAAAGAAGCACCAACAGGTCCACCGTTAGCGATCTTCGTAGCGGTATCAATAATGTTCCCAGCAAATTTGATCCCTCCAGATACAACTGGCCAATCCATAGGATTGATCGGAAGGATTGTAGCATTTCTTGGATTTGTATCTGTTCTAGTGTAGACGCCTGCTTGTGTGACATTAGAGAGTGCTCCATAAAGCAACCAGCGACCAAGTTTCTGACCTGCCCAATCTGGGATAGCAGTATAAGCATCCTGATGGGTTGTGTTAGCAGAATAGTTACCAAGAATAGCATGGTTAATCATTTGAAAACCAGGCATCCCATTTAGACCAAACAAAGAAGTTTGCATAGCTGCCATAATAGCAAGAGACTTAGAATTACCTTCTTCTACGTGCCTAAAGATCTGTTGGAAAAGGTTCATGGTATAAGCTTGAAACATACCAAGAGCAGAACCAATAGGACCTTGCAAAGCAATCGGACGCTGACTAGCAATGTTGTTACCAACCACTCGATTAACCATAGTAGCTACGTTATCTCTAAGAGCCTGACCTTCCATACCTGCTTCAGTGAATATCTTATAAGCCATGTAACCAGGAAGGTAACGAGAGAAATGCTCAGCGATATTGTTACCAGTATACTTAGCACCAAGTTCAGTCATATCTTTAAGCTTAGATTGCATAGCTTCGACAGTTGCGTTACGAGAAGGTAACGTCATGGCATCAACTACTTTAGCATACTCAGAGTCCTTGTTAGTCATTACTCCGATAGATTTAAGAAAGTTATTTATCGTAGCATACTCAGTATCTGCGACACCAAGATGGCCACGGAAACTAACGGTCGCATCCATCATAAGCTTAGTGAGGGACGGAGTAAGTCTGCCAGAGCCATCTGGAAGCTCAGTAGTGATAAAACTTTTTCCAGCCTTGATAGCTGCTTGGGCCTCACCTAACATAAGCACCGGCGTGCTAACAGCTTTAACCATAGCATGGAAGAAATCTAGTCTAAGCATCGTAGCAGCTAGAGTTGCATGTGCGCCACCAAGGAAAGTCTTGAAGGCAGAACTTTCAGGCACATGATAAGCAGTATCGCTATAAGCTTTAAGCTGATCTACTGCCGCTGCATAAGCATTAGGAAGCCCCATCTTTGTGTTAATGGCGCTGGCTTGTTCAAAAGGTATAAGCTTTTTGTCTGCAGCAAAGAAAGTATCTTTAGCCGTGTCAAAAGCTTTGTTGAACAAAGCCTCTGTTCTCTCTTGTGCATTAAACCATAGTGGGTAACTCTCTTTCGGAGAGACAGCAAGAGCAGTGTTAAGAAAGGATTTATATGGATCGCTGTTTTCGCCACCTAGAAGCCTCCCAACAAAACCTCTTTTAGAGGTATCGGCTGCACTGAAAGCTTTACCTTTATCTGCTAGCTCAGCAAAAGTCTGTGCGTTGTTTAGTTCTACATAGTCACGAGCAGTTCGGAACTCCTGACGGGAATGAAAGTCCATAAAGTTTTTGATGGTAGCCTGAATATTAGACTCAGGGAACACATCGTTGATAACACCAGACCGTTTGAGAGCAGAGTCGATATTAGATTGACCGAAGTTACGAGAGTAGTCATAGTCACCAAGAGCTTTATGAAAAGCTTCGGTGTCAGACTTATAAATGATCTGGTAGTTATCTTTAAACTGAGCAGTCTTCTGTGCTAGCTCTTCTCCGCTCTTAGCAGTGATAGCAACAACTCCACCATCAGTGCCGCCCTTACCTTCAAGATCTCTAACCATAGCAACGAAAGGATAACGACGAGGATCAATAGGCGGAACATAGATGTTACCTACCGGGAGCTCACCAGTTATGAGACCCTGAGTTCTTCTAAAGTTATTAATCGCCATAACCCTAGCATCATTAGCAACTACATGCGCTCTAAGAAAAGCAGCTGTAGGAGCAGATAGCTCATAAGAAGTATGAAAACCATTTACTGTCTGAGTTAACTTAGCTGCCTCAGGACTGTCCTTTTCCCAAGCTTTAGCCTGGTTAGAGATAAAACCTTCTGGCGTATGGTTCTGGTTCCAATCAAGAATGTTACCTCGCTTATCTCTAATTAGTGAAGACTCAATCACAGTTGTGTCAGGAGAGACTTTATACTTAGTAGCTAACTCAGGAGGAAGGAACGTATACTTCTCGCTAGTGGAGCGACTAATGAAAGTAAAGTTATTCATTTCTCGGGCCGCGACAGGATCATTATAAAGAGCGTGGACACTAGGAGATAGACTGTTGTTAATAGCTTTAATGTTATCTCGAACAAAGTTCGTAAGTGACCGGCCAATTCTTTCAGCTTGTTGCGCAAAGGAATTGTAACCTCCATTAGCAAAACTGAAGACACCAGCACCGGCACCAAGAGTATCTGCAGAAGCAGCAGACTTAGTAAAAGTCATATCACCAAGAACATTGACATCCCTAAAGTAAGATGCAGCAGCTGCTCTATTAGCGTCATTAACTTGCTGCAGACGATACTGCAAGTCAAGAGCACCTTGAGCAATCATGTTATCAGATGCACCAGTCATCACATTACCCATGCGATACTGCGCAGAGATAGTGTTAACAGCTGCATGTTGTTCGGCAGGCACGATGAACTTCGAAGGATCAGACTCTTTCATTCCATTAAGAATATAACTCTCAGGAACATTAGCTTTAGCCGCGAGTGCCTCAGATGAAAGCTTACCAGCTGCTCCACCATCTTCCTGATTAATCTTCATAATCAGATTATCTTTAGCCTCTTTAACCTTACTGCTTAACTCATCAAGTGAGGAAGGAAGAGTATCATCGGCAATAGAGATACCTCGTTTCTCCCATACAGAAGTGATTTCACTGAATGGCTTGGTTGAGTTAGCTTCTGAAGTAGCATCCTTATAAAGAGCTTCCATATGCGCAACATCGTCGCCATTAAGAACATCTCCTCTTTTAAGACCGCGTTTAGCTGTCCAGAGATACTTAGCAGAGTCATCAAGATCACTTGTGTCTTTAGTTACAGAAGTGCTCATACCAGTAAGATAAGTTTTCTTACCTGCCCTGACACCTACGTCTGTGATTTCTGATTTACCTAAGTCACCAATAAACTTAACAACCCCAGGAGTTATCTCACGAGTTACTGGATTAAAAGCTTTAGGTGCTTTAACTGAGCCATCGAAAGTATTAATGTAAAGAGGAGCAGAATAAAGAGGGGCACTAGAGTCAGGAAGATTACCAGTGCGATCTTGACCTATAGCCACTTCTTCTTTATTACTAAGAACCCTGCTCTCACCAGGACGAGCAGTTCTTCCCACGATAAGAGGACTATCAGGATTAATATGAACAATATTTCTAGAGTCAACAAAGATATCAGCACCGCCACGATAGGCATCCTTAACGTAAGGATACTTGGCAACATTAATTCCAACACCTGGAAGCTCCACGGTATCTAGATGAGTTGCAACAGTCAAAGCACTGAAGTCGGCACCAGGAGCAATTGAGTAAGCTTTGCTTAAAGCAGCAGATGGATGAGGAGAATTAGTTAGTAGATCATCAAGCGTCGGATTAAGACCTGAGGATTTCTTAAAGTTATTAGCATAAAACACATCACCCGTAGGAACCTCAGGAGTGGCATCTACTCTACCGAGTTTCTCAAGACGAGTAAACTGATCTACCATGTCGCTAGTAGTAATAGACCCAGCAGCCTTTTGAGCTAGAAGCTGATCCACAAGTCTGTTAGCAACATCTTCATCACCAGGAGATACCAGACTGGTGACGGCAGACCGCATGGCTTGTTCGGCTGTGTTCTTAGTCTGGTTATAAATCTTGGTGCCAATGATATCTTCGGCAGCAGGAGTGGGAATAGCATCAAAGCTACTTACGATAGCAGCTGCTCTATCTCCACCAGTTAGCGCGCCGATACCCGGGTTAACAAAAGAACCGAACTTGCTTCTAGCAGCAGAGTCAACTGCACTAGCAGCTTTGCTAAGGTAACGATAACCTAAGTAAGCTTCAAGAGCGCCGCCACCAACTGTCATGGCAGCACCAATGCCAGTTACGCCACCAGTTAGAATAGCACCAACAGCATCTCCAAGAGACTCATCTTGAAGCAACGGAGAGCCATGTTGAGTTAGTTGAGTCGCAGTCTCATAAACTAATCCTTGTGCCACCTGCTCTCCGATACCAAGAGCAAGCATCCGATACTTATCTGCTTGAAGAGTTTGAGATAGAGTTCCAGATGCAGTTATCTCTTCAAGCGCAGAAGCAACAACCTTAGCTCTTAGTGGAGCAAGGATACCAGTTGCTTGAGAAAGCACTTCAGTGGAGTAACCAGCTTTAAGCATGAACGCAGCTTTAGTTGCTGCAGATGCTAGTTTAACTGCACCTAGTCCAGGAATAAGAGAACCTCCGATAAGACCTGCAACTTCCACACCTGTTTTATGAGCATTATAAAAATCAGTGTAATCCTGATCAAACTCATCTTCAATGCCAATCGGTTTAAGATCAGCACCGAAGATGTTACCAACAGCTACGCCAGTATTGATGAAACCATTTGCGGCCGCTGCAACTGTTAGCGGAACAGCTTTGGTAACTAGATTGGCTGCATCATCAAAGATACTATCTTCACCTGCCATGGCAGCATGAGTATCAAGAGCATCAGCTGTCGGATCATAAGAACCGTTAGGGTCTTGAATTGCCATTTATTTGCTCACTTCAGGAAGTATCGAACGATATTTGGAAGCAGCGCTAGGAGTTATTTGTGGCAAGTTAAGACCAGAGTTTTCAATAGCATTAAGCCAACTGTTGTTATACTTATTACCCGATCTGATACGAGTAAGAACATCTGTCATAGCAGATGCAGAAGTTACATTACGAGGGACAGGAACACCTTGAGGGCCTGTGACCATCATAACAAAACCATTTGGAGTATCTGGACCAGGAGCTTTAACTCCCATTCGAGTAAATTGCTTACTATCATTATTATTCTTAACAGCGCTGGTATAGATACGAGCAATCTCTTCACCCACTTGAGTAGGTGTCATCTTACCTGCATCAATAAGTTTGTTACCTGCTGCTAGCAAAATATCTGGATCGGCAGGAAGATTAGTGTTAGCACCTGCTACGGGAGCAAGATAAGCACCAATCATGGTGTCAGATTGCCGAAGAGTATTACCAAGAGAAGGAGGAGACAAGATAGTATTAACAGCAGGCACACCAGTTGCTAGCTTATCAATGTAACTTTGATAAGCATCAGATTTGTATTTATTAAACTCACCGGCGCTTTTCATAGTTTTTATAAAATTAGGATCAAGTTTTTGGTCTGCTGTAATAGCTTTGCTGACTTCATTATCAAAACTATTTACCGTTTGCAAAAGTCCTGGTGCAGGAGTCATTCCAACACCTTGCATCATTCTAATATTTTCTCTGGCTTCAGAGATATTAGAACCTACCATACCAAGACTCCAATCTAGAGAACTGGAACCGTTGATAAGTAATTGTTGCTGAGGTTTAGAAAGCTTATTAAATGCTTGCATAGAGTCAATAGGACCTCCTCCATTCTTAACAGAGAAGTCACTTACCTGTCTAATTAGCTGTGCTTGACCTTCTTGTGTGGACATCATCTGCTGAACTTTAGCTTCTCTATCAGCAATGCTGGCAGCTTTAAGAGCTTCATAATAGGGTTGATCTTGAAGCTGCTTAGCAATCTCAAAAGCTGAACGAGCTTGAGTAGCTGCTTGAAGAGTGTTAGTATAATCTTCTTTAGTCATAGCAGCAGAAAATTGAATACCCTGCATGTTAAGCTGAGCAATCTTAACAGCACTAGCACCAGCCGCAGCAGCAGCTGTGCCAAGTGCTTCTTTGTTAAGACCAGCTGCAACTTTAGTAGCATCTGCTACGTCAATAGTAGAATTAACTTTAGCCTGGTCATCGAAGACTTTACTGAGTTGACTGAGTGCCGTATAAGCACCATCTCTTTGCTTACCAATATCTGCAAGTGTCTCTTGCTCAAACGGAAGAGCGATCTGAGATTGCACAAATCCAATGGGATCATCCCAAAAGGAAGTGTTATCTAAACCCTGAACAACTTTAGACTGTGCATTATATCTCTGTGCAGTATCTCTGATAGTGCTAATAAGATCAATAACATCTTGAGCAGGAGCGCCAGGAGTCATTCCAGAGCGAAGAGCAGCAGCTTCGTTATCAGCTTTTAACTGAATAGCAGCTGCGGCCTGTGCATTATTAACTTGTATCTTACCTTGTGCAATTTGCTGAGCACCGCCGGCTTCTGC
>CAWUCS010000237.1:0-15761 GCA_963920785.1 Sphagnum contortum | reverse complement strand
TTATCGCTTGCACCGAGTTTGCGTAAACGCATATCTAGCTCGAAAGCGACACTTTTCTCCGTCATACCAGGTTCAATCAAAGCTGCGACTTACCTTGCTCGTTACTTTACAGGCGTGGCGCAGACAAGCGATCTCATGTTTGTCTTTGTACTGACGGAAACGCTCGACTATGTGGACTGTAGGAACGAGTTTAGTGCGTAGCTCTTCTTTCCATGAGTCGGCAATTGTCACGGATGTGAGCGCAGCTTCAAAACCAACACGTTCAGCTTTACCGAATTCAGCTGCTTTCAATGCATCATTGATAGCATCTGTTTGTCGTTTTCCGCGCAACATCTTGACCAGGGTGAAATCAATCGCTTCGGCTTGGGCACGGGTGTTAATATCTGGCATCGGTGACAATCAGTGCGTCTTTCTTAGTTATGAGCAGAACGGCTGAGCTGCCATTGAAACCACTGAGATACACAACGTTCTGGTTGTCACTCTCATGAGTACGGACAAGCAAAGCGTCTAATTTGTGTTCGGCGAGGGACTTCTGGAGTTTCTTCAATCGTTTAGTCATAGCTGTAACTCTAGCAGACGAAGCCAGGGCGTAGTTACAAGCAAAAACTGATTGAGTCTCGTGCATGGGCGCGCTTGTAGAAGGAGATGAATTAATTGTTGTCGCGCGTGTAGAAGCCTTTAGGAGAAAGAGAAGTTATAAATATCTCTTTGAATCTATACTCATCGACCACAAGAAGCAAATTATGTGTGAGAACAAGCAGCTTAAATCAGCTTTATTTTTGTAAAGATTTGGCGCCAGCTCTCGCTAAGCGCTTTCTGAGAGCGCGAACTTGTTGGCGTAGCTGCGCCACCTATAGTGGCTAGCGGAGGGTTTCATCGGTGGAATTCATTAGCGAGAAACTGTTAGCCTCTCATGGCATTCTCTTCCAATTTCGCTTCAGGACTTCATAAACCGCAAGCTACTTTCAGAAGCCACGCCAATTAGCCGAAAATCTCCCTAACCGCTGAAAATCCGCGCAACAGTTCGAGCTCACCTGACCGGTCGAACAGCTCGCGTGCGCCCAACGTTCTCTACTAGGAGCTCATCATGAGTAACTCTCCGCAAATCGGCACGACCGAACACGCCTCGACCAAACTGGCAACACTCGAAAATCTCATCGAGAAGGCAAAACAAGCGCGACGACTTCCTGACGGCGACCTGCCTTTTGGACAAGCCATCTCGTGGCTGATCAAGCTGAGGAAGTGGCAAACGAGATCGGTTGAAAACGACCTCCGGACGGTTTCAGATGCCTATGTCGACCTGATTCTGGTTGCCTCCACCAGGTGTCAGCTACTGGCGCTCAATTGTGGTCACA
Organism: Sphagnum contortum; assembly: GCA_963920785.1. Lineage (NCBI taxonomy): Eukaryota > Viridiplantae > Streptophyta > Sphagnopsida > Sphagnales > Sphagnaceae > Sphagnum > Sphagnum contortum. The sequence goes on along the minus strand of CAWUCS010000237.1, from coordinate 14,406 downwards.
ATTCTCCGTCAACATCGCGACCGTGGCAGTTGCCGTTGAATCTGCACTGCGCCGATTGGCTGTCTGCAGGCGCCAACAGGAGAATTCGTCTTTGTCTTTGCCTTTGCCGAGCGCCATACTGGAAGCCCAGGGCAACGCCAGAACAACTCCTGAAAATGGTGACCAGACAGACGGATGCAGGCCTCATCTACACCGAAGCCGAGCTTCTCAATCGCCTGCTTGCGAATCTCGAAGAAGTGCGCGACCTGATTTGCCTCTCAGCAAAAAAGTCGCCTCCGATTTCCGGCAGTGACCGCGAGACCCTCAATCTCATCGGCACGGCTGTGGTCAATGCTTCTTACTCCATCAATCGGTTTTTCAACTTGCTGTGCGACTGGGAAAAGGCAGAAAGCTACTGCCGCTGGTCTGGAGTAATCCTGCACGACGTCGACAATCAAAGTCGTTTCGTGCTGGGTCAGGTCGACAGAGCAAATCTGCACAAAGCCCTTCGGCCGCGCTCAACATTCGCTGACGAACAGAGACTTCAGCATGAGCAAATTCCATCTCGATACCGCCAAAAGATCCTCCGCTCTCTCGATGCGGAATTCTGACCCTTTTACTCCAAGCTGGAGCCATCCATGTTGGTATTGACCGAAGACTGGCGAAATTCTACCGTTGCCATTATTTTTCAACCCGATAGGCGGGTCGGCGAAAAATGGCAACCATCGTCAAATTAATCAGCGCTCCTCAAAGCTTATGACATCAACGTTCTTTCTCTGACGACGACTGCCGAACCAAATTCCGCAACCGAACTAACAAGGCAGGCTCAAGCTTCAGGCGTGAAATTGATCATTGCAGTTGGTGGCGATGGTACCGCTGACGGTGTCGCTGAAGGAATTATCGGCACAGAAACGCCGATGGGGATTTTCCAGGCGGCACTGCGAAGAATCTGTTTGCCTCACACTTTTATGGGCAGCCTGTTGTCGCGGATTTCGTCAAGATGGTTTTGCACGGTGAACCTCAGCCCATCGATTTGATGCAGCTGGACTACATCAACTGTCAAGGCATCGAAAAACGACGCTACCTGCTGGTCGGCATCGGTTTCGGTGACATGACGGATGCAATCTCCAACGCCGATCCAAAAATCAAGCGACGCATAGGCCAAGCCGCATATTATGTCGGCATGGCAAAAGCTGCTCTGCGTCCAGGCAACCAGGCATACGACATAGCCAGTGGAGGTCGCACTTTTAAAGAGCGCGGCTCTTCTCTATTTGTTCTCAACGTGCCGCCAAAGCAAATGCCTTTGATTGCTCGAGGATGCAACGCAGCAGACGGCTTGTTGGATCTCGTCGTCGTACGCAGCTCGAGCTTTTATCGGCTTGGCAAAGTGGCTGCACGATACGTGATTGGGAGCCACGAACAATCGCACGATTATTTCAGATTGCGTCGGCAAGAGCTTGTGATTGAGCTGGATAAACCGGCGATTCCCAATCTCGACGGCGACCCAGGTGAGGCGACCTCGAGAATGAAAATCACCGCGCTCAAAGGGGCTGTGCGCATCATTCTCGCCGCGTGAGAAAAACACAACTGGCAAGCAGTGATGTCTGGTGAACCTGATCATCGGACTTCACTGTTTTTTTAAAGTTATTTTCGGCAAAGCTACGACTTAGCATTCCGGCGCTAACTCGTTACATACACATTTAATCTAAGTTGCACCGCTCCAACTAGATCTGATGAGGCTACAGGTGAGGCTGTCGGGCTTGCAGCGAGCATTAGACAGCGACTGCAAACAGGCGAAATTAATTTGGTTTTGATGCATGACGAGGAGTACGGATTAGACAACTACCAAATTCCATAAATCTTTAACCGAAAACCCAGAAAGCAAAACACCGACACAACGAACTGCCTTTAAACCAGCCTCAAAACTGTGTCGTCGCTTATCGCTCCATGATTTTCAAGATGAACGACCCCTATCGAGGTCGCAGGAGACTCAGTCATGACTACTAAAATCAAAACCAAAAGCACCGCCCCATCGCAGAAGAAATATCGTCTGTACAGCGGATGGAAAAGGGACAGTTGGGATCATCGCGATCTTCAATATACTCCTCGCCGCAAAGCCACCAAGAGGGTCGTCGACCTTCGTTCCTTCTGTCCGCCCATCTATGACCAGAGCAAGCTTGGCAGTTGCGTCTTCAACTCGGTTGGCTTCGGCGTTCACTTTGACGAATTGAAGCAACGTCTGGCGGATTCTTTCATGCCTTCGCGGCTGTTCATTTACTACAACGCGAGAGTGATGCAAGGTACGGTCAATGAAGATTCTGGTTCGCAAGTTCGGACCGGTATAAAGACCGTCGGCAAGCAAGGCTTCTGCCCCGAGACCATGTGGCCGTACCACATCTCTCAGTTCAAGAAGATGCCGACCAAAGCTTGCTACACCGAAGCTCTGAAGCACCGTGCGATTAAGTACATGCGCGTTGCAAGGGACCTCGAGCATCTCAAGGCTTGCCTTGAAGAAGGTTATCCCATCTGCTTCGGCTTCACCGTGTTCGATTCTTTCGAATCGGCAGCAGTCGCTAAGACCGGCATGGTGCCGATGCCGAAGAGGGGCGAGAAGAACGTCGGCGGTCACGCTGTTGCAATTGTCGGGTTCAACGACAACATCAACTGCTTCATCGTGCGTAACAGCTGGGGTACTTCCTGGGGTGATGGTGGCTACTGCTACATGCCGTATGCCTACATCCTCAACAAAAAGCTGAGCGCTGATTTCTGGACCATCCGTCTGGTGTCGGCGTCCACTGCGGCTCGGGCTCGTAAAAAGGCTCATCTTCAGGCCGGTCTGGCTGCCTGAACCTCCAACTGATTGGCGCGGCGACAGAGTGCGTTAAGCATCTGACGTTGGGCCTTTCCACTACCTCCGTGCTCCGCCCGGAGTTCATCCGCGTGGCCAAAAGCTCCGCAATTCAACGAAGGAGACATAACATGTCTATTGCAAATTATGGCGTCGTTGTCGGTCACATCACTGCCGACGATATTGTCGTCACCAGCGGCGGTCCGCATGCCCACGTTCCGATCACGGCTGGCGGTCAGAACCTGGTCGCAGCGGTCAACGTCGAATCGAACACTCCGGCTCCGAACGAGACCGGCGTGGAGGCTTCAGAAGTCCTGTTCTTCATCCACGAGAACTACGTCCCCAACAACGCGACCGCGTTGCAGGCACTGGGCGAAGGCGTACATCATCTCAGTGGGGCAGCCGACGGCGTCGCCATCGACATGGACCTCATGACCTGGTTGGTGACCAAAAAACAGATGACCTTGCTCCCGCTCGGCGCCTCGACTCCGTCGATTCTGCACACGCAGCTCGACGATGTCTTGAAGAGAGCGATCGAAGAGAATGCAAAGGTGTACATCTTCGGTCAGCTCTACGACGGCGGTGTCCACGACGTGCATAAGAACAACGGCAACCTTGGTCGGTTCGGCGGTGACAATGGCAGCTACCAGGACGGCGCCATCTTCATCGAGTGGGCTGACGGCACCTGGACCACCATCTGCATCGCTTTCCAGACCCAGGTCTGGGCGTAATCGCAGTTCGGTAGCTCCTTTAGCAGACCAGGTACAAGGGGGGCTGGCAATAGCACTCTCTTGTGCATGGTGGAAAGGTGGTTGCCTGAGAAGTGGCAGGAAAGTATCAGACCTCTCTCTGGTGCTTTCCTTTTTCACCGCACTTTGCCTAAAACAATACACCCAAATTGAAAAGAATAATCGCTAGCAATAGAAAATCATTTTTGCCATAATTCCAGTACGTAGTTGGGTCGAGAATCTACAGGAATAAGTCTGATTATGTCCATGTACACAACGATCCGAAACGCAACCCTACTGATGTTGTTCAACTTAGCATTGACGACAGGCTCTTTGCGCGCGGCAGAAACTGAATTGACAGCCATCGATATAGTGCTAAAACCTGACGCCACCATGAACCATCAAGCTCTGGAGTCTAACGCACAACTACTCAAAGATTACCCGCAAGGATTTGCGCTGGACGCATCGCATAGTCCACACATCACCATGCTTCAAAGATACGTCAAAACATCTGATTTAGATAAGGTGTTCGATGCTGCCGGCAAAGTTATTAGAAAGGAAAAACCAACGCATTGGCGATTAAACGCTTTCAAATACTATTACGGCAAAGGCGATAAAACGGGACTGGCAGGCATCGTGGTTAAGCCAACTGCAGACCTGCTCAGGCTTCAAAAAAAACTGATAGAAGCCGTAGCACCATATTCGGTGCCCATGGGCACTACCGCCGCTTTTGTTACCACCCCAGAAGAACCCTCTATCAACAAATTCACCATCGATTGGGTGAGCACTTATGTTGAAAAAGCTTCCGGAGACAAGTTCAACCCTCACATCACCACTGGAGTCGGAACCATTGCTTTTCTCGATAAACTACTTGCCGAACCCTTCAAACCCTTCTCTTTTTCACCGACAGGAGTATCGGTTTACCAGCTTGGAGATAACGGCACTGCGCGCAAAGAGCTCAAGTCGCTAAAGGAGTAATGACCATTGACGCCTCTCAGTCTGGTCTAATAGCCAAAATAGATTTTAACGTATATATTTCAACCTTTAATTGTACGCTTTAGACTCAAAATTGTTTGTTTTCATACAAGCAATTGACAATAGATAAGTTGCGTTGTATATTTATCTACAATTACTGTCCGAGATTATGCAATGAACGGGCAAAATACTCTAACCATTAATGACCTATTTTTAGTCCTTGAACAGTGGGATGAAGTTTTACCTAAGAAAGTTTTTTTAGCAGCTTGCGGTGGAACTGCAGTTACACTCTACGGTCACAGAGCCACCACACTAGACGTGGACCTTTTAATTCCAGATCCTGAACACTATAAAATCTTGATCAGGGCTATCAAATCCATTGGCTTCAATAAAGAAACTGGATTTGGCTATAAAAGAACAGCTGAACCGTGGATTTTTGATTTATTTGTTGGTCAAACAATTTTTCAAACCGATTTGCTAGATCCTGTGCAAGACCCAGATCGACACAAAGAAATTAGAAAGTTTAGAAAAATAACTTTAGCGTGCATCAAGCCAGACGACCTCATTATCTCGAAAATGTTCAGAGGAACGATTGTGGATGTGGAAGACTCTGTGGCACTCATTCGAAAAGAATCGCTTGATTTGAGCACACTTGCTGGACGCTACAAAGATACAGCGGGATATTACTATAAACCCGACGAATGCAAAAGAAACTTGAGATATCTGATTGACGAACTGGAAGAAAATAAGATTGACGCAACACCCTTAAGAGAAATGTGTGAGCTATGGACCCCCTAAAGAAAGAATTATTACTTCGCGATGTTGAACGCTATGGCTATCGACTCGTAAAGCCAGCGGCGGACCCAGCAGCATTGCTGCAGCAAATGTTGCTCGTGGACGATGGACGTGTTCTTGAAGGCTTTCCAGTAGTACTGACCAACGTTCTAATGTCTGAAAAAACGTTCGATCTGCGGCAAGTCGAAGATTCACTTCCCGCCGCTTCAAAGAAACGATTCCGCCTTCTCGCAGCCGTTACTTACATCTTTTTATTTTGGATACCTGAAAGTGAAAGGGTTCAGCAGCTATTACATCAGTACCTCAAGTTAAGGGAACCGACAATAATCGAGTCGGTAAAAGAAAAACTGCGCAGCCATCACAAATTAAACGTCGGCGAGAATGTGACTCTCGACGAGGATCGCCTTGAAAAAACATACAAGAATTATGTCCTTGAAAGCTTCATGGAGACAAAAGCTAGTTTTACTCAGAAACTAGAAAATCAACGGAATGTCGTTTTTACTGAAGCGGCGTCGGAACTTTTTACTGAAAAACAAAGAGAGCTAATGAATAAAATGCTAAATCAAGAAACTCTGACCAAGACGGAGCGCGAGTACTATTCGCGGGTGGTGAAAAAGAGACTGAAAGCTTTGAGAAATAATGATTTACAAACTATGGCAGCCACGTTGTTAGGCTTTTGAGAGGTGCATCATGGAATTGAGCGGAATGTATAGTGTTAAATACGGCACTGACAGAGTTGGATGCGGACGAGTTACTTTTAAGAACGGTACAATCGAAGGTTCTGACGCCGGCTATTCTTGGAGCGGAAAATACCAGGTAGAAGGCACCACATTGACTGGAACACTTCTGGCCAAACCTAGTAATGGCGAAGTTTTAAATGTATTTGGTGATTTTCAACATGTTGAGCTCAACTTCATTGGCAGAATAGGCGAAGAGGAAATCTCAATCACCGCTAAAAGAGAAGGCGGTGACGAGGGAAATCTAACTGCCATTCTGGCCCCGATCTGAACCACTTCCAGTTATCTAACAAAATTGATTTCGCCGAAAAAGATATCTAAAAAAAAGGAGGTAAAAAATATAAAATAGAAAAGGAGTGTGTGATCAATTCCGCACACACACCCCTCACTAGTTTTTGATTGATCGCCTCAAACACTTACCACTGACTCTGATCGGCCGGCATCATCCGCCAGCCGCCAAAGCCATCGTTAAGGAGTTCTATGACGACATCATGGAACGGCACCAGACTCGGTCGATGACCAACACTGAGCATAATGATGCCGTGTTCTTTCATCACCGTGTACAACAGCTGCTCGTTCGCGATATCGAGACCAGAAGTTGCTTCGTCCGCAAATACAATCAACACTCTGTTAACCAGAGCGCGCGCCACCATCAGCCGCTGTCGTTCACCACCAGACAGTGAATCCCAGTTGGGAACCATATCAAGCAACAACGCATAACGTTCTGACAAGGACAATTTCCCGAAGTCTGGCGTAACTTTGATCAACTCGTCGTTAAAACGCTCAACCAGAGTCGATAGGTTGACCACTTTGAGAATTTCGAGAAGTTCACCGTCGGCAACGTTTGCAGCCATCGGATAAAGTAGCTGCTCGCGCAAAGTGCCTTCACTGAGAGTGTAAGCCAATTGCGTTAGCATCATCGTTTTGCTGTGAGGCGCTATCCTGATTTTGCCCGAGCCGTAGTCCCAAAGAGGCAAGCCGGCAAGAGCCCGAAGAATCGAGGTCTTTCCAGAACCGCTAGCGCCACGAACGAGAACGCTTTGTTTCGAAGACAGATCCAGATTGAGCCCACAAACGAGCAACTTTTCTCCGCCGGGACTGTACAGATCCATGTTCTCGATTTTGAGTAACACGTCCTCTTCTTCCAGGCGCTGGATGCGCTCACGCTGCGAACGCCTATCGGCAGCAATAGTCGCAATTTCTGTGCGCAATTCGCCGACGCGATTGCCACAAGCGAAAATCTGACTGAGCGAGTCAAACTGCGCGACGATCAGTGATAGTGCACCGAGTATCTCGGCGCACGCACCAGATGCTTCAGAAATCGCACCCATTTCAATCTTACCGCCGAAATAAAACGGCGCAAGCGTAAGCAGTGGAAGAAACTGAGCGACTTTACCGTAAGCTCCAGTGAAAACTCCCAGAAGCATACGCCAGCGAAGGATGACGTAGTTGTTTGCCAGAGAGTACACAAACCGGCGCCACAACTGCTCGTGTTCGCGCTGCTCACCGCGATAGGCGGCGATAGGCTCGGCGAACTTTTCGAACATCACCATGAGCACACGAAAGTGAGCTTCACGCTTTCGCTGCTCGGCATTCAAGCCAATCAATTTGCGCCCGACGACCGTTGCTCCATTCGTGCCGAAGAAAGCATAGAGAATCAAGGCGGTCAGCATCATGTGCTGCACCGTGATTGTATGACCGAAAAGCGGTATGTCGAAAGACAAAGTCTTTTCCATATCCCAGAGCTTTCCGCCAAACATATAAAGCGTGATGACGGCGTCAAGCAAAGCGAAGAGAAAATACATCACCAGTCGGCACATGGCCGGCAGGTCTTGCTGAATGCGCTCGTTTGGGTTGTCTGGCGTCTTGCGCAGAGAAATTGCATAGTAAGGGCGAGCTTCGCCGTCGGTGTATTCGTCCAAAACCTGCGCCGTTGCATGCCTGGACCAGCCAAGAATAACCAATTCTTTGACCCAGCTGTAGACCGGTCCGAGAATAGTCATGATGCCCATGATTTTGACGAACTGCCACAAAACAGCGACGAACGTTGCCAGATCCTTCTTCTGCAAAGCCGTCGAAAGCTTGCCGTTGAGACCATTGACCAACAAGCCAATATCATTCACGAGCCAGCAGCCAAAGCCTATCAGGCCAATTAATACCCAGGACTGGACGAAAGTCGGCAGCGTGAACAACTTCGTGCCACCAAACAGAAGCGGCACCCTCGTTGTACCCTGGCTTATAAACGGCAGTTCGAGGCTCTTAAAGCAGCCAACCAAGAGGTTGACTACAAAATGCAGGGCCACCAAAGAAGACACGACCACCAGGAAGTTATAACCGAGGACGTAATCCCAGAGCGAGAAATTGCCCGATGCAGGAAGCGCGAATGCAGATACTAACGCGAAGGTGTCGGGCGCCAATGCCGACAATCCCCAGAACGCTAGAGCCACCACTACTGGTGCCCAGAGGAAGCTTCGATAGTCGACGCCGGAAGAGAATCCCAACTTAAAAGTCGGCACGATAACCGACTCAGGAATCATGATTGACCAGGGACGCGTCGAGACGAAATAGGGCCACAACACCGCCCAAATATGTTTTGGCGCGCTCGAATTCAAATCAGCTTTGGCCAGGTCGAATCGCCCAAGACTGACTATTTTTAGCCAGAAGCAGAGAATGTAGAAGACTGTTCGCCTGAGGATATTACTTAGGGAATTAAGCATCTTAGGGACCTTCCCAACATCATTGACACCTGATAAGAGATGGAGAACACACTTGTTTTGAGAAGTCAGCCAATCACACCGAAGAAGTATTCGGCATAGAGCAGACCTGCTGTCAGACAAGCTTTTCGAAAGAAGTGCGCGACAAGCAGGCGGTCAGAATCGTATGATTCTGACCGCCTGTCGTTATAGCGACTACACCATTACGGCTTGGTCGCACCGGGCACAACAGCCTTGCCTCCGCTGAGCAGGTATTGCTTAGCGAAACTCAGCTGGACATCAGAGTCGGTAAAGGGCACAGCATTTTTGGGCTGAACCACTTTGATGTCCGGCGTCAAGCCGATTTTAGTCTTCCAGGCGTCGCCCAGCCACTCTCCGCGAGGAGAGTAATACCGAAAGAGCGTCGCCTTCAAAGATGTGTCTTTCGGTCCGGGAGTAAGTTGCTGACCGATGAACTTGCCGTAAGTCTGCTCACCGATTATTTCAGCTCCTTGCGGAGCTGCCGTTTGCGAATCCGCAGCAGCAATGTGGTTTTCGCCAATTCCACCAGCGAAGATTTCACAAGCAGACGCACAACCACCATTGACCAGTACAACCATCGGCTTGCCGCCCAAGAAAGGCTGGTCAGTGAACTGCCGATGCGCCTCGCCAGTCACGTCGTCGTTTTCGTAGAACGTGATTTCCTTTCGTTCCAGCAGTTTGTGTGTATTGTCGTCGGTCGTTTCGCGAATTACCTTGGAGCCGACTCGCGTCCAGACGATTTTGCGATACTGAGGATGCCTGGGATCGCCAGGAACCCGCTCACGTTGCGAGAAAATCACGCCGTCGTGAATGAGCCAGGATACAGCTTCGACACCTTCATCGACGATACCACCGCCGTTGTTGCGCACCTCGAAGATAAAGCCTTTGGCCTTATCGCCTATCTTCTGCATCTCGTCCATAATTTTGAACGCGGTATTGTTGCGCTCGAAATTCGTGATGACGATGGCATAGATGCCGTCGCCGAGATCACGCGACCAGACGTTGTCCGACAGAATAGCCTCGCGAGTGATCGTATACTCCTTCGTCTCGTCGCGCTTCAAAGTCAACTTGAACGTGCTTCCAATCGGACCGCGTAACAAGTTTTCGACGACCCAGCTAGACTCGAGATGATTGACCGACTGGCCGTCGACTTTCACAATCACGTCACCATCTACGATACCAGCTCTTTCGGCGGGACTTCCCTTAATAACGTGAAGGATGAGACCCGAGAAGTAGAGCGCCTGGGGCGGCTTAGCAAGGGCAGCAGCAGTGTCTGCTTTGTCCTTGACCGTCAAGGGAATCGGCTTGCCGGTGCATTCGTCCTTTCCTTTGAATTTTGGCGGGTTAGCCATGAACTTTGCCTTTGCGGCATTGAACTTGGCCAGCTCTTCATCAGTGTTTGGAATAGTGAGCGAAGGATCGCCAGAAAGCATCAAGCCCGAACCGCCACCCTTAAAAGCAGTCTTGGTGCCAAAAACCTCTTTCTGAAAGTCAGAAGCTTCTTCGGCAGGCATCACCCGAGTGTAAGCGGGATCGCCAATCGAGCAAGCAAGCACCTTATTGACATAGGCGAGGGTCTTTTCCATATTCACGTTGGCTGGGCACTGTATCGGGGTCTTCATCAGCTTCTTCAGACCCTTTTCGTCATACACCTGCTCGGCCTCGCCCTCGAGCATGACGTTGCAATAATTGTATTTGCCGTCAGCCAGATAGTAAGTCATAGCCGAAAGCAGTGCAGTCTTCTTAGCCGACTGCTGAGCCGGTGTCTTGCCTTCAAGCGACTTGACGAACTTTGGGCTCGCTGTTTGCTGCTTGAAATTCGCCTGGGCATCGAGAAAAACTTGCGCCCGCTCGCCCTTGTTCAACTTGTTCACCACCGCCTGGATCTCAGGCGACAGCGTCCTGACGAATTTCGCCACGTCGGCAGGTTTGACTTTGCGCGCAGCGTCGGAGATGACGATACCAACGGGCTCAGCAGCAGCTGCGGCGGCGGGAGCAGTGGCAGCGTGGCTCGAGTCCGCAGCAACAGCTGCTGTCAGGGAGCCTAGCAGAGCAAGCGTGACCAGTCCGGTGCCCTGCAAGAGGGACCGTATCAGATACTTTTTCATTTTCTTCTCCGTTTGTTAAAAAGAGACGCGTCCTTTTCGAGAAACGCTTGGAAGCCAGGTTGCCAGACGCTTTCACTAGTTGAGATCGTGGCGACTGGGCGGCGGCACAGGTAATTCATATGTCAGGTCTGGAGAAACTTTTTCTCGGTCATCCACTGCAGTAGATATTTGAGAAAGACCAAGTGTCTCCACCGGCGGTACCACTGCACTCTTATCCGCAGGAACGACAGCGCTAAGGCGAAGCCTGCCAGCGTCATCGTAGTCGAGAGTGACAATGCTATACAAAAGTCCTTTCAGAGCCAGGTTGTAGAAAACCTGCCTGGTTACCACTCCATTATTGAAAGTGATGAGACGCGTCTCCTCACCTTTTTCGTTGAACTCAGTCACTTGCCAGAGACGAGGTCGCCGCTGTGAGTTGTCGTTTAGATCACCAGTCATAAAATCCTGGTGAAACAACTTGACGATACCGCTGGCGATGTCAAAGTAAGTGACGCCGACACCGTATGTGGTAAGCACTTGCACGAAATTCTTGCTGCCGTCTGGCCTGAAGAAAGTGGCATCGGTTTCAAACAGGTTGGTCACGCTTTGCATAGCTACCTTCGTTGAGCCAGGAAAGTAGCCGGTCACAGTCGTGCCGACGACACCATGCACACCGACGTGCTTTGCCAGGGTAAGCAGTCCCTCAGAGTCAAACTCTTTGATTTCCCTGCTGCCACCATCAGCATTAAGCGCGTCAATATAAAGCAGCACGTGTCCGGTCTCCTGCCACTTCTGAAAACGGAGCAGCTTGGCAGCATGATTTGTTTCATACTGACCGGGCAGCGTCAAAGTCTCTGTTTCAGCCGTACGACCATCACCAAACAAAGTGAACGCCTGATAGCTTCCGTCGGCAAGCAGGTGTGCATCGTATTGCTGACTGCCATCTTCGCGTCTGAACCGCGCCTCGCTTCTCACAGTGATACCGTCAGCAGCATAGACCCGGCGCGCTTTTAACTCTCGCCCGCCCCAAATGTCCATAGCAGGATAATACTCTCGCACCAGAGAAGCACCCTGACCATTACCTTGCAAAAGGACAGTTGTTGCTGAATCGTCCAGATTGTCGACATAAGTTGCAATCGGTAGACCATCAGCTCCAATCACAGCGCGACTGCGGTCGGGTGCCACGGTTGTTCCGTCTCGATTACTTGAAGCGGAACTTCTCGCCGGATAAAGATGTGTGGCCGGACTTACCGGCGAAATTAGCAACGCATCCTGTAAACGAGGAGGCGCTATTTTCTTCTCTGGAGTTCGATAGACAACGATGCTTACACTGGCTAATGCAACAACAAGAATTGCCAGGGCAAGCGACAGGAGTATTTTTGCTGACGCTCATGCGTTGCCTTTCCTTTCGGCATTATTGGTGACACTCAATGCTCGTGCCACTGCGGTGGTGGAACAGGCAAATGCGGATCGAGATCAAGCACCTTCTGTTCGATTGACGACGGCATAACCACATGGATATTGTCTGACGCCGTGTACTTATCTTCATGATCCGGCGCGCGATTAAACCAGGTCATGTCGTCTGAAGCCTGGAGGAAGTATTTAGACGATTTGAGAAAACCAGCTGCATCGTAGAAAGAGACAACTCGCTCGTATTTGACACCACTAAGGGTGACGTCATACTTCATCTCGAAAATCAGCACTCCCCCGGTTGTATACGACAGAGTTCTCACTTTATTGCCTAGACTGTCGAATTCAGTGAGGTCAGAAAGATACCATCTGCTGACCATAACGCCGGCAAAACCGGTCATCACCATCCCCCAGGCTTGCTCGAAGAGGGGTCTTTGACCGGTAGAGTCGAACATCATGACAAGGGTCGAAGCCGCACTTAATTTTGCGCGACGTTCTAGTGTGCCATCGTTTCGAAAATAATCTGTTGTGTCCCACGTGCTGTCAGAGCGGCTAACAAAACGAGTGTGCAGAGTATCAGGGTAGAGAACGGTAATCACCGTACCCGGCACTGTGCCATTGGCTGGCCACTGCTCGGTTCGCACTTGATTGAGACGTTCATCGAACTCGGCAACGCTTCTTGTACCATCAGCATTAAGAACGTCACTGCGTTGCAGCTGATGCTCGCGATTGTCGCGAAAACGTTTTTCCGACTTGACGATTAGATCTTTGCAGCAAGAGTCCTGCACATAAAAAGCATCGTCCAGAATCGTCACGCCGTCGGCCGCGTAGTCGACCACATGCTTTTCAGCAGTGGCAAGAACGATCGTCCGCTTTTTCTGGACTACCGTCTAAGTGCCGCACATCTTCATCCTGCAATTTACCGTTTGGGAAAAACTCGGACTTGACGTGTAGACGCCTGATACCACTATTAGCGGCATCGGGATAATAAGAAAAACTTTCACTGGTTACGCCATCCGAGCGAAATCGTGAATTTCCACTAGAGAGGTCTTTGTTTTTTTCATAAGCGGCCGATGGCATAAGGCTGCCATTTTCGAAGAGATCCACTTTGCGTTCCAGAGGCACCAGAGGAGCACCAGAAACAGCACTGACCGCTCCTGAGTAAAGATGATATTGAGCAGTCTGTGGTGGCACAGAAAGCACGTTGTGCAAATCCGCAGAATTGCCCAGGACGCCAGGAGCACTGCCGAACCAAGGCACCTCTAACTTGAACGCAATCGTCATCACGACAGCGGTCAAGGTAGCTGCAGAAACTAAAAACTTGACTGGTGTCATCTCAAACCTCTATCTGTCGTTTCGCGTGTTGGAAGCGGCGAGCCTGTCGCTTTCGCGTCAGACCCGCCATAGCGGTTGTCACACCCCTGGTCTTACGGAACGCCGAACGACATCGGTGGTGGTATGGGCAGGTCGTCACCGAACATAGGCACCTTTACTTTGAACTCGTCTGGCGAAGGTCGTGGCAGAGGCGGGACGATGTAGTTCGACTGATCGTCCGAAATGCGCGAATCTGGACCAGACGGAAAAAGCACACCCCCAGGTGAACTTGCCGGTTTGTCGGTCGAAGTAAAAGCTGACAGATTTGTAGAAAACACCGTTCAACGTGATGTTATTCGCATCCACGTTGTCGACTGTGGTGCCATTTACACCGAAGGTGTTGGAAGAATTACCATCAGCGTCGAACTCGAAAATCTGGAAGGGCTCGTAAACAGAATTTGCCGTCATTTTGATTGCTCTGTCAGAGCCAGTTTCATCGTGACGAAAAAGTTCTGCCCAAAACTTTCTTGACACCGGTGGCATCGTAAAAGGTAATTTCGTTTGAACTGGACGTGATTTTCAAGTTATACCAGACTGTTCCGTCCTCCCGATAATAGATAACCTCATCAACGTTGTAGTTTGAGTTACTGTCAAACCGCAACTTGTGCGTGCCGGGGTAGTAGCCGGTCACACTCACACCGCCTACATAGCATTGTCTTTGTGGACACATCATCGTCCAGAGAATCTGGTCATCCTTGAATTTCGTTTTGGTGCGCTTGCCGTCGCTGGCTATGGTGT
>CAWUCS010000234.1:0-21081 GCA_963920785.1 Sphagnum contortum | reverse complement strand
GTCGTTACTTGAAAGGCTATCTCACTTACCTCGAAGAATTGGAGAAGAAAGGAAAGATCAAGATCCTTGAGGCCCGAAGATCGGGTGTCGGCTCGTTCCTCATCGACGGTTATTCGGTAATTGCGTGGCGCCCATGCTAAACAAAGACTTACGAAAGAGAATCCTAGACGTAGCCTACCGAGACGGCATGGGCCACATCCCGTCTGCCCTCTCAATCGTAGACCTAGTAAAAGGCGTGTACGACTTCAAGACGGACGATGACGTGTTTATTCTTTCAAAAGGCCACGGATGCATGGCCCTATACGCCGTCCTGGAGAGCAAAGGGCTGCTGGACTGGTCTTACAAGCTAATGGGACATCCCTTGCGCGGCGGGTCTATTCTGGCCTCTACAGGGTCATTGGGGCACGGATTCCCGATGGCAGTAGGCATGGCTTTGGCCAAAAAGATCAAAGGAGAGGCTGGAAAGGTCTATGTCCTCATTGGCGACGGCGAGTGCAACGAGGGCACTACATGGGAATCCGCACTGCTTGCGTCTCATCACAATTTGGACAACCTTGTCGTCATCGTGGACTGGAACAAGTCGTCTGAAAGGGCGTTGAAAATGGGAAGCATCGGCGACAAGTTCTACGCTTTCGGATTCTCGACTTGGAACATCTACGGCCACTCTGAAAGGGAGATAATGACTGCTCTCAGTACGGCATACGAGAAGCCGCTGTGCATCGTGGCGGAGACGGTGAAGGGGAAAGAGGTTGACTTCATGGAGGGAAACCCAGAATGGCACAACAAGAAGATCTCCAAGGAGGATTACAACAAAGCTATCGAAAACCTATGCTGAACCAGAGGCAACAATTCCCGAAGACTATGATGGAGATCATGGATTCTGATCCTAGGGTGGTAGTCCTGCTCGGAGATATATCTGTGTTCGCGTTCAAGGAGGTGATGGAAAAGTACCCCACAAGATGCCTCAACGTGGGGATCCTTGAGCAGTCAATGGTCGGCATGGCAGCTGGCCTTGCGATGTCGGGCTTCATTCCCGTAGTTCACACGATCGAACCATTCCTAGTTGAGCGTGCATTCGAGCAGATCAAGGACGACTTCGGATACCAGGGCCTCATCGGGACGTTCGTAGGCGTTGACGTTTCCAAGACTGCCCCTAACCTCGGCTACACCCACCAGTGCCCGTATGCCATCCAGATGATGAAAAACGTCAAGGGCATGAGCCCTTTTGAGCCTTCTACTGCCGAGGAGTTCGACAAGATACTGAAAGAAAACTACGCCTTGTCACTTAACTACGTCCGCATATCGTAAACGTGGTATAATTTCGCCAAATGAGCGAAAAGCCCTATACGATAAACATCAAGAAGCCCGAAGATTCCGCAGACCAGATCGCGAAGAAGCTGAACACACTCAGACACGCAATCAGCAAGGACGTGATCGCGGAGGACATCGCCACGCTTTCGGACTTAGAGCAGATAAAGAAGGACAACAAGACATTCTTAGAAGGCCAGGAAGGTCGCATCAACTACAACATTGAGCAGGGACGAAAGAAGCTGTCGGACATGCGCTGGCACGGAAGCGGGGCGTCCAATTTCATAGGATGCAGCGCATACCTTTCTTCGGGGCAGACCATTGGGACTACTCCGGAAGTGATCAATTTCTCGGAGCTGTACGATACGAGCAGCTTCCACAGCACGGCGACTAATACCAGCAGGCTTACTGCCCCCGCCGCGGCAGGAACGGTTTATTACAGGATTTCTGGAGCGGTCACTACCGACGCAAACCAGTCTTCGAGCGCGCAGATAAGGCTCAACGGCACAACAATTATCGGATACTTCACCGCAGGAAACGCCAATGTCAATGTAAAAAACGGAGTCACCTTCACCAAGGTCTATCCTATGGTTCCCGGAGACTACGTCGAGCTCTTGGGGGCATTCGGATCTTCCTCTGCAACCACGTCGGGAATATCGGGAACTTTCTTCGAAATGGTCAAGGAAGCCAACCAGTAGGGCGTGGTATAATCGCATCATTAACATACTCCAGAACGCTATGACTCATACAAATGTCCATTATCGTGAATGTGGGGAACGCCGAGTACGCGGATAAGAGGCTTGCTCCTGACGAGGTGAAGAAGGGCGAGGCTTCTCCGTCCCAATACCTTCCAACTGAGGAGGAAAAGGACATGCGCGCCATGATCATCAGGCAGTTCACTTTGGGCTATCATACGATGTACAAGCCCCGAAGGGAGTTCAACGACATGTCAGTGATAGGCCGCATGACCGTCGACCAGATGGCCTTCAACACCTACCAGCCGAACAACGGCGAGGCCCCGGAAGGAGACCTGGTGCAGGGATGGAGGAGCAACGCCATCCGCCCTGTTGTCCGCAACAAGTGCATCTCCATAGCCGCCCATGCCACGGCGCAGCTCATATTCCCCAAGGTTTTCGCATACAACAAGCAGTCAGACGCCCAGGCTGACGCCGCAAGGGTCATGGAAGACCTCATGGAATGGGCAGCAGACCAGTGCAACTACGAAAAGACGTCCCTTGACGCGGTCATTTCTGCAATCGTCAATCCCGCCTCCATCACCTACTCGGAATACGGCGAGGTGTTCAGGAACGTCAAGAGGGAGAAGGGAGAGGACGGAAAGTGGATTGTCGAGAAGGAGATTGACCAGGACCTTTCGGGCTTCAAGGACACCGTCGTACCCGTCGACGAGCTTTACATAGAGAATTTTTACGAGAACGACATCCAAAAGCAGGGATGGCTCATCTGGCGCAGGGTAGTGGGATACGACCTTGCATTGTCGCTTTTACGGACACTACGCTAACTTCAAGTACGTGAAGCCCGGAGTTCAAGTCATCTTCAACGACGCCAACCAGACTTTTTACGAGTCCTACGATTCCAACATGCGAAACGACTCAGTCGAAGTAGTGATGTACTGGAACAAGAACCTCGACGTGAAGCTGTGCATGGCGAACGGAGTGCTCCTCACGGACTTCGACAACCCTAACCCTAGAAACGACAAGCTCTATCCTTTCTCCAAGTTCGGATACGAGAACATCGACGAGGGAAAGTGCTTCTACTACAAGTCCCTTGCGTTCAAGATGCAGTCGGACGCTCCAACATCATCAACACCCTCTATCCGATGATCGTGGACGGGACTTACCTCAACATCTTCCAGCCTATGGTCAACATCGGTTCCGAGACGATCGGTTCCGACGTGATCGTCCCAGGAGGAGTCACCACACTTTCAGACCCCAATTCGAAGCTCACAGCCATCCCCGTCGCAGGCAACATCAAGGCGGGAATGGACACCCTCATGGCGGTGGAGGAAAGCGTTTCGGAGTCTTCCGAGCAGCCTATCCTTTCGGGCCAACCTTCCAAATCAGGGACAACGGCATACGAGATTTCAAGGCAGGAGCAGAACGCCAACACCGTATTGGGCCTGTTCGTAAAGATGATCAGCCAGTTCGTCAGGCAGTACGGCAGGCTCCGAATCGGGGATACGGTCCAGTACCTCACCGTCCTCGACGTGGACAGGATCACGGACGACCCCGAGCTCGTGTACAAGTCATTCCTAGTCAAGGGAAAAGGCAAGGGGAAGACCAAGAAGATCGAATTTACTGACAAGATTCCTGAAAAGCCCATTACCAAGAAGGAGAAGACAAAATACAGCTACGACGTCATGAGGCAGGAGAAGGAGACGGGCATGGAGATATACAAGGCCAACCCAGTCCTTTTCCGAGAGCTTCAATACATGCTTGCGGTGACCCCAGACGTGCTGCACCCTAGGTCGGAAGACTTGGACCGGGCGTACAAGCTGGAGCTTTACGACCGTGCAATCGCGAACCCTTCCGCCGACCAGGAGATGGTGTTCAAGGACTTCCTTTTAGGAGCGTATTCCGACGTGAAGAAGCCCGAGGACTACGTGATGAAGCAGCAGCAGGCGGACCCGATGCAGCAGGTCATGCAGGGGCCAGCCTATGCAGGCCCCTATGCAGCAGTTAGCAACTAAATAAACAAAAATGGCATACTTAAAGACAACAGTTTCAAGCGCGACGTTCATCACTCCTATCGAAAGCACTCCTACCCCTACTATCGTGTACGCTACCGGAGGAGGACGAGCGGTAGTTCAGGACGGACGCCTCGTGTACCCTAACCAGGTAACTTTCCCAAGCGTTTTCACCGCAGGAACCCCCCAGGAAGGCACCCTCAGCAACCCGAACAACGACTCAAGCATCTAACCGTGGTACAATCGGGCTGTTAAACGCTAATCGCTAAAAAATGAACAACCCAATACTTTCCATGCACGCGTGGTCTTCCCTCACTTCCGAGCAGAGGGCGAGGATCCGCGCGCTTTTCGGCATACCAAGGTCGTCGCACACGATGGTGGTGGACGGCAGGCTTGAGACCGACGGCACCACCGTAGAAGATTTCGCGCACCTTACCATCCATAAGATGCAAGACTACCTCAAGGACGAGTCCACCGACTTCCACAAGCTCTTCGACAAGGTGCTTTCGAGGGTGCAGGACGAGATTGAAGGAAAAGTTTTCGAAGAGGCGAAGGCAGAAGTTACAAACGATAATCCTAAGAAGAATGGCAAAAAGGCAAAATAAGGACAAGAAGGGCATCGTGAGCGACATGCAGCTCGTGGCGGACGCCAACAGGCGCCGCTCGGTAGTGAAGGACGTCATATTCCCGCATCTATTGGAAATGGGAGAAAACGTCGCGTACAGCAAGATATTCCTCCAGTCGTTTTCAGGTCTTGTCGAAGGAGTGTTCGAGCAGACCCGAAAGACTACGACAGTAGGGCAGATGTCGGCGAAGATCATCGAGAAGCTGGACGATATTTTCCCGAAGAAGGAAAGGAAGGGCAGCAAGGAATACGACTACTACGCCTCGCTTGCGGAAAAGCTCGACGAGGTAAGCATCCAGGACCTCTCCTACGCGGCCGAGCTTCCGAGATACATTGACGGGTTCATGGTAAAGAACAGGGAGAAGGAGCCGATCTCTTCCGTGGACATCGAGGCGATCATGGGATGATGAAAAGGGCAATCTCCAACTGGCTGCTGAAGCATCTTTTCAACGCGGTCACGCAGGCTGACATAATCGGAAACGACCCTAGGACGAAAGAAATGACTATAGACGGAATCAAGGTCAAGGAAGACGAATTGCGCGCGATGGCGGCCGAAATAAAGGCTCTGGAGGGCTTCAGGATATGGAGCGTATTGATGAATACCACGAAGAAGCACGCAGAGGACAGGATATTCAACAAGTCCGTCACCATCGACGACGTTGTTTTTGGCAAGGCCATGCTCTACAACCTCTCATTGCAGCAGTCGGTGATATCAGCCATAAAATCCAAAAATCCCCAATAAAAAACCGTGGTATAATCCGCAGCAGGACATTGACAATATCGAAGAACGCTAAAATTTTGGGTACTTTTGTGAAGTATCCGAGTCTTAATTAGCGTTCTGGCTCAGGTACTTCACAAAGGCACTCAGAAATGGGTGTTTTTTTATTTTAATCCGGGCGAAGCCGAAGCGCCCTGCCGAAAGGCTAAAGGCTTTTAAATACAACATGGAAAATGAAAACAAGGGAGTTGAAGAAACCGCTGCAGCCGCTCCCGCGCAGCAAGAGGTGGACTACGCGGCAATAATCGCCCAGAAGGATGCCGAACTGGCAAAGACAAGGGCGGACAAGGAGAATTACCGAAAGGGACTCCTGATTGCCAAAGGAAAGCTGCCTGCGGACTACCAGCCGGATGCTGACGGTCCCGAAGATGCAGAATCTATGACTCGGAGGATAGTGCAGGAAACCCTGCTCTCCACCAAGGAAGCTCAACTGCAGGCCGAGAAGGATGAGGCTTTCCAAGCCGTCATCAGGCGCAACAAAGAGCTTGAAACCGCACTGAAGAACCGAAGCCAGGTCTCGTCGCTTTCAGGCGAAGGCTCCAACACGGAGAAGCCCGAGGGAAAGAAGGACAATTATTTCTCCAATGACCAGATCTCAGCGCTCAAGGCGAAGGGATATGACGACAAGAAGATAGAATTGCTCAAGCAGAACATGGCCAAGGTCGCTCAGATGCCCAAATAGCAATTAGCAACTAAATTTTTAAAAATGGCACTAGGAGATATCACAATCTATTCCAAGGACAACGGAGTCGGATACCCAGGCGACATCAACTATGTCGTCGGAACTGCCACTACGGTCCCTACGATCCTCTCAGGCGAGCCTGTCACCAAGGCTCTCGGAACGGGACTCGTGGCTTCGCTCAACTCAGGAGGACCTATCGTGGCTGGCGGACCGGGCGCGCTCACTCCTGTAGTGGGAGTCGCGTCTTCCACTTCCAACGAGACGACATCAGGAGCAGTACAAAGGCAACGTTTCAGTAACCCCTATCGACGCTAACGTCACTTTCTTGGCAAGCACCCTCGCCACCGCGACATTCTTCGGCGGCAGCGGCACGAGCCAGGCTACTTACGACGCATTGGTAGGATCGCGCGTAACCCTCGCCCGCACGGGAGGAACAGGCGCGTCCCAGCTCGGAGGCACTTACACGATCAATGCGACAGACGCTACGGCCAACGGCCTCGTAGTCGAATCGCTCGACATCCTCAAGTACCCGGGCAAGGTCCGCTTCTCGTTCCGAAACCAGCTCTCGTACAAGCAGTAGCATCGAACGAACGCTAAATACAAACTAAAGAAACTAATAAATGTTCAATGAAGCCCAGAACCTGGCGATCGTCCGAACTGAACTAGATTCAGTCTTCTTCCAGGAGTTCAACTACGAGGATTCGAATCCCGTGATGACTACCGCGAAGAACCCGATGATCTTCCGCCAGGAAACCACTGACAAGGCGTTTGACATCGAGCAGATCTACCGAGGCGTAAACCTGTTCCCTATCATCACCGAGACCCAGACCGTCCCTACGTCGACTCCTAAGGTCGCCAACAAGATCACCACTTCGATCAAGGACTTCGCGGAGAGCGTAGAGCTTTCCAAGGACCTGTTCGACGACAACATGTTCGGAGTATGGTCGCGCACAGTCACGGACCTCGCCCTCAAGGCGCGAGTGTCCTCTGACGCCAACGCGTTCAAGATCTTCCGAGGCGCGTTCACGACTACCCTCACGGCAGACGGAAACGCGCTCGTGAGCACCCACACGCTCCTCAGCGGATCGACGTACAGCAACAACCTCTACACCCTTTTCGGAGTGTCTACGGTGCTCTCGTCAACTTCGCTCAACAACGCGATCGTTGCTCTCGCCCAGCAGCCAGACCAGCAGGGAGTAATCTTGGGCCAGCAGCCTCAGGTGCTCCTCGTTCCGCCAGCTCTCATCAAGCTTGCGCTCGAGCTCTCTGACTCAGCTCTCGCAGGAGACGTATCGACGAACGCGATCAACGTGTACCGCTCGGCATACGGCTACCGCGTGTTCTCTTCCCCTTACCTCGGCGCAGCTGCCGGAGGCTCTGACACCGCGTGGTTCCTCCTCGGACGAAACACCGGCATCAAGCGCATCGTCCGCCAGGGAATCGAGACGTTCCTTCGACCATGGGGCTACTCTAACAACCGAACGTACCTCTACCAGGCCAACTTCCGCGAGGAAGTTGTCGCAGTAGACTACCTCGGAGTTATCGGAGCTACCGGAAATTCGAACTCTTAGCATCTCTAGGGAGCCCCTGCACGGGGCTTCCAATGAGGGATTAAAGAACAAACAAACATGTCAATCACAAAGCAGGAAGCAGGGAATTACGCCTACGTCACGGCCGGAGCGACGCTGCAGGTGAACACCGGCCGCACGGTGCTGGAGTTCATAGTTGTAAACAAGGCCCTTACGGGAACGGTGAAGGTCATCGACGGGACGACGGGAACCACGGCGAACGTGGCGACTCTCACGAACGGAACCACGGCCCCTTTGGGAACGGTGCAGTTCAACGTATTGTGCGGATCGGGGCTGAGGATCATAAACTCCGCGACAGAAGACATCACCGTCGTCTGGAGGTAATCAAATAACAAATGGCCTATTCGATAAACACGGCGAACGCTGACCTGGCAGCCGCGCTTCATGGGACAAACCTGAACAAGATCGCGAACCTGAACGGCCTGCACAACAGGACCGCGAGGCAGCTCCTTTTGGACGTAGACCCGCAGGAGACCATCAGGAAGTCCCTTACCACCACGCCCTTTCTTCAACGAGGTATGGGACTACGCCTGCCCCGCGGACCTGAAAGGAAACAGGATCATCGACATCTCGCCCCCAGTATTACAGGGATCCTTCATACGTGGTAAGCCAGCTTTACAATCAGGACTTCGACATCGCCAAGAACAGGCAGTCGACCCTTTCCGAGTTCACGATACAGTTCAATAACGCCGTAAAGACGATCAGGGTGAACGACGCCACGCTTCCGCAGGGAGTCGTATTGGACGCGTGCAGCTCGTCGAGCAATTTCACCGCAGGCGGCACGGCATCCAACGTCGCCGAAGACAACATCAATTACGCTTCGGGTTCCGGTTCCGTATCCTTTGACGTTGCGACGGGCACAGGATACGTGTACGAGACGCTTGCTTCCGCATTGGACATGACGGCCCAGCTCAACCAGGGATCTTTCTTCTACTACCTGTACCTTCCGACGGGATCCCAACTGGTCCTCTACGGAAATCCGCTGGGGCAGCCGATTCTTCAAACTACTATTCCAGAATCCTCACTTCGACGAACGAAGGGAACGCTTTTCAGACGGGCTGGAACCTCATCAGGGGAGACTGGCTCGCTCCACGACGGTGGGAACCCCCGTCAGCACTGCTATCGACTACCTGTATGTCGGAGTCACCGTCACCGCGAACCAGACAGGAATAAAGATAGACAACGTGGTCTGCGACATGGGCCTTTACAGGACGGTAGAGTACTATTCCAAGTACCTTTTCAGGAACTCGGCAACCGGAGCGTTCCAGGAAACCGTATTGGACAACTCCGACCTCATAAACCTGGACACGAGAGCTACAACCTGTATTTCAACCTTCTTGCGTTCCTTGCCTCGCAGCAGGTGCAGGGAGTGTCGGCCGAAAATTTTGACAACAACTTTTTCGGCCAGGAATACACGAAAGGAAAGGAAAGGTACTCGGCTCTCAACAAGTCGCAGGTGCAGAAGCCTCACGCGCAGTACTACGCTCCCCAGAAGGGAGGATACGGTAAATACCTCGGCCGCCGCTGGGGACTTTAAAATATGGCAAAAAAACCTCGCCAGAGAAATAGAAGTAGTAAACAGCTTCCCCAAGACGTACAGGAACCGCGAGGACATCACCAACCTCACTCCTGGCGTATTGGTCGTGGGATCGCAGAACATGATATCCAACGTATCCGAGAGGATCCAGGCAAGGCAGGGATACAAGATAGACGGCAAGTGGTGGAGATACGTGACAAAGACCCTCATAGCATCCAATTACGTCACCATGGCATCTACGGGAGGGACAAACACCGGAGACGTGGTCAAAGTCTATTTCACCGGAGGAAGCATCACCGGTCTTACCTCGGGAACTTCCTATTACGCCATTGTCGTCAGTTCTACAAGAATGTCTTTCGCCACGAGCATAGCCAACGCCCTTGCAGGAACGGCGATAGCGATCAGCGGGACCCCTGCGGGCGGATACGTGACCCAGGAGAAGTCCTCGATAAACGCCCCGATACTCTCCTCTTTCGACTGGAACTCCAAGGGAAACTCTGAGATAAGGATGCGCGCGGGATATCTCACTTCCGCGGCGAACGACGGCAGATTGCAGTTCAGGTGGAAAGACTCGTCCAGCAACGTATACTGGTCCGACCTCCTTTCTTCCCTTACCACGGTTTCATACAACTTCACCACGTTCTGGAACACCACCGAGCTCGTCAGGGAAACGCTTTTCGTCAACGGGACTTCGAACGTATACAAATGGAACGGGGCGTATGACACGGTCGTATCGACTACCGCTAACACGATAACGGTCTCGAAGCCTATCGCCACCACGGGATTCTATTCTTTCACCAACATGACCGTCACTATCAGGGGAGTGGACTACGTCTATACGGGAATATCAGGCTCAACCTTCACGGGGGTGGCTACCGACCCTACGGCCGGAGCGAACACTGTCTATGCGGGAGACATCTGCTATCAGAAAGTGGTGACCACCGCGAACTCCGCAATGACGGGAATACCCGCCGCATTCGCTAACGGTGTGATCTCAACCCTCAACAACCAGGCATTCGTAGGGTCATTGGTCTCATCTACGGGCTACATGTCGAAGCTCAACGACTTCACCAATTTCTCGCAGTCGACCCCAAGAATCCCAGGAGACGGGGCGACATTCACCTTGGACGACAACATCGTGGCTTTCGTTCCCCAAGAGGAATCAATGTACGTGTCGTGCGGAAAGGGATTCTGGTATAGCACTTCATTGCAGCAGCAGTCGTCGTACAACGGCACGACCGCCCTCATTACGGAGGCGTTCCAGGTCAAGCCCCTCAAGTCGAACCCGAGGCAGGGAGCGCAGTCGCAAGGTCTGGTGGGAAAGATGAAGAACAACGTCATCGCGATAACTTTCGAGCCGAGCTTTGACCTTCTGGGAAGGGTTGACCAGATACTCGGTACCCCCCAGACCACCAACATTTCCGACTCGGTCAAGCTGGACTTCGACGATTATGATTTCTCGAACGGGCATATTTTCTACAACAAGTACAACCTTTACGTTTCGGTTCCGCTTTCGGGGGTCATCCGCCTCTACTCCCTCACCACGGAGTCATGGGAAGCCCCCCAGACCATCCCTGTTTCGAGGTTTTATGAAATTTCAGGAGAGATTTACGGACACTCGTACTCCTCTTCCGAGTCCTACCAGCTTTTTACGGGGTATTCTGACAGGGCCACGTCCGAGGCGTCGGGCAACCAGTACCTGTGCGTCGCGAACTTCTCTTACCAGAACTTCGGGACCAGGACGAGGCTCAAGAACGCCAACAAGTTCTATATAGAGGGATACATCTCGGGCAACACTACGCTCAATTGCGTCATCAATTACGAGCAGGACGGCAATTTGACCCAGCAGACTTTCCAGGTATTGGGAGACGACACGACCTTGACGGGAACGCAGGACTCCAACAACTCATTGGGAATCAACCCGTTCGGCCAAGTCTCTTTGGGTTCCCAGACTAGCATGTCCCTCACGGGGCTTCCTCCGAAATTCAGGGTGATAAAGACGTTTCCGAGGTTCGACTTCTACGAGTGCCAGTTCAGCTTCTCGATTCAGGGGACCGACCAGAACTTCCAATTATTGGCATTCGGGATGAACTCGCAGCTTTCGGACACGGAGAATTATTACATAGAGGAATAATGGTATAATTACAAAAAAGGACGCTCAAAACAACAATAATGGCATCACCATCGACACCGTCAACGGTAAATTTCATACAGGCGCAGGCATTCATCCTCGCAGGATCTGGATCGGCGATCGGCGACACGACGATCACATTGCAGTCGATGGTCGGATTGGACGGCCAGAACATCGTCACCGCTGACTTAGGCTCTTTCGCCTACGGCACATTGGAGCCTGGAAACGGAACGCAGGAAGAGGCGATCCTGTTCACGGGAGTCACCCAGAATTCCAACGGCACCGCCACCCTCACGGGGGTCTCTTCATTGGGATTCAAGACGCCTTACACCGTAACCACCGGCCTCACCAAGTCCCACGCGGGATCGGTCAAGTTCGTATTGTCGAACGACGCCGCGTTCTACAACAACCTCATACTCTACCTCAATTCCATTGCCGGAGCGGGAGCTGCGAACGCCTCTACCACGGTCAAGGGAATCGTGCAGGCCGCTACGGTCGCACAGACAGAGGCAGGAACCGCCACTGGCTCCACGGGAGCGGTATTGGGAGTGACTCCCGACGCCCTTGCGCTCACCACGAACAGCCAGTACGTAGTTTCCGCAAGGCAGACTGGCATCCCTTACGCTGCCGCAGGAGGAACCTCGTCCGCGTACACCGCGACAACCGCCACGGGAACTCTCCAGACGCTCTCTTCGGGAACGTTCATAAACTTCCTCGTGCCCGTCACCAACGCTTCGGGAGCGACGATCAACGTCAACGGAATAGGCGCAAAAACACTGAAGAAGAGCGCGACCGTTTCCCTCGCTTCCGCAGACCTCCTTGCGGGGCAGGTGGCATCCGCGGTGTACGACGGGACAAATTTCCAAGTATTGAGCCCTTCACCAAGGTATTTCTCAAGCGGAACCGCGTCCAAGAACCTTGCGGATGCCAATACCACCCAGACAATAGCCCACGGACTTGCGGTCACTCCGAAGAAGATACGCTTTTCATATTTTTACTCTGACGGCACGAACAGCTCGTCAGGAGCGGGAGTGTTTGACTTGAGCGGACAGCGGTCTTCGGCATTTGGCGCGAGAGCTTCTTCCGCCACAGCAGGAGTAGTCACTTCAACGACTGCCGGCATAATTCTGGCAAGCAGGGTAATCGTATCTGACTACCAGACAGGAACAGTGTCCGTTGATGCCACGAATATCAGCATCGCATGGGTCTTAACCGGAGCACCGTCATCGACCTATACCTTTATTTGGGAGGCAGAAGCGTAAAAACATATGGCAATATCAAAATCATCGGCAGCATCTTCCAAGCCTTCCGCTTCAAAGACGGTCACAATTGCCGTGCCAAAATCGGGAACCATAGGATCCCAGAACCTTTCCGACTACGACGTGAAGACGGTCAAGTCCTCCACGATACTTTCAAACCCTTCCACATCAAGCAAGAATGCCGTATCCGCCGCGGGAGGCTCTTCCAAGCAGGTCGCCCAGGCGCAGGCTGACCCGTCAAACGATTCTAAGGACTATCTGTCTCCGGTCATAACTTCCGCTGACGCCAAGAACGACATCGCTGCCAAGCAGAGCGCATTTTCGGAATGGCAGAGGAACAACGAGATCCAGTCCGCTACGTTGGCACAGCAGAAGATGGCGGAAGACGCGAACAAGGCGGCAAAGGAGAAGGCCGTGCTCGACCAGAAGAACATCCAGGCTGGCATAGACCAGAAGAATCAGGAATTGGCAGCGAAAAACGCCGCATTGGGATTGGCCACACCAGCCAAGAATAACGCGCCTATTGCCCAAAATGAGGCTCAGGCGGCCATGTCTTATGCTCCTCAGACTCCTGCAACGCAGCAGGGAGCGCAGCCTTCTTTTAATCAGGCTCCTAATCAAATAAGCCAAGGCAGCTTCGCATCGGGACTGGAAGCAAATGCGAGCAATTACCAGAAAGACCTCACTGCGATCGACAGCGCGAAGGAATCTCTGACAAACGCAGTATTGGGCAAGCTCAATTCAGTCCTCAAGGGGACATTCCCTCTTTCAAAGCCCCAGCAGGCCCTCATTTCCTCGATGCAGGAACAGCTGGCGCAGAACGTGAAGGATCAGACTTTGGCAAACTCCGCCTATACTGGCTCGGTAGCGCAGGCGGCATTCAGGTCGGGAGGGGAATACACTCCAGAGCAGTACGCGGGCCAGGTAGCTCAGGCGGTCTCATACGGCGTATCGAAGATACAGGCATTGGACAATTCCGCCGCGATCACGATGGCGAACCTCGAGCAGGACTTTCAGAAGCAGGACTATGACATGATCACGAAGAACTACGATGTCCTCTCGAAGCAATTAGACGAGAAGGCGGGCCATGTGAAAGACATGTACGAGTCTGTCACCTCCACCCTGAAGGCCCAGAACGACGCGCAGAGGCAGTCTGAAAAGGACGTATATGACCGAGTTACCAAGCCCGTCCAGGACCTTGCCGAAGAAGCCGCGAAGAACGGAGCGTCCCAAGAGACTTTGGACCGCATGAGGAGCGCCTCAAGCGTCGGGGAAGCCCTTTCTGCCGCTGGGCATTACATCGGACTTTTAGACAGGCAGAAGCTGGCGTTTGACCAGAGCATGGACACCCAGAGGCTCAACATCTCAAAGGCAAACCTTGCAATTTCTCAAGCGGAGCTCAAGCTGAAGCAGTCCTCGCAAGGATCGGAAGGGACGCTTGACGGAAAGCCGCAGAACGTATCGCAGTCAGCGGCGAACAGCTACGCGAACCGCCTCAACGGGGCAGAAGTACTGCTTGCGGGAACTGGCGACAAGTTCGCCTCTCCTTATGCCGTAGGCGGATCGCTTCCTAACATCCTGCAGTCGTCAGACAGGCAGGTATTCGAGCAGGCAAAGAGCAACTTCGCCACCGCAGTGCTTCGACGGGAATCGGGAGCGGCAATTTCCCCTTCTGAATTTGCCACCCTTGACAAGGCGTACTTCCCTCAGGCAGGAGACAGCAAGGAAGTCTTGAAGAACAAGGAAGACCTCAGAAACACCGTCATCAACAACTTCTACCGGGAAGCGAACGTCCCCCGTCCGGTGCTTCCAGGAATGACGATCGTGTCAGAGGGAAAGAAATACAAAGTTGACGTTGACGGAGAGACGCTAATCGAAGTGAAATAACATGAAAATATCAGACCTCAAGGGAAAATACACGGTCACGAGCACCCGCGGAGCTACGATTCCCGAGCCTCAGCCAGCTTCTGCCGCCCCAGAAAAACAGAACATATTTGCGAAAATCGGCGATACGGCAGGGAATGTCGGGAAGGGCGTCATCGGCGCGCTCACGTCAAGCGAGCAGAAATTCGGGTCTGACCTCGCGGGAGCGGCAAGCCAGATACTTCCAAAAAGCATGACCGGGCAGGACAGCCTCGATGCCGCGAACAAGTCCAAGCAGGATTCGGTCAATACAGCGATAAAGGGCCTTCATCAGGCGCAGTCCTCGGGAGGAGACACTTCGAAATGGCTCAAGCTCATAGGGGAGCAGTCGGGACAAAGCATACCGACAATGGAAGACCTTTACCCAGCGCTCAAAAAATCTAACTTGCAAGTTCTAGGAGATGCTGGAGGAGTATTGCTTGACGTCCTTTCCGCAGGAAGCTACGGGAAGGCTGGAGCTGAAACAGGAAAGCTTCTGAAAGCTTCGTCCGAAACGATGCCAGCGTCCCAAGCGGCTGAAAAGACTTTGGGCCAGACGCTCGGAGGAATTGCAAAGAACACTGCCAAGCGTTCGGCTGTCGGAGCAGGGACGGGATACGCATACGACGTAACCCAGAGCCTCCAGGACGGAAAGACAGGAAAGGAAGCGCTGACTCCGGGAATAGGAACGATCGCAGGAGGATCTATACCGGCTGCCATAGGCGCAGGCGAAGCGATCGCGGCGACTGCCAAGGCGATCACGAAGGAAGCCGCTCCAAGAATAATAAACAGTTTGGTAAAGCCGAAAGCGGCTGATTTTTCATACGGAAAGGACCCTGGCAGGACGGTCTCGGAACTCGGCATCACGGGAAACACCATGGACGACTTTGCAAAGAACATCGGTACTAAAAAAGAAGAAATAGGAAAGAAGATCGGGAACGTCTACAGCGATCCCGCAAACGCCTCTATTCGCTTAGACCTTTCAAACGAGATATCGAAAATTGACAATGCAATGTCAGAGGCGGCCAAGGGGGGGAAGAACAACCAGGCAGTGGTCACTCAGCTCCAGAACATCAAGGACGCTCTCGTGTACGACCACGCGCTCGATTCAGAAGGGGCGATAATCAAGTCAGGAGACCCAAAGTCTTTTGCATCGCTCGATCCTCAGCAGGCGTTCGAGCTTAAGAAAACAGTGGCGGAAGGAACTCAATTCACAGGACGCCCTTCAGACGACAAGAAAGTCAACTCTGTCCTCAAGAGCGTATTCGGCGGAATCAAGGAAAAGCTAAATGCCGCCGTAGGAAAGAACAATCCTGAAATATTGAAACTGAACCAGCAATTTGCCGACCTCACGTCAGCGGAGATAGCGGCAGTTAACCGCGACGCAATCCTCAAGCGCGCAAATCTTGTCAGCATGCCTGTAAAATTCGGAACCGCCGCAGGCCTCGTGACTGCCGTGGCTACGGGAGGAACAGCGATCATCCCTTCCATCCTTGTAGGAGTAGGGGCGGGAGTATTGGACAAGGCCCTCGGGACTCCGGCAGTTAAAACCAGGATTGCCGCGTGGCTCGGATCCCAGTCTCCTGAAGCGGTCGCACAGATAGTGTCGAAGAATCCTGGAATAAAGGACGCGATCTACAGGCTCGTCCCTAAATTGGCGTCGCAGCTAGGCGGGACGGAAGAAGGAAACAAGTCCGAATAGGACCAGTATCGAGGCGTATACCATTTACTAACAGTACCACGTGGTATAATTTCCACCAACAGAACGCTACAACACTCATTTTGACACAGGAACAGAGAAAGAGACTTCTGATCGCCTTCCCGGAGCTGTCCGCTGCCCTTTCTCTTGGCGCCCAGGAGGAATCTTCTGAAAAGTCGGACACTTTGGCCCTCATCCTTTCTAAGATAAGCCAGATGAAGGGAGAAAAGGGAGATTCCCCTACTCAGGGAGAGCTTTTGGACCTCATCATCCCCCTTATACCCGAAGTCAAAGACGGAGAGGACTATGTGTTGACCGAAGAGGACAGGAAGCAGATCGCAGCAAGCATCGAAGTCCCCGTATTCGAGAAGGTCATAGAAAAGACCAAAGTCATCGAGAAGATCCCCGTAGTCACGGAGATAACCAAGGAAGTATTGCCGGAAGACCTCGCAAAGGCCCTCAACTCCATGAAAGGGGCCTTGGACGTTTCAGTCGTCAAGGGGGCAGTGTCCAAAAAGGATTTGGAAGAGAGCAGCAAAGGAGTATTGGCAGGAATGGAGAAAATTGACGGAAGGGTAAAGGCCATAGACATGCGCTGGAGGGGCGGGGGACTGTCTTCGGTGTCCCACGATTCGACCCTTACGGGCCTCGGAACTCCGTCAAGCCCGCTTTCGGTCCTTGCAGCGGGAACTCCGGGAGGATCGACTACGCAGATACAGTACAACAACGCTGGCTCTTTCGGTGGAATCTCAGGCTTCACATCTAACGGCACGAGCGCGAACTTCACCAACGCCCTATTGGCGGGAGGAAGCGCAGGAACTTCAGGCAGCCTGCTCGTGTCAAGCGGGGCAGGAATCGCCCCTGCATGGATACCTACAGCCACGCTCGGCCTACTTACCGGAGGAAGCAGCGGAGGAAGGGTCGCATATTGGAACGGCATCACCACCCTCACGGGCACTGCGGGGTTCCAATTCGCCTCGGGAAGCCTCACCGTTCCGACGAACATAACCGCTACGGGAGGAAGCGTAAATGCCGGAGACAGCGTCACTGCGGCCAATACGATCGTGTCAGGCGGCAGCATCGCTGCGTCGACGGACGTTTACGGAGATACCCATACGTCAGGCGCGGCGTCATATTCGCCGCTTTTCCAGGCTGGAGACTTCATAATGAACAATTCATTCCAGCTCGGAGACGTTAACGGCGCGGGCCAGTCCGTGCACGTGTACTCGAACGGGAACGAGGTCATGACCGTGAACCCAAGCGACGTGACCGTGACAGGAGACCAGTACGTGACTGGAAAGATCGGAGTCGGCACTTCAAGCCCGAACTCTCCCTTGCACATCGTCGGCGTCGCGGGGTCGTACGGGCAGCTCAATATCGACTCCCTTTCCACGAGCGCCCAGTCGAATTTCGCGATCTCAAAAGGAGGGACGCGGTACTGGGTCGTGTACACCCCGGGAACGGACGACACGTTCAGGTGGTACGGCTCGATAGCGGGGGCCGACGCGGTGGTGATGTCGCAGTCGGGATTCCTGTACACGACTGGGACAGGATCGGGAATCGGATTCAAGGACAGGGGAACGTCGACCGTATGGCAATGGTACAGCTCGGGAGACGTGGCCAGGCTGTACGGTGGAGCCGACAGGCTCTCGATATCGACCGCGGGGCTTATGACAGTCTCGATGGCTGCCGTAAATTCCACTACCGCGACAGGACAGTACATAGTCAATCCAGGAACTGGATTCAGCACGGGGTCTTCCCTGAAGATCGGCTATGCGGCGACGCAGGCGGCGACGGCGGGAATCTCTGGATTCTACGACGCCTCCGCGCAGATGGCGTTCACTTTGGACGCAGGAGCCGCGGCCGTCGCCACGGGATTCGCGGACGGGAACTTTCAGGTGAATGCGGGCAACCTGAAGGTATCGACCGCAGGAAAAGGACTTTTCATCAAGGAAGGCACGAACGCGAAGATGGGAACCGCCACGCTCGTCGCAGGAACGGTTGTCGTCAGCACTACGGCAGTGACCGCGAACAGCCGCATATTCCTCACGGCGCAGTCTTTGGGAACCGTCACTATCGGGCAGGGGCTTGCAGTGTCCGCAAGGACTGCGGGGACTTCCTTCACGATACTGTCGGCGTCGGCAGTAGACACGAGCGTCGTGGCATGGGTAATTTATGAGCCAGCGTAACAATACAAGCATGAAAATAACATTATCGTTCGAGACTACCGAGGAGCAGCTGGAGGCGTTCGCGAAGAAGAACGCGCCAGCCATCTATAGCGATTCCCCGACGGGCGCTTCCAAGTTCTGCGTCAAGTTCATGCAGGACCAGTTCGTGGCTCAGTTCTCCGAGCCTCTGCAGGAACAGGCGACGAAGAAGCTCATGGAGCAGGTGCAGGCCGTGCAGGAAGCGGTCAGGGGCGCGGTAGGAGAAGCGGTCAGCATCGTCATCGAATAATGTATAATAAAATCATGTACACAATTTCAAAGCAGGACAGGGATTCGATCGTGGCCTACCTCATGGCGGCAGTAGTGCCGTCCCCTGTGGGCGCGAATCTGGTAGAGATCGCGAAGATCCTCAATTCGCTCAAGGAAGAGCCCAAGAAGGAAGAGGAGGGAAAGAAGGAATAACAAAAACAACATGAAAAAGACAATCATCGCATCGGCATTGGCATTGTCATTGCTCGCGCTTCCCGTTTCTGCCTCTTCGGTGCAGCAGGTGAACGACCAGTCTGCGGTCAACTTATTGCAGGTCGCGTCGGACGCCCTCACGCAGATTTTCGGCAAGGTGTTCCTCATCGCGCGGGACGTTTCCTACATCCCGGGATATTTCCGCGAGGCTCTCACAGTGCTCCATTCGATCGACGGCAAGCTTGATTCTGTCAGCACCGATACGGCCAACATTTACTCGTCAATGCAGTGCGTCAACCAGGAATAATGGACAAGGATTTCGTAGAGAGGGAAATATCCAAGCACCTTGACGACTTCATGGCGAAGCTTTCGGAGCACATAAGCAACAGCGTCAGGACGCAGGTCAAGTCCGAGATCGCCAGCTCCAAGGTGATAGTCAAGATCGACGCCATGATGGAAAGGATCGAGCCATTGATCGAGGTCTACGAGAACGCCACCAACTTGCAGAAGCTCGCCATCGCTTCCTCGAAGACCATACTGGTCGTGTCGGCGGCCGCGGCGGCGGTGTGGGCCTTCTTCAAGTTCATAGTCCTGGCGGCGATAACCAAATAGAATATGCCTAAATACTTAATAATCCATCATTCGGGCGGGACCGATTCGAATCCCCTCCAAGACAGCTCCAATTACACAGTTGCGCAATGCGACGCCGACCACAAAGCGAGATTCAACATGAAGTCCTCTCTCGGCTATTATGTCGGATACCAGTACGTGATCACTAAGGACGGAACTACTACCCAATGCAGGCTGGACACCGAAGAAGGAGCCCACACCGTAGGGCATAACAAGGACTCCGTCGGCATCATGCTTTGCGGGAATTTCGATGCGACGCTTCCTACTGACGCCCAAGTGAAGTCTCTGACAGCCCTCCTGAGGGCCAAATCTGCCCAATACGGCATCCTTCCGCAAACATAGTGCCTCACCGCGCATTCGCCCAGAAGACCTGCTACGGCAAGCTCCTGAAAGACGACTGGGCAAGAAACTTAATGTCAAAGACCGACAAGGAATCGATCAAGAAGCAGATATCTGACCTATTGGCCCAATTGTAGGAAGCAATGGGGGCCTCTAAGGGCCTCCGATGCCTCACGCAACTTCGCTGAGGAAGACAGTTCTTTTTCGGAGTCATCATGCATGACCCAGTCGCGCAGCTCGCGTCGGCCCTTGGCATTCCCCCGCAGGCGGTGTTCGTGCGGTGCGCGAAATGCTACCGCCTCAAGTCGGCCGATATCATCGCCGAAGAGCGCCACTCCGAATGGCAGGCGACGGGATACCTTCCCGACTACGTGAAGTGCTGGTGCTCGGCCCAGCTCTTCCATATCCAGGAAGAAGCCGGCCATCCGCTGTTCGTCTGAACGCCGGGGCGAAAGCCCCTTTTCATAAGGCAGAAATGCCGTAACAAATTTCACAATGACAGGATTATTCCAATTAGGAAAAAGCGACTTCATCAAGGGAGCGGTAATGTTCGTGCTTGCGGCCGCACTTGCGACCGTAGTAGGGGCGGTATCGACGAAGGGGTTTGACCTTTTCTCTGCAAATTGGGCTGAGATCGGAAAGAACGCCGCAAACGTTTCCCTGTACGCGCTGGTGACGTACCTCGGAAAGAACCTTCTCACTGACTCAAAAGGCAAGGTGGCAGGAGTCATCAAGACTGACTGATGAAGAAGGAGAAGGTCGAGATGATACCCGCAGGGAACGGACTATGGTTCATTCCTATCGGGCATGCAGGCGGCGTCTGGATAAGGAAGAAATGACCTTGCTAGGCGCGGTATTTTTATGCTGTGCCCTGCTCTCTCTCGCTATTGACCGCGAGGAGTGGTTTTAGTATCGTTACTTGGTTCGAACATATTTTGGCGAAGGACGCGGCTCTCACGCGTCCTTTTGCTTGCTTTTTTTCAAGGGAAGAATATAATGACTATGTAAGTTCCCATGGACTCAGGCGACGGACGGCCTGCGCCTCCGAATCATGACCCATGACAAGTCCCGCCAGACTTTAAACGGACCCCGAGCTGGAAACGACGATACCAAGCAAGCCACCATTAAACCGGTGGCTTCATTTTTAGGAGACACATGCCCGATGACGACGAATATTCCCCGTGCTGCATCCCGAACATAGAGACGTTGCCGCAGGACAATCCAGACCCGCCAGAAGACGGCCCCTTGTAGGGGCTTTTTATATGTGT
>CAWUCS010000233.1:0-19436 GCA_963920785.1 Sphagnum contortum | reverse complement strand
TCATAAAAGACGGTAACGGAATGAAGCACATCGTTAGCGACGTGCGCGAGACACCGCCAACATTCACCCGCGATGAATTGATCGTGATCGCTTGGCATGCGCTGTTGTCGTGTCCTCATGTAACCGCAATTCGTCTCGATGAATACGCAGTGCTGGCAGTCAGCGCAGCCGACGCACTAATAGCAAGGATGGCGAAGTGAACTGGCGCAACACCAAATACCTGCGACTCGTCAGTGGTTTGCCCTGCATTCAATGCGGCAATGTCGGGAATAGATTATGAAAAAACCAAAACATGGAATGCGACACACAAGAGCTTATCGCATTTGGCTTGGCATGAAAAACCGAACGCTCAACCCGAAAGATAAACGATTCTCGCACTACGGCGGTCGCGGTGTCGGGATATGTGAATCGTGGCTGGACTTCCGAAACTTTATTGTTGATATGGGCCATCCGCCAGAAGGATTTCAAATCGATCGCATCGACAACGACAAGGGGTATAGCCCTGAAAATTGTCGATGGACATCTATTGTCGAGCAGTCGCGCAACAAATCTTCTTCGAAGCGATGGCATTTTCGGGGTTTGGTTTACGAGTCAATTAGTCAGGCGGCAAACGCTCATGGCATTTCCATCTCTACTGTTCACCGGTACTGCTTCGGGCGAAAAACTAAGACCGGGCGACTGCCGCCGCGTGAAGGCTGGTCTAGCGAAAATAAGTACACATTAAAAGAATTGAAGGCCGCGTAATGAGAACATCCGAATCAATTGCAGCCATTGCGCCCGCCTATGTCAAGGCTCAATCAATGGTGAAGATCGCCGCCAAGAATCGCACGAATCCGCATCTGCGCAACGAGTACGCCGACATTACCTCAATCTGGAACGCCTGTCGCGCAGCGATTTCAGAGAACGGCATCGGAGCCATTCAGGAACCCCTGTATCGCAACGGCATGGTGAGTGTCGCTACACGCCTGATTCATGTGTCCGGCGAGTGGTTCGACTTTGAACCGCTGGAAATTCCGATTCAAAAACCGGACGCTCAGGGCATTGGATCGGCGATCAGTTATGCAAAACGCTACACGCTTATGGCCGCCCTTGGCATTGTGTCTGGTGAAGAATCCGATGACGATGACGGCGAGGATACAAAAGACAAGGACAAAACCGAAACCAACCAAGACGAACTGAATGACGCTATTGCGAGGATCACAAAGGCCGAGAGTTTGGATGAGTGCAAAAAGGCTTATATGGTCGCCTGTGATTCGTTCAGCGACAACCCTGCGGCAAATGAGGCTATCGTCAAGGCTAAGAATGCCCGCGCACGCCAACTGAAGCCAGCGGCATGAAACAGGGTAGCGGCGCGTGGCATACCGCCAGGGCTGGCAAGTTGACTGCCAGTCGGATGAGGGACGCGATGTCGTTTCGAAAGGACGGCAAACCATCTGCTGACCGAACCAAGTATTTATATGATGTGGTGGCCGAACGGTTGACTGGCGAACTGCCGCAGCATTTTGTTACGGATGCCATGAAGCACGGCCTTGAGTTCGAGGACGCCGCCAAATTTGCATATGAGCAAGCCACCGGAAACAAGGTCAAATCATGCGGATTTTTCGATCACTTCGACATCGACAATCTGGGCGCATCGCCAGACGGACTTATAGGCCCTGACGGTTTGGTCGAGACCAAATGTCCGACGACCAGCACACACACGGCTTGGTGCATGGCCGGTGTAGTGCCGGACGAGCACAAGCCCCAGATGATCACGCAATTGATGTGTACTGGCCGCGAGTGGTGCGACTTTGTTTCGTTCGATCCGCGCATCAAAGGCCCGAAGCGGTTATTCATCAGGCGATTCACGCCGACGCCCGAGGAAATCGAGGAAGTCCGCTTGGCCGCTGTTCAGTTCCTTCGCGAAGCTGAGAGCCTCTTTGAATTCATGAGTACGGAGACCGCATGAACCCTATGGCATTTATGGTTCACCAAGCAACGTCAACACGGCGAACGTATATCCCGATTACCGATCAACAACTTGAGGCCATCGAAGCCGCAAGAGATCGGCTAAATCAATGCGGCTATATCACATCGATGTTTTTTGTCGATGCCGTCGGTGTGTCGGCGTCTAACGCCAGCCGGTTGCAATCGCTGGTGATCAAAGAATTAAATCTGGTGCGGCTCGGGTTTGAGCGGATTGGGAAAACCTCCCCTTATACAAAATGGGGAAGGCCGCCAAACGCAAGACCAATTTGTGAGGCTCGACATTAGGTAACGAATACCCTGGCGCAAGAGAGAGAAAGCCGTGGTGTGCGGATGTTCCGCAAGCTCAGTCCGAACGGATGTTCCAGCAGGACGAAACAGGCTTGACTTCCCGGTTCAGAGTAACCGGGCCAAACATAGGAGAACCACATGCGCGGAACAGTAACAAGACGATTGAGAGCAACGGCGAGAATGGCCGCATCGCCGGAACGATACAAGCAGGTCTACAAGCAGTTGAAAGTCATGCACAACAAGGTTGAGCCTCGTCCGGCATCGGAAGTTCGCGAAACACAACCCGGAGCGCCCGGTTACAAACTGAAGCGGGGCGCCGTGTACAAACCGCATGGGTTGATAGGGGGCAGTCGTAAGGGTCCATATGGTGCGCGTAAACGCGAATGGCAGCCTGGCCCTGTCATCGCTATCAAGGCGAATGGATCGCCCGGACGCATCTCTGACCAGGCACGCAAGCGGCTTGCGCAAAGAGCGTAAACATGAATACCTGCCCACTCACCTGGACCGCCGCCCAAGTCCTAAAAGTGACGGAAAGGCGCACTGATCCGCAAAGATCGATTGACCGTGACGACCATGTTCGGGCGATCCTCGCGGACATTGGCTACGTCAATCAGAGCACACTGCGCAAGCATTGCGGGCTCAACAACCTCAAAGCAGAGGAAGCCCTACGAGGGGCTGCGCTGCGCGGGCTGATCGTCCGAGCCGAGAAGGTTTCGGGCGGGCAGAGATGGAGGGCGACATGAGCTATCAACCCAAACTACAGTGCGACAACTGCGACTTAGTTTTCAATGAAAATCAACAATTGCAAGCGCCCAATCCGTTCGATGCCGACGAGACAATTTTCGGATGTCCGGGCTGCAAATCTGTTAACGGGCTTGAACGATTATGCGACGAACCACTGTGCAACAAACACATCAGTTGCGGATTTCCTGTTAATGGCGGATATCGAATGACATGCCAAACCCACTACAAGCCGAAGGAGATCAAAATATGAGTACAAAAGAACAATGGCTGCACATAGCAGAGGTCGCGAAGTGGCTGGCAGAGGGGCGAGAGGTTGAAGGTCGGCCGGCTGGATATCATGGCGATGCCGACTGGTTCCGTTTTGTGCCAGAACACGGAGTACTTGATCCAATAACCAAGTATCGCCTCAAGCCGCGCACTGTGCGAATCGGCGACCGTGAAGTCAATGCGCCGACTGCTAGTGGCGGATACCCTATATTTATAGACATGTTTTTCGCGCCTAGTCAGTGCATTTACTTTGCTGCTGAGGCTGATCGAAAAACCGCTTACGACGCCATTATCGCTCTGTTAGAGGAGAAGCCATGAGCACTATTGATGACGGCGGGCCGGCAATAGACATCCCTCTGATAACAGGCGGTTTCGCCATGGTTTCAGAGTCCGACGCAGATCGCGTCATTGCCTATAAGTGGCGCGCGACAAAACAAGGGTACGTTCAGCGCCAAGGAGGGAACAATAACTCGGTTTTATTACACCGATTTATTCTCCAACCAGACAAAGGCATGGAGGTTCATCATCGAAATAAGAATAGGTCTGACTGTCGGCGTGAAAATCTTGTCGAACTCACTCCCAGTGAACATCAGAAGGAGCATGCCGACATTTTATTAGCTCGCAATGCAGCCAGTCGCGTTTACGACGTTAATGGAACTTGCAAAACATGCGGCGTCAATTTCACAAAGCATCGCGACCATCGTGGTCGTCAGATTTGTTGCTCGAAGCGATGCGCAATAACCTTGGCTGTCCGATCTAGCCTCGAAGCACGAAAGATAAAGACATGACCCCTGACGAAAAACTAAGATTTGCCATTCACGAATCGCACAAAGCCGAAGCGGAGCGAATTTATTTCATGGCTCGATCAGACATTGATACGCCCGCGAATCGCAAATTATTTACCGATGGGTTTGATCGAGGATGGGGCTTACGCAAATATGGCGACGCCATGCTCGAAGCACGAAAGGTGAAGCCATGAGTGACGCGGCAAAAGTGGGAGTTGTTATTGACAACTGGAAATTGCCAATATTTGAGCGACACCTTGAGAGGTCAGGCTATTTTTTCACGAATGCCGGCCAACTGACTCCCGTCTCGCTGTTGCTGCAGGTCGAGACAACCAACCTTGAAGCGCTAGGCGTGGTCGTTAAGGCCGCCAATGCCGAAGCCGCACGAACCGAGAAACCGCAATGAAAAATACCACTTTGGCTGACGGCTCACCCGTCACCCCTGACCACCGCGAAATCGATCCGAAAACAGGCATGCAGAAGGATTACGTGGTCTTGAGCGCCGAAGAACGTGCCAAGGGATTTGTGAGGCCTGTGCGGCGAGCCTATGTGCACGAGAAGTGCGGCGGGGTCACAACGATGAGTCAGCCGATAGCTGAGACCTATGCGCGTGACCCGTTCTTTTACTCCGGCACGTTCTGTATCCATTGCCGAAGGCACTTCCCCGTCGGAGCCAGTGAACACGGCGGCGAGTTCTTTTGGGATGGAACCACTGACAGGGTAGGGACATGAGCATAACCGACGGCCAACTGGCAGAGCTTGAGCGACTGCGGGCCGAGGTTGCCGAGCTACGGCCAGCGCTTGCGTGTCTGACAGAGTTGGTGCGCCTAAAGTCACTATCAACCGCACTTGAGTCGCACCCGATAACGATTATGGAGATAGAGCAGTACAACAAAATCAGAGGTGATTACTACGCAAACAAACATGTGGCATGGGCCGAAGCCCGCAGGCTGGTGGCGCTATTCAAGGGGAAAGTATGAGCGAACACGAAATAGCCTTACGCGAGGCTGCTGAAATTTACGCCGCTAACCAATACTTTGAAGCCCGCCCGATGATTGACGATAACACTTTCACTCGTCATCTGTTCGAAGATGGCTTCCGCAGGGGATGGGATGCCAGGGTTTCTTACGCCGAGTCTAAAGGGAAATC
The DNA here is from genome assembly GCA_963920785.1 of Sphagnum contortum. NCBI lineage: Eukaryota > Viridiplantae > Streptophyta > Sphagnopsida > Sphagnales > Sphagnaceae > Sphagnum > Sphagnum contortum. The sequence goes on along the minus strand of CAWUCS010000233.1, from coordinate 14,235 downwards.
ATGAGCGTCCTAGATCGCCACATGACGCCACCCGACCGAATCTATCTCTACATGAACATCAATAAGGATTGGGCCATAACGATTAATCCGATCAAAGGTGATGTTGAGTATCGGTTAGCCACTCAAGGGACGGTAGATCACGCAGCCGAACTAGCGCGAGTCACTGAACAGCGGGATGAAGCGCTTGCGTGTCTGCGGGAGTTGGTTAAGCTGGATGGCGATTGCAGAGATGGCCCCTCCAATGATATGGGGCTCCGAAATTTCACACTGAAGATGATCGTGCTAGACGCCCGCCGAATCGTTGAAGGGGCGAAGTGATGAGCAAGATCAACTATTCGCCGTGGTTCTCATTTTCAAAGCAGCCGCCCATCAATGGGCTGGACTCGGGGAAATACGAAGTCAAATGTGAGGATGGCGTATATCGTGAGCGATGGACTGTCGGGGATATGAAATCATCGTGCTGCGACAAATGCCAATGGCGCGGCATATTGAAAGAGTCGAAATGAGCAAACCCAAAATGACGCCGTGGTTTCCGCCGAATGTAAAGCCGGTGCACGTTGGTGATTACCATGTGTCGCACGACGGCAACCCGCCGCCGATCCTAAGCGAAATTAGGAGTCATTGGGACGGCAGATGCTGGTCCCTAAGTTGGGATATTCCAGATGTTCGTTTTTACGCAATTCGGTTTGCGCGTTCGCATCAGGCTATCTTACTGGCGCGGACTCGCGGTTAAACCGAAATCATGAGCTTTTATTCGGACCCGATGCGCTACACGGCCCGCAAGTTGCATCGCTGCTCGTGGTGCGGAGAACTTATTGACGCTGGGCAATCGTACTGGCGCTGGTTTGGTGTCAATGATGACGGTGAACCCAGTACGGTCAAAATGCACCCGGAATGCAATGATGCTCGTCAAGACGATGACGATGATGAATTTTATTTTTATCAAAGCGAGCGGCCAACGGTTGCCATGCAGTTGTCCGGGAATTCCGGATAACTGATTTGATACTTGACGCCAGCCCACAGTCAATTTAATATTCGACTGTCGTTTTGTGCTGCAACACAGATTCGGACCGAGTTCTATCAACGGGTCGCGTTCTCATCGTGTTGCAGCACGATTGAGGCGCGGCCCGGTTTCTTTTGGGCTGCCGACTGGCTACAGGTTGTGCCGCTCAGTGATGTCCGCCGGGCCTGTAGTGAGAGTGGTACGGGGAACTGTGGGCATACCACGCCTGATATGAGTGACTTTCGAGATGGCCGGCACGCTCAATGTAACCGGACGGCGAAAGGATTCCGAACCAGCCACGGGGCGCAGCAATTGCGCGCAATCGGAATAGTCAGCGCATTGCTGTAGCTGATCGGTTTGAAGGGACGATGGCTCTCGAAAGACCAGAAATCACCTAACTTGCTCTCGGGCGGGTTAGGTGAGTATTGACGGAAATCTGCTAACTTCCAGATCGAAGACCAGCCATGAAAAGCTCCCGAATTAAACGTCGTATTGACGAATATTGGGATTCAACATTGTCGCGGATTGATCAATTCAGCCCGGTTTATTTGATTGGCAGGGATCAGCCGGGAACGTTTTTTATTGGTCCAATGAAGGAAAACACGAAAAACGCCGATCACATTGAAGTTCAAGCGCTACATCAGAAGTTAGCTAAAAACATTAAGCACGCGAAACAGATCAAGGAAACTGAACCTTCAGCGCATCCTTCAAAAGTCTCAGTTCTGCGTCGCCTTCAGAACAGGCGCGGACGACTTCAGCCGCTCTAACGGGGTCGGTGACTCGACAATCTGCCGGATTTGGGGGGATAGCTGTGTCGGTAGGCACTCGGGCTGAGTACTCACGCAGCCACTGCTCAGTAGCAGCAGCATCAGTGTTGCGCCGAGCCGTAAGCTTTGCAATCTGCGTTTCCTGTTGCCGGAGTTGCTTGGCTTGTTCTGCCAGTGCAGATAGTTTGTCATGCAGAACCTCGTTATCAGCCCTCAGAGCGCCGTTTTGCTTGATCGTGCTCTGTATGTACCCCGCCCCTGCCAACAGAGCCGCCACGAGTCCAAAATAGAGCCACAGACGTACCATTAATGGAAAACCTGTTTAGCCAGCGCCCAGAGTCGGCGGCGATCCTCGATGCCATTTAACCCGCCGTTTATTCTGCGAGTGACCGCCACAAATCCAGCATCATCGGGCGCGTAGGTGTCCAACCGATTGTGCTGCCAAAACCAGGCTGCACTGCTGGCCGCATGGATCGGCACTTCAAGCAATTCAGGCCGGTTGACTAGATCCATTTCGAGCGCCAGTCCACAGAGCTTGTAATTCGCCCGTCCGGTAATCTGAATCAGCCCGCGCCCCCGGTATTTGAATCCGTCGCCAGATTCGGTGTTGCCGAGATCGACGCGGCCCTCATAGCGGTTCTGAGCGGGAGTTGGCCCCCATATCTCTTTGACATAGCGACCGCAGCCACTCTCATGTCCAACTTGAGCTACAAACATCGCTTGCCGGTAGATCGAAAACTTGGTTATGGCATCGGTCATGGGCTGCGCCCAAATCGCGGCCCGTAGAACCGGAACATCCCAAGCTAGGGCCAATTGATCGGATGTCACCGCAACTCCATCACGGTCATGCCTTGGCCCGCCATTCTTGATAGTCGCGAGTCATCGCCAGTTGTTTCGCCGCCCATCGGTTAGCCCAAACCATGCCAATGACTGACCAGTAAAAATTGATCAACACAAGGTGTTTTGCGAACCCGTTGTCTGAGTAATCCGCGATGAGCAGCAGGGCCGAGATCGCCATCCAGGTCCGGGCCATTCGCAGAGGGAACAGCCGCTTGTTTTTCGCCAGTTCGCCATCAGGGATAAACATCAGCATCCCAAAGAGGACCGCGAGTGCAAAGATTTTCCCCGCGACTTGCGCTTGGAACGACAGCCCCGCGCCGTTGTGGAGCCAAAATAACCAGTTGATTATGGTGTCAATCATTGCCCGGCCCCTTATTGGATTGTGGCAAGAAACGCTGAACGAACGACCAGAAAAACCCCTTCGTCGCAGCCTGTCTGATCCATGCCGAGGCAATGATTACGAGCACCAGGCCACAGGCAAAAGCGATTACTGGTGCCATTTTGTCACTCAGATTCCAGTAGGAGACAAGACCGTTCGCCGCAAAAGCCGTGCCGACCGAGGATGGAACGAAAAGACCGACGCGCTGCAATATCGTCCTGTCCGTTGATTGAAGCATGAAGAATGCGACCCCCGACACTGCGCCAACCCAGACGCCAATATCGGCACCGAGAAATGTGGTCGTGACAACGGTTGCCGTCGCGGCTGTGGCTGCGAGTACAGCGGTTGCGGCAGGTTCGGTCATGTCAGCACCAGCCAGCGAGCGCGGTCCTTCTCGGCCAGCACCTCGCGAATTTTGTGCAATTCATCGTCGGACAGCGGAGATTCCATCAGAGTGTGCCGCCACTCGCGGCGATAAGTTCGGCGTCAGTGACTGCGGAGGGCCTGTACGCGAGTCGCGTAATTACTCCATTCATCGTTGGAATCATGGAGCCAGAACCTTGTGCGCCATTCCACGTAATAGAATCAATAGCACCCCCATTGATCGTCATTTTTTGTAACGATGACGATCTTTTCATGGCTGCCGTATTGGCTTGATTGCTTGCTACCGCCGTTTGAATAACGTCCACCCCATCATAAGTAACAATGGCATCGCCGCCGGCATTCTTGTACAACAACAGTCCGCCCGCGCCTGATCGCAAAACATATCTGGCATCAAGTGACGTGTCATCGGTAATGCCCGACCAGACCCAAGTGAAAGCGGCCGCCGAATCACTAAAAACAGTGGTCGGAAAACTCGTGGCAGTCGCTGTTCTGGAAGCGGTCGCCGAGGTCGTCAAAATGGCAGGCGTGATAACCGGACCCAATTCATGCTGCACATAATCGACTTGAATGGCGTCGCCACTGGTGACAATCCTGAACCCGAGTATAGGATTAGCCGCTGTCGCAGTGGGTATTGAAAACCGCGTCCATGTCGTTGTCGTGGTAATCGTGGTCCAAGTAGTCCCCGCATTCTGTGTCATTTGGATGGTGCCGGAGCCCGTCACTCGCTTGACATAAGCCGATGTGATTCTGGCCGCAGAGGTGCTGACTAAAGTCTGCAATGCGGTCCCATTCGCCGATGTCGCCGTAAGAACGGTTGCGCTATTAGCGGCCCCATCAACCCCGGTCGCTGTGAGTGCAGTCGTTGCGTTGACCTTTACCCAGACCACATTAGTCAAGTCTCTAGCATACAGAGCTAGGTTCGTTGCGGCCGGGGCACAAAGCAGCCCGAGTTGTGAACCCGCACCGTCATACTTAATAACAGGCACCGTCCCACTGGATTTTGTTTGCAGCAGGTTATCCGACCCTATGTACGTTAGAGGAATCCCGCCTGCATCCGTGACACCCAACGCGGTCAATGCCGAGGCCGTAACCAGAGCCCCCGCCGACGCACGCGAGTCATAGTTTGATTGACCGAAAAACAGATTCCGCCCACCACCCGTTTCCCAAAACGAATCGACGAATTGCAGCGACTTTCGGCGCCCGAAATAGGGATCACCCGCTAACCAGAGAGGCATGATGTCACCACTGCCGACCAGAGAACGCTTGCGCTGTGGTCGCACCGATAATGCTGATAGCTTCGACCGTCGATTGATCTCGCGGTGATTCGTACAGCGCCCCAGCTGGTATTCTCAGGCTCGACCCTGATGTCGTCGCGGTTCCTGTCTCGTTAATGTACAGATCACCCGCCGATAAATTCTGTACCCAAAACCCACGGCGGTACCCGTTTGCCGCCGTCAACACTTGAGCGGTTCCGCCCGTGGTGATCGTGCTCGAAATGTCCGTTACCGCCGACCGCTTTATAAACGCGGCCCCGATATTTGCATCAGCCATGATTTATCCTTTATTAAATCGGTGCGTCAGTCGATGTGAAATGCGAACTACCACGAGGCAGGACGAAATTGCCCGAACCCGCGCCCGCAGGGAATGTATTATTGTTCATCGTAATGCCTGACAATTGACCCGAGGTCTGCTCGATCAGATGAACAAAAGCTGATGGCGTCGTCCCGAATCGGTTGCTGTTGATTTCAAGCAATGTTGGATTGTGATTACCGAGCGCATCCACGATTTGACTGATGTAGACGGCTGGTTTATTCGCCAAAGCCACGATGTTATTCCCATAAATCGTGTTAGTCGGACTGCTCCCGTTAGCGTACAGATCGGTCAGCCCTGCGTCACCGCCATAGGTCCGATGGCTGGTATGCGCCCCCGATACCTTCCAGGCGGCTTCCAACGCGATCATGGCTTTCCCGGCCGTGCCGTAGACGTGGTTTCCTTTGACTTGGCAGCCACTCACATCAGCCCCGAGATAAACCAAATACTGAGGCGCAGCGGAACTAGAGGTCTGCACTATGTTGCGCCGGAAGCCAATCTTGTAGCAACCGACGTAGGCTTGCAACAACCCCTCGCCGTCGGCCCGATTTGTAATGACCAGGTTATCTTCAACGTCGTTGGTATTGCTCATGTACGCAAAATGCACTGACGATGATTTCGAATTTTCGAATACATTGTGACGGATCGTGAATCCAGAGACTTTGTTCTGTGCGCTGATGTTTCGAATATTCCCGCTCAGATAGTTGCCGTAAATCGCACCGCGCTGAATGTTGCTCAGTGCTAACCCATAGATTCCGCCGACGACTTTGTTATAGCGAATCAGAGTGTCTGTCGTCGGCGCTGATGGATCGGGAACTGCGAAATTGGCTTTCCAGTACTCAATCATCGATGCATGGGGCGATGTTGAAAACGTTGAGTCAACCGAAATGCCGTTGCCAGTGGTGCCTGTGCCTGTGTCACCTATACAAGTGTTGTACTCGATGACATTTCCAGATGCGGCTCCGCGTGTCGCGAACTGCCTCAACAGAATCGGCACGCTGTCGATCATGTTGTACAGATAATTCCCGGCAACACGAACATTTGAGGCGTTCTGAGCGTAGATCAGTATGCAACCCGTTGTCGTGTTATTCGCATCGATTTTCAGGCCCTCAACCAGAATATTATTGACATTTGAAGCTGCGCCGGACTCAATCCCTCGCAGCAAAATCCCGGATTGCAGCCCAGACGCTAAGCACTTGATGACGCCACCGCGCCCAAGCAGACCTCGAACCCCGTTATTGATCGTCACGAATTGGTCAATAGCGAAGGTGTAGCCAGAGGGGAAGATAACCGATCCGTTGACGGCAGCAGCAGCGGTAGCTGCTGATTCGATTGCGGCCCGATCGTTTGTCGAACCGTTGCCAACAGCGCCATAACTGAGCGGCGAAAATTCAGTGCCCCTTGACCCTACGGCCGCTGTGCTTGTGTACGCCAGATGGCCCGTGACGTTGGCGAGCAAGATGCTCTGAACATCAAACGCCAGTTTGCGAACTCGCCACGGATTCATGAGCAGTACACATCAAAGGAGACAATGCCACCGTCCAGACGGTCGCCGCCGACGTTTCGCCCGAGCAACATGGTCGTTAGTCCCGTTGGGATGGTTGCTGCCAGTGTTGACAACGCCGCACCACCGACAGAGACATTGAACTGCCCATACTCCCATCCACAAGCTACCGTGACATCAACATTGTCAGTGACGCTACCAAGCGATAGTGAGGTTGTGGACCCTGAGTTTGTGACGGCCAACGACAGCGCGTCTCCGGTCGATATCTGTAGCAATATCTGGTTGTTGACGGTACCGTCGTTGATGGCCCACAGGGGGCGAGTTGTTGCGCCAGTCCCAGGGCGAGCGGTCATAACTACCCCACCGCGTGCCATATCCACGGCAGACAATGAGATTGAGAGGGTTTCTGCTGTACGAGCCAGCGATGATCCAATTGATAACGCGAGTCGCGACGGAGTGCTCCCTGTCTCAAGCTGAAACCCTGAAGCCTTGAACGCACGGTTCGCGGTCTGCGTGCTGTAATGTACGACACCGTTGTAGGCCGCTCCTGTCGCCGTAGCTGTATACGTAGCCCAGACAAGATAGATATTCCCGCCAATCAATAATGGCGTTCCGAATACACTCGCCGCCGCTCCCTGCAAGACAATTGAAAAATCATGGCCAGTACCGCCGCCAAGTGCGGGCGGGCCTCCCGCAATCTCAACAAAAAACGACATGACATAAGCCGTCCCGTTTATCATCGTTGCAGACATATAAGCGACTGCCGTTGTTGTGTCGTTAGCTGGTAACTGAACGGACGCAGGAAAGCCAACAATAGGTGTACCTGAATTTGTAAAGTTTGCAATCCCTAAGTCCAGTTGCGCATAGGTCGGTGAGTAGCGGGCCAGCAAATTGGTCGCTTGTGGCGCTGACCGTAATTGATACGCACCATCAGCCGCTCGATAGTCAACAATCGGGGAATCCGCTGCCAATGGGGCGATACCTGTCGAGATCAGTTTGGCCGCTGTGGTCGTGCGTACCGTTGGCCCAATACGCAAGCGGCCAGCTCCAGGCAATAACCAACCAAGCACCGCATCAAAGTTTGTCGGCCCGGCCACTTGTGTTGCAAAATCAGCCGCTCGCATGGAGGCCAGCACTTGACCGTCGGCTAACATGTCGCCCGTAACCAAAATCACATCATCGGCCGTTGCTTCGAGCAGTAGCCGAGAGTATTTTCCTCGTGTTCTCGCAAACCCAGGCAATGTCCGAATCGTGACACCTGTCGCTCCAATTAGTTGAATCAGGCCGTCACCACCTTGCACAATCGCTGCGCTCCAACCGGAAACAATATCATCAGCAATAGTCAGGGTTGCGTCAGAACTGTCAGTCGTCGATATGACCTTGCCCCGATCCGCCAACGCAATGCCTGAACTGGCAGCCCGAGAGGCGGGGGTCACAGTACCGAAACCACCGCCCGACCCGTCGTTGTTGTCCGTCCCCCATGCGTAGTCGTAATTGGTTCCGCTCAGTTTCTTGAGTACTTGTCCTGTTGAACCCCCGGTAGGAGTCAGAGCCCCCGTTGATCCTGTTGACGCGGCTGTCAGCCGCCCTTTGGCGTCAACGGTAATGCTCGCTAGCGTATAACTACCCGGCGTGACTGCTGTACTCGCTAGCGTCGTGGCAACCGTACCTGTACCAGTCCCCGTTATATCGCCTGTCAGTGTCACCGCCGTGCGCAACGCCGATAATTCATAGAGTTCGAACTTGCTCGCGGGTTGGGCTGATAACCCGAGCACCGCCGCCGGAGCCGCTGTTTCAATGCTTTCGGTGTTTAGATTTTGGTTTGCCATTATTCGTTCCTGTTAACTTTGACCCATGTTGTCGTGTCCCTATAGACCGTCACCCACGACGGATCGGGATCATTCGATACAGTCACTGTCACGGTGACTGACACATCACCATAGGTAAACGTGACTGTCGTTGTCTGGCCCTCTGTCGCGTCCGCAGGGATACTGCCGCCAATCGTGGCAACCCCGTTAGCGGTAATCCATAACTGAGTGCCCAAGAGCAAGGTCGGCGCATCACTACCTAACACCGGATAGATAACTTCTGTACCATCGATGATACTGACCACCAATTCATCGCCCGAATCAATCAGCGCAATATCGGAATCCGCCGAAACCGCCAGAATCGAAGCGCCCGTAACCTCGACGTTGTTCAGTAAAAGCAAGACCCGCCATGTCAACGTGCCGCCCGGATGGCCTACGAGATTCGCAGGCTCAAGCACTGTGATTGAGTAACTGTCGGGAATCGCGACCGCCACCGTAACAACGTCTGAGCTGGTCTGATTCCCAGCCGCATCGACAGCCACTGCGTAGTACGAGATCGACCCGTTATCGGCCCGAGTGAATGACAGGATATGACGATAGGGGGCCGTACTAACCGTCGATAGCAAAGTCCCCGACCCCGGAGACCCTCGATAAAACTTGACATTGACAATCCCCGTTGCATCCGAGGCAACCGCCGTTAAAGTGGCCTGCTCTGAAACGCTGCCGATTGAATTGTCATTGACCGTTAAAGTAATAACGGGAGGCGTCGTATCGTTGCTGATCGCTGTCGAAGCCGTCAATTCACTGACATGACCCGCTGTGTCTGTGGTAATCGCTTTCCACTGAACCGTACCCGAGTCCGACCCAACCGAATAAACATATGACACGGCACTCGTTGTCGATGAGGCGACCGTCACCCCATTTTTTCTAAGAACAAATGTTGCGATGCCAACGTCATCAACAGCCGTCGCCGTCACCGTGAACGAATTACCCGAACTCGCCGTGGCCGCCGGAGCCTGAGACCACGAAACCACGGGCGAATAATAGTCACCAAAAGGTAGATACCCGCCGCCCGACAGACTGTTGTTACTGACAGAAACTGAGGACGACAGTCTTAGCGTAAAAACCAGACCTTCGGCAATCGGAGATGAATCAAACGCCCACACCGGCGATTGAGCCCCGGTCGCCGCGACCGTCATGTCAGCGAACCCGAAGGGAGGCCCCGCCGTAAATAGATCGTTCGATCCGCGCAGCGTAAACCCAGACGGCGCAACAATGTTGGCGTCCGTCCAGTTCTCAATGTCGATCAGGGTAAAGACTCGCTCAGCCGCTTGCGCCGTTACGCCCGACGCCAGAACAACCGTTGTGGTCGCAGCCGCGGCGTTATCGTCGATCTGATCCAGTGGCGAAGCCGTCAGCCCTGATTCTTCATTGACGACAAATGCAATACTTGAGTACGCAACCCCCGCCGTCACCGTTACTATATAAGGTGCCGTCCAACCCGAGGGCACCGTGATCAGAGCAAAGCCGATTTTACGATTGTTGATGCCAACCGACGAATACTCAAACTGCGTAACGCTCCACGTGGAACCTTTGTTATCGGTGACCGACAGAACACCCGGCCCGCCCGCGCCATTGAATGAACTGAACCCGAGAACCAGCGTATTGCCCGCCGTAGGCAACGTCGAGAATGTAAACGACTTCGCCCCCGACGAATCGCCGTACTGTCCCTGGTAACCTGATGTGCTAACGAAGGCCATGGCTTAATCCAATGGGGGCGGATGAGCGCGAAAGAATGCTTCAGTGATGCCAGCGCCCGGACTCTGCACGCCGACATCATTGAGTGTGCAGAAGTTGAACGATTGGAAACTGTTCGTCACCTGTTTAGTTCTCGAAGTCCCTAGACCGGGTTGTGCGTGAGTCCAGTTCGTATTGACATCGATGTAATAGTCACCGCCGACCTGAATCCCGAGTTGAGCCGAAGCCCTGTCATCGGTCAGGTTAACGTTGTCGATCTCAAGTCGGGCTTGCAGAGTCAGGAAGGCTGCTTTGATATTCGAAGGGTCTATTGCAGTTCGCCCTGCGTTAGACCAGCCGTGCCAGGCTAGATTGGTGTTGACGGCGGTTTAATACCTACCGATCCGTCAGAGTAGGTAACCGAGTTCGCAGTCTCGCTACCCCTGAATAGACTCGATTTTGGCGTGTTGTATCCATTTACCCCAGAGGCCGAACTGATCGTTACCCATGAGTTATCGTTGAGCATAAAGAAGCAACGGTAGTCTTTGATGCGTACCCGCGTATTCGTGGCGGCGTTCGATACACCATCGAAGATCACCAACCAGGGCAGGATTGCATACAGCGCACGCGGCCATTCGCTCGGATAAGTCGACTTCCACCAAGACGGCGCGTTACTGAGGTTCGCAATAGCCCCGAGCTGCTGTTCGCCGGCCACATACCAGCCGACCGTCTGCGACTCATACCCTTTGAGTACAAATGAGTTGGCCAGCAGTGCATCATTAACCACCGTGTCGAGACTGTTGACCGTGCCACCGCCACCCGTAGGCGCAGCGGCCGGAGCCTTATGAAACACCACTCGCCAGTTCGACCGCTGGCTAGAGGCCGCCGCGTGGTTATTGTGATCGGCATCAATGAACGACCCTGAGACGTAGGCCTGCGCCTTAGACTCAGCCCAATTAGCCGAATAAGCAAAGGTTCCCGGAAACTCGTCGGCGAACTTCCAGACCGCAGGACTGACGGGAGTGAACAACAGGTAATAGGCGATTCCAGCTGTAAGAGACAGCACGGCCGACAGTTCGACGTCATACCAAGTATGGAGACCTTGAGATATCGAAACATTGGTCTGACTGGCAAAGTTAATGGTCGATTGTGTGACCGTGCCTGTCGCCAGGATCGTAGCGCCCTGACCTATCGCCCAGGTAAGACTGCCGCCGTGCTGGCAGACGCCATGAACGAGAACCCCGATATTCGCACATTGGCAGCAGGCGTCAAGGCTTCAAGCACAGGAGCCGCGCCGTCACTGTCCAGATTTTCGAATCGTAGTTCCCCGCTTCGATGTCGTGATTGGCGTAAGCCGTTCCGCCGATTGTTAATTGATCGATACCCCGGTAATACAGGCTCGCCGGAGTAGGGGAAGGTTTGGATTGACTGTGAAATCGACAAAAGTAAAAAGCGACCCACTACCAAACACCCGATGAGCAAACAAAATGCCATCATCAATCGGACTGAGCCACCGAGCCCCATTACCGTTCTGAGCCACCGTTACCGCAGAATTAACCGAGATGTAATTGGTTCCCGGTACGCCGTCCGTATTTTTATACTCAATGTGATACAACTGACCTTCAATCAAGGGTGCCGTTGCTGTCATCGTCACAGAGTCGTTGAACGCATGACCACCTGAAAACGCGCCCGCTGTCAGTGGCGTTGCATAACTGCCTGTCGAGAACGTGGAGGCGGACAGATTTGGCTTGTGTGTAGCCGTCCCGTCGTCGGGATAAATGGCAATAGCGATCGTGCCACCAGTGCCCGCCGCATACCCCGAGCCACCGACCGTCCAATACGGCCGCACCGCTGTCAGGTTCCCCGAAGCCGGAGCCCTGAACCGCCTGTAGACTCTCTGCTCAGTAGAACCAACATTGCCGACAATGATGTTTCCCAGCGCGTCAATGACCCGAGTGCCGGGGCCATAGAGCCGTTTGTACTCCAGATCGCTGTTGGCATAACCACCGGGTATAACGGGCACCAGAGCGGTAGTCGTCGGTGCAACACCTACCGTTAGCGCAAAGCGCATGACTACATTCCCGATCTCAACCCCATCAGCGGCGACGATATCCTCTAAAAAGATGAAATCCGCAGCCGATTTACCCAGGGTTCCATCAATAAACCGCGTCCCATTGGATGACTCGATTCGTCCGGTCAAAACCCCGTCAAGAACCGTATCAAGCAAGGTCTCAGCCGTGAACGTAGTCGGAAGTGTCAGCGTGTAATCAACAATGGTTAGTGTTGAATCGAACCGCAGTCGGGCAAATGTGGTGCCGTTTTTCTTCCCAATGAAACGGAATCCTGAGCCGATGGCATTCTGGACCGCCACCAGAGCAGCGGTCACCGCTTCGCCCGTGATTGTGGAATTGAGCGGAATATTCAGATCAGTGTCATCATCGACGTTCGATGCTCCGGCGATGGCGGCATTGATGCTGCGTTGCAATACGATATCTGGCCTGAGTGACATTATTGGCCTACCATTCTGGCGATCTGAGCGCCGAGCAATCCAGAGCCACCGGCCTGAGCATTCCTGCGCCTGATTTCCTGTTCGGTTAAATGACCGATGCTGCCGAGCAATCCCTGAGCGTCTGCGCCACGACTGAGCAAGCCCGAACCAATGGAATCCCTCACGGGTTCAGGAGTGGATGCCCGGCCGTAGAGTTCTCGCGCCTTGCCGAACATCTGACTAATATTGCCAACCGATGCGCCCCTAGCCAACCCGGCTATGTCACTAGCGATAGCCCCACCTTGCTCATCAAGCCCAGCCTGCCGGGCTGCGGTCTGCGATCCACGACCTATCGACTCGAACGCTTTCAACTTGCCTTCATTGGTCAAAGTCTGAGCAAACTCTTGATACAGTCGGTATGAAGGGAATATTTCCTTGAGTTTTTCAGCCGTTGCTGGCTCTTTCCAGAACTTCAGCAAGTTTGTCTGACCGCCTTCTGTGCCCGCTTTCTTACGCAAAGATTCCATCGCACCGACCCGGAACGCCTGCAATTCAGACTGCGACATACCATCGGTCAATTCAGCGATTTTCCAGGCGTCCTTACCCATTGCCTGAACGCCCATATTCGCAGCGTTGCGCAGTTCGGTCGGTCCCGCATAGGCATCGCGGGCCGCTTTATAGAATGAATTGCCGTTAACGTCGGTCCGTCAAGTCATCGAGCTTGTTGACCAATTCCTTGCGCAGATCATTCCAGGCTCGCCCGGTCTCATTGAGTTTCCCGGTTTCCGGATTGACGTTTGAATAAGCCTTGTCGTACAGCGTGCGCTTGAGCGTATCCAATTGAGTCAGCGGAATCTGCCCCGGCAATTTCTCGCCCAAAGCAAACGCCTCACCACGCACACCCGCCAGTTGTTTCGCCTCACCAAAGGCAGGCGCTGCCCGCTGAAGAATCGTTTCAAGACCCTGATCCACGTCAACCGATGACGCTCTGACCCTAGCGTAAAGCGGCTCAGATGTTTTCTTGCGAAATTGGTCCAAAGCCTCTAGCGTGGCTGGCAGGCGATTGCCGCCGACGTTCAATAGTTCATCAGCCGCCGCCACGATACGACCACTGCGGCCCGCCTGACGCTCCCGGATAGCCTTCTCTACGGCATCCTTGGTTGATCCGCCCAAAGTAGCCTGCAAATCCAACAGTCTGCGAACATTGGCCCCGCCCGCATCAGTCAATCGCGCTTCTGGACCCAATTTCTTGAGCGCTTCGAGCGCGTCATCAGCACCAATCTTGTCTCGCGCAAACGCTTCGGCAATCCGCTTGTCTGCGATGGTTTTAGCGCTGATATCAGATGCCCTTGGTGCGATGGCGTTGCGGTAGACCGCTGATGCGCCTTGCGTAATCCCAGCGGTAGCACCACCCAAAGCGCCGCCAGTCAAAGCACCGAAACCCGCCTCGGCCGGCAGACTAGCCATGTCTTTTGCGTTTCCAGCGCCCGACAGAGCGCCGCCAGCAGCGCCGACCGCAGCACCTTTAATGATCGCGCCGCCCGGAATCATTTTGGAGATTGCCGACAACGGCCCGCCAACGGGCAAACTAGCGCCCATCTGCAAACCAGCCGACATCCACGGATTGTCTTTGCCGAACGAATCCTGTGCGCCTCTAACTCGATCACGTTGCGCACGGTAGGCATCACCTAGCGACAGTTTCGCCATATCGGGATCAACGCCAGGAATTCTGCTG
>CAWUCS010000229.1:0-14981 GCA_963920785.1 Sphagnum contortum | reverse complement strand
TCCAGACCCGGCAAAAGCTCTCTCAGGGCAGCCCAGACGAGCCTTTTTCTCTTGTGCACGTCAAACACAAGTGTCTCAAACACAAGTGTCTCAAACACAAGTGTCTCAAACACAAGTGTCTCAAACACAAGTGTCTCAAACACAAGTGTCTCAAACACAAGTGTCTCAAACACAAGTGTCTCAAACACAAGTGTCTCAAACACAAGTGTCTCAAACACAAGTGTCTCAAACACAAGTGTCTCAAACACAAGTGTCTCAAACACAAGTGTCTCAAACACAAGTGTCTCAAACACAAGTGTCTCAAACACAAGTGTCTCAAACACAAGTGTCTCAAACACAAGTGTCTCAAACACAAGTGTCTCAAACACAAGTGTCTCAAACACAAGTGTCTCAAACACAAGTGTCTCAAACACAAGTGTCTCAAACACAAGTGTCTCAAACACAAGTGTCTCAAACACAAGTGTCTCAAACAGGTAACTTATAGTTTAATTATATAACTTTGATTCACTGAAATCAGTATTTGGAGGTCAAACAGTCACGTTATCTTTTTCTCTTTCACTTTCGCAGAAGAAAGGGAATGCATTGCATGCCCCTCTTCGTGATATTACAAGTTCTTTTGAGCATTTACGTCATCCGACAAGGTCAATGGTATAGGCAGAGCAGTTGGACACATCGTATCAGTGAGAATGAGTCCGACTACAATCCCAATGCAACAACTGTCTCTCCTAAACTGGTCCACTTCATCTACGTCAATAACGTTAAAATCAATTCAATGGTACAGGCCTATGAGTAGACCATTCAAACATGTCTGACATGTCCTTTGTACTGCGGGCAGACTGGAATGTTCAATTATTTTTAGATGAACACTATCCAAGTAATAGCACAAACGAGGTAATTCTTAAGTTAAGACGAATGGTGTTACATGCTGCTGAAAGAATTTGGTGGAGATTATATGGATGTGGACACAGTCTGCGTCCGACCGTTGTTTCCAATTTACTTAAACAACTTTCCCCACAACGTGTGCTTAGTTGGCTATGACCCCCTGGTGCAGACACGAATCTGTTTCGTTATGGAATTTCTGGCAAGTCCCAATTTCTTAGCGGCAGCACCTAATCATCGTTTTCTGCATCATTTGCTGGAGTTGAGGAGATAGATAGTCAAATGGGTGAAATACAGATGTGTAAAATATAAATGTAAGAAATACAAATATGTGAAATACAAATGTGTGAAATAATATTGTGTGAGACACAAATATGTAAAATAGTAATGTGTGAAAGACAGGTGTGTTGAAGGTAAATGTGCCAAAGATAGTTATGTGAAAGAATAATATGTGAAGGAATGGTTCGTGAAAGACAAATGTGTCGAATACAAATGTTGAAAGTCCAAATAATTTATGTTACTTTGTATTTCTGTAAGTTTTTACCGATGGAGTGTTTCTTGTAGCAGCCAATTCGTTTCACTCCACAGACTGTCCATCGTACATTACCTCGCAGATGGTAATCTTCCTCGATACACAACTTCCTCTTCACTCAACTACACAATTTTGTTGAATCCAAAATCAACCAAGTCGCCTGTACTAGGCCTGCGGTTAGCGGACTCTCGTCTTTTTCACAGCAATTTAAACACTGCCAATGTGGACTACCGTTGTCATCGAGGTCACTTGAGATCTCCCGCCAGTCACGAACTTTCTGTATATTACGGCTCAATGAGATTGGTAGGCCATTGACAAGATATGTTCATTTGGGCTGGGGTTCTGCGGCGACCACCATGGTTTGAGCCTTTCACCAATTACCCGCGACTCCGTATCTGCCCCTCGCCCCCCCCCCCTCCCATGAACGGAAAGACTTTTAATAATACCAAACTTTTCTCTGCAGTGTACCGTCAGGCCGGGTTGAGTGCCGCACTTTTTAAAAACTTTGCTAGAACTCTATGGTTAAACAAGCATGGGCACTCATACTTTATATTCAAGTTAACATACCCAGGTACTATATATTTTAACTCTAACCTCTTCTCTTTTCAAATTATTCATCTTGGTACAATGACACAAATGGGTGGGTGTGCGGCACATGGATTTCGGGTCGAGTGCCGCGGTTGGCGGGTGGAGTGCCGCACCTCTAAATTTTCAGCAACCAGAAGGAATTTTGAGATGCGGCTTTTTGCTGGTTATTCCATATTTTGCAGCATATAACAGTGACAGCAGACTTCTTTATACTTATATTTTTAAATATTTATGACAGATTTTCTTTTATCGGTATGTAAACAATTTATGATAACACATTTTATCGATAACATTTTATCGATAACACATCGTTCAATGGTCTCTATTTGCCATTGAGATTTATTGCATGCGCTTGGATGAGGAAAACGTAATTCTCAACTCTCCATCAAAAAGGTAGCCAGATATAAATTACGCAACCACAGTAAATTTTTTGCAAAACCAAATCTGGCAGCTGCTCCACGAATAAATTATCCTTAATTGACAGCAGCCAGTGCCTGCTCCATGAAACTGGAGTCAACAGGCCTAACCACAGGGACAATACAGGATACGCTAATGGGGGAGGGGGGATGGAAAGGCGCAAAATTTTTCTTTATTGTTTCATTATAAGATGTGTTATACTGATTTGTCAACTGAGAGAACACTTTAGAGCATTTGATAACAGTAATTTTACTGCGGCACTCCACCCACTTGGAGGGTGGAGTGCCTTAGGCTATATTTTGATTACAAATGTAGGTAACCAAAATCGGCTGTTTCCATGCTAAACTACAGTCATATAAGCTTTAAATTGATATAAAGAGTGACTCTGTGCGATGTATAATAAAAAAGTTTTAGGAAAGTTAAAATAATTTTAAAAAGTTTTTTTTGTTGAAAGCTCACAAAAAACGTCACTTTTTCAATTAAAAAAATCTACCCTTTAGAAAAACCCTAGCATGTTGTTTTTAGTATCATTTTGTAGCTTAAAGAATGGGATTTCCAATGCAACTACTTGGATGTCTCTGCGACTTTCTTTAGCTGAATTAGATCAAGTGCGGCACTCGACCCTCCCTGACGGTAACTAAATGGCTGCAGTCTGCAGTTTGTGTTTGGAGGCAGTCAAGGACTGCCAGAACAGGGCCTTTGCGAAGTTATGCCTTCAGTAAATTAATTTTTCGTGAAACACTCATTTCCTCAGTTAAGCAAAAACAAAACATCTCACAATTTTATATTTTGAATAACTAAACGAATAGATCTGCTACGAATTTCGGCGTTACTCTCGGAGAGGATCGCGCTAGTCCAAACCTGGATGAGAGAGAACTTCCTCCTTCTCACCCCAGAGAAAACACACCTCATCCTTTTATACAGAAAACGAGCGTCCCTACCAACTTCTCTCCCGGAACTGAATAGGGCGGATCTCAATGAAGCTGGCCACGCTAACCTATAAGTCCCTCCGAGGTTGTCTCCCTCAATATCTCAAGGACGAGATCAAAGAATACAAGCCAAGGCGTGATCTGCGGAGCAGCAGTACCACATCTACGCTACTAGTGCTGGGATCAGCAAGAACAGTATGCGGTCGAGGCGCATGGGACGTGGCGGGGCCTGCAGTATGGAACGCGCTGCCGGAAGATGTCCGCGAAAAGAATTTGAAGCTATCCCACTTCAAGAACAGGTTATCAAATTTTGTGTTGAACGTGGAAGATGAAGACCGGTGATCTTAGTTGGCAATCCTCCCTCCTTTTTCTTTTTCTTCTTCTTCCTCTCTTTCTCCTTCTCCTTATTACCTTGTAGCAGTAAGACTCTGTGTATCTCTGACCGTGTCTGCGTGTGTTCTTTTTCATGTCGGTGTTGTCTTCGCAAAAGAGGCAAATGCTTGCCTATGATCGCTGTAGCAAAATACAATGCAATACAATAACCATATAATCTGCTTATGTACTGCAAATTTAAAGAAAATCCATTCAGTATTTCTTATAAAACAATTTGAGAGGCACTAAAGGGCCACCGTTGCTCTTTCTAGCGTCGACAGTGTAATATTTCTAACTGCATGGTTACCATTTGATATAGGTCAATTTCGACCATAAAATGCTACGATTTATTTTCTTTCATACAACACCACATAATTACGTATCACTCACTATTCACTCATCAGAAATAAAGTCTCACGAAGTATTTCTCTTGTCCTGCACACGAATCCTAAACCTCGATATTTTTGTACAAAAACAGCCTATAGCCAGCATATAGAGTTACGGTGCATTCTGTAAGTGATTTTCTGATCAGTGTTTTATGATCGATTCTTATCTTGAGCGGTTTTTGTTTTGAAAGCAACCGATCCTAACCGCTATAGTTATCTTGATAGATATGTATATTGACCATTAGTTTTTATTGTTCGCTATACTTACTCTGATCTCTTTTAATTTGATCGCTTTTTATCCTAATCGCTACTTTCGTAGACTTCAACGTCCGCTACTTACAGAGTCATAGATTTTGTATATCAAAGCTGAATTAAACACAGGTTTGGCCAAAAAAAAGTGCAGAAAAATAGTAACCATTTTTTCCTCCGACATCAAAAATTTATGGGAGGAGAATTATCGTATTTTGCAGCACTGTTTTTTGAGCCACTTCTGTATAAATTCAAGATGACACGTAAATCCTCATAATTATTTTAGCAATTATTTTTTAAATGAATTGCAGCTCAAACGATAAAATTCACGAAGGAAAAAGTTTTTATTGAAGAATTGCATTTTCAGTTGGACACTCAGCGCAATGATTACAAATTTTCAACTGTATCAGCTGACCGTATATCCTTGAGAGTTTGAGCTATCGAGTGCTTCCGAGTGGAACCAAAGAAAAATAATGGAAAGGGGAAGAGCGTCAGTGAATAATAATGGCTTCCTGGAATGGGAACTTGTAAATGTAAACTATCTACCAGATATAGAATAACATCGGTACAGCAGTTATGAAAACGCTCCTCTGCAAGGATTATAGAATCAATAGGATTGTCAACCCTTTAAAAATTCCTCCGCCCGAGTAACTTAGCAGCCACTTAATAAAACAATTAAATGCAAAGATATTATTTTATATTTATGATTTATAATATTATTGTTTCTGTATTTATTATTCTGGCACTGAAATAAGAACTGCAAATAGACTAAACAGTATAAAACTTAATTCATCTACTATAAATAATCGATTAAAGCAATTGTTTTATCAGGGTTGATGAGTTTGTTTGCGGAGAAAAATTTTAACGTGTCTACGACAAGTTGACCTTACTGTTGATTCTATAATCCTTGTTCCTCTGTGTACAATCTTGAGGATGATCTTTTGTGAGTTACAATGTCTATGATCCGCAGCGATCAAGTAACTTATATACACAAGTAACGTAATGTCACAATTTATCAATTACGATGCTTCGATCTCTAGGTTTGAATATAATTTATTTAACCTTTGATTAGTGATGTAAATATTTTAAACTGTTTAAGTGTGTTACTTTTTATCTCGCTCCAGCAAAGCTGCTGCCGCGTAACATAGTTGGCTAACTTCCCTTGAGGACATGACAGAGTGAGGAAGTCAACAATGAACTGATAAACTATTATAAGGTAATACATTATTATAGTTTTCAATTTTTCAGCAAATCTCTTCATAAGCCTTTCATAACCCAATTTGCCTTCCCTATTTGGAATTATTTTTTATTCTCGAACTGACAATAAAGTTAGTAATTACTAATTACCATTTTATAGCTGTAAATAAGACAATATACAGGAAAAATTCAACCTCAGGTAATAAATACTTTTCTTAGAAATGGTAGATTGCATAAGATTGTATAACATATATTGAATTTTTAATAACATATCTGTGTACATATCTGTAAACGTATCTGTAGACATGTACAATATGGGTATATACGAGTATATAAACCCTGTTACTAATATTGCGCTTTTTTCTGAAATTAATGACATTAAAGTATTACATTATAATCCATGTATCCGCTACTGCCTATTACTAGTACGGAAAAGTTTTACGATTATCTGTTTTGCATTTTCCATGCAGAGTTTCTGTACAAGCGATCAGTTCCGCCGTCAAGCTTTCTCGATCAGTCTGATTGAGCAAAAGGTGTCCCTGAATCTCAACTCTCAAGTGGACGCATGTTATGGAAGGTAAATGCGTGATTAGATTCTTCATAATTTTGATCGGATCCATCTTGTACTGACATATGCGTGATATGCCGTATGTTTAGCAATTTAAAACCGTATGTATAGCAGTTTAAAACCTGCTGAGCGGCAGAACACTTTAAACTCTAGAATTACCAAGGTAATTTTATATTTTTATGTGATTATTTATACATTATTTAATTATAATGAATTAATTATACCAAGAGATTATTTCAAAACCCATAAACCGTTAAAATGTTGGCATTTTACGTGCCCTACTAAAAGTAATACAAAAGGGTTACGAAAATTTTTTCTATGGACAATATCTCAGTGAATTTTGAGTTTTATTTTATTTATAAGATTTATATCAAAATAACCGCTAAAGAATGCGCTTTATTTTGTTATGCAGATTAATTTATTTTCATTAGTAAGTAGAAAACATATATTTAATTACCTAATTTTTCCATCAGCCCTCATTTCCTCAGTTAAACAAAAACAAATCGCTTCAAAATTTCAAATTTTACAAACAAATAGTCTACTATATACTCTGCAAATTCCAATGAAATCCATACAGTATTTCTTATGAAACAAATAGGGTGGCAAAAAATTGCCGCCGTTGGTCTTCCTCGGGTTAAAAGGCGTTTCTTCGGTAACTCCTGCAACTTTTCACGCGGAATCGAATGAGAGTGCTAAAGTGGTATTTTAATAGACCTGCAATGCTTGAAAACGTGTACCCGGAAAAATAAAATTGTAGAACAATAGTTGTTAACAGATTGCAGTAGAATATTAGGTATATTGCCTGATGCCTCATATTTTAAGCTTTTTTGCGACTTATTTCCAAACTACAAGTTCCGTATTCTTATTGTGAAATTACACCTTTTGGAGAACAATTTAAAACTTAAGCAATTACATAACGGCGTAAGAGCGATTTGGTTCGTTCACGCACCAGGGCCCACCAAATGGTTAAAGAAACGTAGGACCAAAAAAATAAATCAAATTGTGCGATTAAAATCAGTTTTGAAAGGCCAGTTTAAAATCAATATAAATTTAGCCGAATAAGATCAGTAATAATACTGTAGGTCTTACGTATTACGTATTGCTCTTATTTCCATTTAAATCGCTCTTACTTTTTATTAAAACTGGTCCTACTTTCTTTTGAATTGCTCTTGAAAAGGTGGAGCTGTATTATTGTTTATCTTTCGATTCTCAGCTGTTTTTAAAATACAGAAGTCGTAGCCGATATTCTATGAGCTACTAGAGATTATTTCCCTTTTTAAAAGAAATCAATAATGAAACGGTCCGTTAAGAATTAGAAGGCGACCTGAAGCGGAATGCCTTTTACAAGAAAATGCGCTCGAATTCTCTATACTGCTGAGCTGCCAGCTACTAGGCAGGACGTGGCAGGTATACACGTAAATATAATATTGCTCTGATATCAGAGGCTAAGCCCGGGTTTTTGTAAGGGAATGGAGTTGCACACTATACGTATTAGAACTCTATTTCCGATCATTTTTTTACGATGGCAGAAGTCATTCTGACGTGTCTAAAAGGAGCTAAAGCATCCTCAATCACCCTCCACTTCGCTACGTTCTTATCCTAAATTTAAATGATTTTTCACGCAAATGCCTCTTAGATTGATTAAACTATGCATCTAAACGCCTAAATTATGAATCTGCATCGCTATTTTACTTGCAATCCAATAATTTTGTTTAATTTTGTAAATTTGTATTGACGGATTATTCGTTTATTCGTACATTCCATACTCATATTACTAATCTTTAACTCTGTATTCTGGTTGTTCTGGAATGCATGTCACATGACGACTGCTTCCTCAGGTCGAGTCATGCAACGTATATGTGAGGCACGGTATGCAGCGTAGCGATAAGATTTGGCCTCAGTTTGCTTACTCTAGCTACCCCCCACCAGTAGCAAAACATTGCCAACATACCAAGACACATAATTTATTCCTCTCAACCCTCATAAGTCTCTCATATCCACTTCTAAGCACAGCTCATATCTACGCTGAATTCACGTCGACCCGCACACTCTCACAACAGCGCAGGACCTTCTGCTTACCCGGGGCAGAGTGTATTTTCGAAAAATCAATATTACAATAGTCAAGCGACACGCTCACCTCCATCCAGCTCTGCCATTAGTGGCACACACCAAATACAGCATTGACGGCTTCTCTCTTCTCTCACAATATCTCAGTGAGGCACGTACAGTCTTGAATGTATGTTCTATGTTGCGTTTATGTCGCTCACATGTTAGAGTAGAGAGCTGCACGATTCGGCTGCCTTACTTAACTCTACTAGGGCAGTGCATGTTGTTTATCTATTGCAGTAAACACTGAATAATTCAGTGCCTGCATCTCTCTCTCTCGAGGCTAATGTGTAAAGTGGCTCTGTGGGGGTCTCCCAGTTAGCTACCAGGCCCCTCTCCCGTAAATCCGCTATTGTAGCTGACGTTCACAAAAAATGCTACAAAATATAGTTTTGTGCATAGCATAAATTGTTGCATTTCAAGTCACTCCAGCATTTGCGTTATTTTAACACGCTCATTACTGCACTCCAAAAAATCAAAACGCAGAACCCGTTTTTATAAATAACGCGCCGTTGGCGATAGTTCTGTACGATGAAGGTGAAATTGACCAATCAAATCCAAGTTATTTTGTGTCCATGGCTGGTTGAGTGCAACTTGCACTCCTAAAAATACAGTTGTGAGCAAATTTGGTGCTATCATTGGCGTAATCATTTTTTACAGTATAATTGGCTCTATTATTATTTGTATAATTTGCAATTTTTTATCCAATTCCATGCAGCTTTTCTGGAGCGGCGGCCAGCGACCTGTGTGACCCAACGCCAATCTGTCTCGAACAGTCCGCATGAGCAAAAGGGGTCCTTGAATGACAAACAGAAGGTAAATGCAACGAAAACTTCAAATGCAATTGTGTAAGAATAATTATGGTTAGGTACTGGTTGCAATGGAAAGTCGCATAAAAATCGGACTGCAGACATTATCCACTTAGGTACATCGTGGATCTGACTCAGATGGAAGTTCCATTTTACCGAATGCCACTTATTTTCCACAATGAAATTACGGCTTTAAAAACACGTGCATTTGCAGAGCAGTTAACCAAAATGATATATTTGTGAAATCTGTAATTAAACGCGATGTTTTAATTTTTTGAAGTTTATCACTTTTTGCGCCAGTATCGTTTCTCACAAATAAACAAGAATTCGTAACATTTTAATATGTTCCATGGAAAGCTGGAAATACCTTAAAACCTTAGAAATACCTTGATATTTCTGCTTTTTTTAAAATTTAAATTTGCTTATCGGTGTTATTATCAGTAATTATTATTTTAACATTTACGTTCACTACCGCTATTTGGAGTAGTTAAAAAGGGACTCCAAAACAAACAATATTTCCCTCAATTTTGAGTTTTATTTTATTAGAAAGTATAGAAGATTTGTGATAAATTAGTTTCTCACTCTGCTCTCACTTGCAGAATTATACGTAGACAAACATTCTTAACCCTTTCATGCCTATTGATGCCAAATGGCATCATTTTGGATTTTTCTTGTTTTTTCTTTTATTTGATGTCCAAGCGCTTTGAAATCTAGTTAACTAAAACGAAGAAAAAAATTGAGAAGTTTTTTGGAAGCAAAAAAAATCATTTTAATTTTTGGTTAATCTACTATGAGTGGAAAACATTAATTTTTTCAAAAAAATTATGTTGCATCAAAGTGCTTAGAATTTTATTCTGAACACTTCTTCCTCTAGCACTAGGGGTCAAAAATGCTCAGTTTTTAAGCCGGCATGAAAGGGTTAAGATTTTACAGCTTTAGTAAATGTGAAGCCTACTTAAGATAGTCAAAAATTTGCTGACGGTCAATTTTGTATTTTGTATAAAACAGATAGGGTGACAAGATATTCTCACTGTTGGTCTTTCGAATTTTAACTCATTATATATGGTACTGATAATCTGTAATGCCAACTCATTATTGCCTCGATAATTGCCAACTTTCAAGACCGAGAGTGATGATTGTCTTTAGAAGCGTCATTGTTAAATGTGTAATTTCACTTCGTGACATATTACAGTGACGAGAGGAGTCTTTAAGAGTTAAAATAGCACCAAAATGCAGAAGTCTCTTATAAAATCAAAGATGGACATTTCATTATCTTTTTTTCAGACTGTGGCGCAGTCTTGATTTGACTACAGGGGGTGGGGCGAAGATAAATAGTTGAAAATATTTGGCGCCAGAATTTATTTTAGCTGTATATCGACTTAAAAGGCTTCAAGAAAGTATCAAATTACCAATTTTTTTACATTTTTCACCGCAGCGCAGTAGAACGATCAGCTAATCATGTGTGTCACATGGAAGGATTATATTTACGTTCACAGCAATTTTTAAGACTCTCACAGCAGAATAGTCGCTTTGTTTGTCTGAGTGCTGATCGACAAATCATTTGTTATATAAATCGGGGTGTATAGACTATAGAGACAGTGGCACACCGACACTGACATATTTTTAAAGAATGTACAGGAACAAATGCCACATGATGGGGCTACTTCCTCGGGTCGAGGTATGCAATGTATCTAAGTCTAATAATGATACGTACGCTTGTACGAGTACTGTACATAAGGTAGACATAAGTTAGAGATAAGTGTGTTAACTCTAGCTACCTCCCCCTCCACGCCCCTCCACGCGACGCCACTACCGCCACATTGCTAACATACCTGCACACACAGAGGGAGGCATGATTCAGCTGCCTTAGTGCGATCCCCCACCCGCTGAGAGGTTGCCAACCCCGCTACCACCACTTTGTTTATCTACGGCAGGCATATCAATAAGCAGCACTGAGCTATTCAACACACAAGGGGGAGAGAGAGAGAGAGTGGCTTACAGTATTTGTAAAGTACTTTGCTTTAATCAACCCTAACAACGACAGCGTATACTATATATCGGACAGTAAAAAAAAATCCAATGACACTTCACTGAAATAGAAAGAGTTTGCACCACCTTGTTAAAAGGATTTTTATGATGCAAAAGCAAACAGCACAGTGATCCTAGCGTGGTCGCCATTGTAAATTGCTACAAATATTTTTAGTGTTTTTGAATTTTTAAGCTTAATGATAAAAGCAGGGACTATTTAAATTCAGCGGGACTGTCAACTCTCAAAGCATGTGACTTCAAGTGATGGGCAGATTTTGTGAAATAAAATTAAAGTACCGTACGGTGGGGTGAATTGGATCACTTGCCTGCGTATCTTTTAAAAACGTGATCCAAAAAATTTTATTTTAACAAATAATTAAATGGTATACTAGTGGGAAAGTTATGACTTACACTCATTGAATAAAGTTGTGTATTCAGTGAATATTTTAATTTTGAACACAATTTTTCTGTAATTTTCCGAAAGGGGGGGAATTCGATCGCTTATAACAAATACCTTTATTTCAATTTTTAACAGCCTAATGCGCCACTCTGTACTTGTGTAAAATAGTATTATAGTTTATAAAAAGCAATTTTCTTATTGCTTGCACAAAATAAATGCATTACTTACACCTGCTATAAAAATTAAAGCAAATCTCAAAAATGGCATTATTTTCAGTTGAAAAATTATTAAAACCACTGTTTAAAAGTTGAAAAAATACATTACCTCTTGAAAAACTTTTTCATAATGCTAAAAATGCGGTTTCTTATAATATTTCAAGTGACAGACGACATTTCGGGAGTAGAATTACATTAGAAATGTAAATAAGGCCATTTTGTCACAGGAAGTCTATGGTTTTTCAGAGGCTGAC
The DNA here is from genome assembly GCA_963920785.1 of Sphagnum contortum. Lineage (NCBI taxonomy): Eukaryota > Viridiplantae > Streptophyta > Sphagnopsida > Sphagnales > Sphagnaceae > Sphagnum > Sphagnum contortum. Next base: position 3,052 of record CAWUCS010000229.1, on the reverse strand, counting down.
GAAAAACTGGTCTGTACATCACCTGACCAGTTTAATAATGAATTCAATTATTTTAAAATGATTTTCTAACTGAAATCATATGCCATATTGTAAAATTAACTTAAAAAATAATGGGGAGCTCATTTTTGGACCTGATCGAATTCACCCCAAAACTGATCGAATGCACCCCACTGATTTTAAAATTAATTTTCAGATATGCACAACAACTTAATTAAATATTTAAATTGAAAAAAATGTTCTTTAATAAAAGTAAAAACTTTTTTTTATAGTGCTGATTTTCCAGTTGCCTTGGTAAATAAGAGCATAATATGAAAGGTTAAAATGTTAGTTATGAGGATTTTTCACCAATTCATTTAATAATATAATTTCTCCACTTTCATCGTCTTCAACGATGGGAAATACAAAGTAAATTTAAAGAGGACAAGTGGTACTTTAAGAATATAAAATATTTTACACGAAAAATGAGAACTGAGAGAGAACCATACATTTAAATAATTTTCTTTAACTGATACGGTAGTGTCTCTTATAGAGCTCTAAGTTTACTAAAACTTCAACCCGACATGTTTGGCACACTCTTTCAAATAGCGCTAGAATTTTGCAGAATCCGAGCACAGGAAAGCGGTGAAATAATGATTTTAATTTTTTCGGACGGGCAAATTTTTGAGTTTTTGCGTAATAACTTTTGAACAAAGTGTGTTACGCGAACAAATTGTTTTTTATAGATCTCAACGAGCTGCGCATACCCACAAAATTTCGTGCAATGGGACATCATCAACCTTTTACCGCCTGTTGTTCGTAAAAACGAACATAGTAACGGCCATAGCAACGCCATAGCAACGCATAGCAACGGCACAGAACCAATTGAGTAACCCTAACCAAACCTGGCATGTGATCAATAAATAGGTCAAAGAATATATGTGCCAATGGACTGGTGAGTTGAATGGTCAGTTTGGTAAGTGTGGTCATTTTTTAGAATTGGCTGAAAATTCGTCCATGTGCTAATTATACCATCCTGACCATCCTTTTCCTCCAACAAGGGGGTCTAAAATGAATGTTTCCCCCATCGGTAGGTAAAAGGTTAAGGGGTCAAAAATGAATATAATCGGTATATTCCGTGATTTTTAACTGAAGGATTTCAATACTTTCAATGGGTCGAATGACATGAACGTTGGCACATTTAGAGAGCAAAAGAGATTTTATCAAATGACGCTAAGAATATCCCAGTCATACGTTACTCTCAAGGACCTTGAGTTTCACCTTGACTGGGGCGATCTTGGTGTCATTTGATAGCGCATCTTTTGTCATTAGACGCATTGGAAGTATTGATTTATGGAAACATCCATAAGTTCAAAATGACGGAAAATATCGATTATAATCATTTTTGACCCCCTTAATGACATCCTATCAGCATGAAATGTTGTGGATTTGTGCAGCTTTTTTCAAAAGTTATTGAGCTAAAACTTTAAAAAAACCTTTTCCGAAAAATTAAAATCTCTTTCCTGGGCTCGGATCAGAAACATTCTAGCGCTATTCGTAAGAGCGTGCAAAACATGACTGGTTCAAATTTCACTAAGCTTTGAGCTCTATTAGAGACGTTACTTTAATTTTTCTTTCAAAAATCAGCCTGTCACTTTAATCACATGCTTTTGACACTGTCAGTCCCGATATTTATGTAGTCCCTGAGCAAAATTTTGCTCCAAACTCATTCAATAAAATAACCTGCGTCACTGATGGATTAAAAACATGAAAAACCGTTGGAAGCTTCTGTAATTTTAATTCAAAGGCTTATTAGAAGCATACAGTTATATCACAATTTGCATAGAGTTTCGTTACAACTTAGTGGAACTATTGGCAGTTATAAATCAGGGAGTAGAGAGTGGTATATCAACATAGAGTTATTACATTGTGAAGGAATGAAAGTCATATGACGACTACTTCCTCGGGTCAAATCAGGATAGCTATCTAGCTCATGCACACCGTATAATTTTGAACACCGACCCCGCCACTATGACACACGAATTTAGAACCTCCCGTATATGGCTTCCCCTTCCCTATGACATGTTGTATATATATATATACACCTGAAGCCCTCCCCCGGCGCCGCCCATGCCCCGCACCCACTGCCAACACCCATGCCATTCTCTCAAGCAGAGGAGGAGAGGGTGGCATAATTCGATTACCTCGCACATTAGATTAAGTAAACACACCAGATAGAACAGTGACGTGCACGCGGTGTTAAATGTGTAATTCTACTCTCTCTGTATAGCAGTCATTGCAGATATAGCACTGCGCTATTCAATGCCAGCATACAAACCCAATAAAAAGATTCACAGAAACTAGAGAGGGGATACAATTTTAGTCTCACTGCATTATATTGAGCATAAAGCCAACCGTCTCATTGCCGCAGCAAGTATATGGCAGAGCACGACACGTACGCATTAACCCTCTTAGCATTTACGGGCACGACACGTACGCATTAACCCTCTTAGCATTTACGGGAGGGTCCACCAACCCACACTCCAAGCATACACTCAGTGACACAATCTGACTTAGTAGGCCGTCAGAGGGGTGTGTCTTACACACGAGCGCATTTCGTGAAAAATCTAGCCACGCAACCCTCTCCTCGCCTTCCTCTTTTCCTCATTTTATCTCTCTCTCGTCAAGTGGCTGAGCGGCAGTGCCTAGCATTCACACCCTTCGTACCCTCGTTCAGGCATGTGGTTTGCGCTCGTCCAAGTTCCCTGCTCACCGATAAGAGCGCTCGTGGCCCACTCCACCATGTCCCTAACGTATAGTTAGATTGTGTGCAGTATGTGTGTGACTGTTGTCTCTTAAGTATAGCCTGCCGCCATACACAGTTGAGTAGAAAGAGGGTTCATTTGACATTATTCTCTTCATGCTCATATTGCCTAACCCAGTGCGCAACACCCCTTGTTCTGTGCCCCATACAAAACTAACATACTATTTAATACTTAAAACTATCGGGGTATACTTGTCCGTACTTTCAGTAGATCTGCATAATTAAATATTTCAATGAAGTAGTAACTAAGTG
>CAWUCS010000227.1:0-18870 GCA_963920785.1 Sphagnum contortum | reverse complement strand
AGTAGGCAGTTCGAGTGTCAGGAAGATTGAAGGTCTGTATGTGTGAAGTAGATCAAGAGAACATGGGCGCTTGGGTTTGTTGAAGGCAACCAGTGTGTTGTGTGTTTTTCAGACCCTCTCTTTTTGGTATCAGAGCATGGTTTCGTGTTTCCAACCTTGGTAGAACCTGTAGATGCTTAGATAGAATGATCGTTGAAGATCATGTCTTCATCTAGCGGCGAAGGAGTTCCTGTGGAACCAGTAACCCAGGAGATTCATGAGTTAAACCTTGTTAGCCGATTCGATTTCTTTATTGTTCAGAACGGCCCACAAAGAGGGGCAGTGATTCTGCGTTTCTTAGGATTCGGAGTAGTGCGACTTGTAGGAATAGATCCTGACAAAGCTCGAGTAGGGGACATTGCTATAGAAGTAACTCATAGTGGCTTCTACACTCGAACCCAAGTTTGGCTGAAGGTAATCGATGGAGCAAGGGGGTGGGCATCGACCTCAGAACTACAGACCAACTTTTACTTCACCTCCTATTTTGCGTAGAGTAGCTCCTGCATATTCTGAGAGACAACGTGCACTATCGACACTTGGAGACATCTCGATCCCTAAGTTGGCAGTGTCACCTAACCACTATGTGCAATTGTACATACCTGGTGTGGAAAGATTTATTTTAGGAAGGGGATCGATTGCTTCGGGTTGAGCACGGTGAATCGAAATCCCGCCTCATTAGCTGGAAAATCTGGCAAAGCCAAAAAGGAGAATGGAGAATGGAGAAAGGAGAAAGAGAGGCTGATCAGTTTTGTCTGTATCTGTTTTTGTTTTTTTTAATTTGAAGAACTGAGTGTGGACATAAGTGTTGCGTTTTTGCTGTGTTGCTAAACTTCTGTAAAATGACAAGTCCCCAAGGGATGGACAATTTGTTCTGGGGACGGGATTATGAAAACGTCAGTGATTGGGCGGAACGATTGATCATGGTCGCCAAAGTCCGTGACCTCACTCTTGACAAATTGTTCAAAATCGCCAAGTTAAATATGCGAGGTCAAGCGAAGGAGTGGTTTCGGAGGCTGCAGCCAGCGCCAACCGACTGGGCTGAATTACGGATGCTGATGGTGCAAAAGTACAGGAACATAGATGTTGATATGACATCCGAATGAAGATGGATGCCATCAAACAAGAGCCCAAAGAAAGGGTTCAGAAATATTTCGAGCGCGTGGACAAGTTGTTTCAGAAGGGCAAGGTACAAGACGTAGAGCAGAGGAGGAGGTTCCTGGCCAGACTGAGGCCAGAGATCCGAAAACTATGTGTGGTGCGAACCTTTGCAGACATCGAAGAATTGGTGGGAGCTGCAATGGAGGTGGAGAGAGTTCTGACTGAACTCGGGGAGACACCATATGAGTCTCTTCGAAAGGAACAAGAAGAAGAAACATCAGAGAGCAATGTGGAACGACATGTTACTGCATTGAATAACACCTTGATCAATTTTTTAAAAGGGAATGAGCATAATCCAGCATCACCAGCCTCTTCCAATGTGTTTAGAGGATGCCAGATCTATAGAGGAGGTGACCACAAGGCCACTACCTGTCCGAGGCTCAATGAAGCACGGTCGAAATGTGCCAAGTGCAATATGCCGCATAGGACAGAAAATTATGGGATCAAGTGTAGCTTTTGTGTAGGTTTGGGACATTCGGAGGATCGCTGCTGGAAGAAGCCCAAGGATGGGAAGCCGCATTTTGGAACAACGAACTTCGTAGAAGTTTTGCTGGATGATGAAGAGGCAACGCTGCAGTAACTTAACAGGTTGTGTGGCAAGGAAAAGGTATTTTCATATACTTGAGTACCACGGAGATGAATTCCTGTTGAGGTGGCACCAACAAGTAATGTACCCTCTCTTGAAGTTGCGGAAGAAGGTACGAGAGTGAATCGGGAGACTACTGTCAAATCAAAAATTCTCTCGCATTTTATAAAAGGGAAGATCGCCCTTAGCCCAATGGAGATAGTTTTGATGATTCCTGGAGAGTTAGAACATTTGGAGAATTTGGTAAAGCTAGCTCGTAGGAAGAAGGACGAAGAGACAGTGAATGATCAGGTGTCTATTGTTTCACTTGTTCCGACAATTAGACGAATTTGTGTTAACAAGACAAGCAGGAGCAAGACACTCCATTTGCCGGTGGAGATAAACATGTACATAGTAGAATGACTTTTAAACATAGGGGCATCCATGTCTGTCATGGGTGCCGCTGCGGTAAGGGAGATGGGGATGATGCATTTATTAGTTGGGTCTGAGACCTATAAGACTGCATTAGGGGTCGTGACTCAGGCCCTAGGACGGATCGATGAGGTATCAGTAGGAGTTGGAGTTGTCCAGTGCACCATGACTTTCATGGTGGTAGACACAGATAGTTACGATGTGTTACTTGGGTTGGACTTCTTGATGAAGATCGGAGCCATCGTGGATGTGGAGCGAGGGCTAATCCAAGTAAGAAAGGGACCAGGAACTAACGTGGAAGTGTTGCCATTGACTATGGTGAATTTGTTGCAGAATGTGAGTTCGGATGCTCTGGAGCATGATGCTGCAGTCATCTAAAACCTTGGAGGTGGATCTTGGGAAGATGTCATTGTATGACTTTGTTGTGAATAAACTGGCGAGTGTGCTGGTGTTAGAGTCCGACCACTACTAGCTAGATGTGGCCAAGTTTACCTTGTATTTCACTCAGATTTGAGTGAACTAGGACATATTAACTACAAGCCAATCATGGTAAAACAATTTAACTGCAAGTTAATCCCTCAGTGACCGGGGACCAGTTGCTACGGACAGGTCAATTAAGCTAGTGAAACAAGACGGAAACAAGTGATGTCCAAATTCAGGTGGAAATTACACCTATTAGTTAAATCAACCTACAACACTAGTCAATTAAGAGGGTTTTTTCACCTGGTGTGATTAATTAATTTAAATTGTTTTTTCATATTGTGTTTAGTTAATTTAGGAGAGTTATTTCACAAATTATGCTAAACATACTGCCTGTTTGGACACATGTCATCAGCAAAGTCTTCCATTTGAAAACTGAATTATGCAATACGATCTTGAATCAGGGACATCCATGTCATGTCCTCCTACTATTATCCACACTATTTTCAGAAACAGCATTGCCATTATCTACTCCTAGCAAAGGTCGTGTTAGATACATTTGAATATCTTCTTCCCAGTCTCTATAATATGGTGTCCCATCAGAATGGCAACCCTCCTCAACAGATTCCATCATCATTCACAATTCATGTATGTGCAAAATACTTCAATCCTCCTCTGTGTCGTTAAATTCATCAAGCATCTTCAGTACCTGCATTTTTACATCATACATCTGCATAAGAAATGTCTTAAAAAAACAGTTGTAGTGGGGTTGAGTAAAATCTCATTATGTAGAGATGAGATGCTACAAATGGTGCAATTTACCTTATATAAAAGATGTTAGGAGTCACATTTTGCAATTATGGGTTGTGCATATGCAATGAAGGGTTTACAATGATTATAATGCATCAGGTCTAAATTTTCCCATTGTACATAAGCTTCTTTTGGGAAAAAACTAACCTCACTAATTTTAGGTCGTTGTTGGGAAGACTCTTGCACACATAAGGCAGCAGCTGAGATCATTGCTTGCATTTGAGAAACATTGTATGTGCTGCCCAATTGTGGATCCACCAACTCATTCAGGTTTCTCTCATCCAACAATGGCCTTGCCTGTTGAAGAGTTGAGAAGGTGATGTTAATACTTTGACAAAAGAACATGCTAATCAATAAAAGTATTCACTTCATCAAGTTCTATTCTAACTGTGGCCCAAGCTGTCAAGGAGAAAAGATGAGACATTAATACTTGACAAATAAACATGCTAATGGATAACAAACTTCACTTGATCAAGTACTATGATAACTATGTTTTCAGTAAAATACACATACTAAGTTGAAATTCAACTGCACCCAAATCAATTTGCTGCTTAGCAAGAAATCCAGGATATAAAACTAACTAATAAATGAAAGAATGATAAACATCATATTTGGCATATATATAATGTTTGATGCATTCACAATCTGAAACAGCTGCACATACCAACAAAGAAATATGCTGGAGCTGATCAATTGCTTTACGACCAGTGATCAGCTCCAGAAGAGTGACTCCAAATGAGTAGACATCTATCTTATCATTTACACTCTCACCCCATGCGTACTTTGGAGCTATATACCTGTGAACACAGAGCAAGCACATGAATTCAGTCATCTACCAAACTTACTTCATTTCTTTCAATGATGGACAATGCAACGTGTAACCAGATGACTTCAATAAACACTGGTTCATGTCTTTTCATGAGGATAATTACCCAATTGTGCCAACCCGACAGTTTTCAAGGTACATTGACCCGGAAGCCCAAGTTGCAGCTGCAAAACCTGACAACTGCAATCCCCATACCATAATTTAGTGCTCCTTTTAGCACAACTGTGTTACAATCTGATAGTAGCTTCAACAGACTATAAAAAGCCATGCTGCAAAAGAACATTTTGTACTGCCAACATCTTTAAACTTCTGATGATGAGCAGTTTTCGAGGAGGATCACAGACAGCTCATGTCATTGGGCTCCTTCAAAGCCATTCCTACTTTCAGATCTCAACTGTAGGAAGAACCTGAGGTTGGAAGTCATGGGATAGAAGTATGTTGTGGGGGTTGACACCCCTATGAATTACAGATCAAGGACTTCCATCATGGAGATACTCCAATGCTTTGCATATGCCTACTGCTACCTTGTAACGCACTTCCCATCCCAACACATTCTCCTCTCCTGCACATGAATGGGAAGAAGATAATCATGTGTAAGAAGCTATCTAGATATCATTTGTCTGGTAAAAGCATACACTTAAACCATGATAACAACTAGATCAGCTCTTTGAACATTCTCTAACAAGAAAAGTATTTCTGTGTCTAGTTCTTGTACCATGAAGGAGATCCAACAATTTTTGCTGATGTAAGAAATCATAGACAAAGATCAATAGTGTATTTTTAACACAGTAACCAATAAGTGACACAATATTGGCATGTGACAAATAACTGATGATCTCCAAACACTCCTGATGTGTTGAGACTTCAGGACACTGAATAGCCAAGAGTCTTCCATCTTGTAGAATACCCTTGTACACTTTACTTGAATCATCTTCCCACACAAAATTTCTTGCATTCCCAACACAAGAAACCTTTGAATGCTACACTCCTCAGTAGTCTGCCTTGAATGCAAAGCAGAGACTACATTGCCCTTGTCAAATGACCCTGCTGGTTGACACAAGGGCTACCCAATAAGAATTCAACAATTTAACAAGGAACCCATAGTAGCCTCCTAAATGGTTATGGAACATACTAGGAGAAAAACTGCTAGTGGCGGTGTCAAGCTCCTTGAAAGAGAATCTTCTGGGTAAGCTTCGATACACAAAAATGCTTTGCACTTTCTCCAGGACTGCCAGATTTCTAAATGTCAAACCTTCTGCTGATGCATGTAAGACCAACCCCAAGTTCATTGTGCTTTTGCTCATTTTTCTAATTAGTTGCAACCAAAGCCTGATCTTGTGGAGTTTATTTCTATTCATACCTAAAGTTGCTGAATTATGAGCACAGTGATCGACGTATGTAGAATCAACTGTATACATAGGCCTGGAGTTCCCTCATGTACTTAAACCCTCCTCCCCATCACTGTTTCTGCGTAACATCTTCAACACCTGCGTACTTACCACACATTGCACACACATGCATCGGAAACACATGCAATAATAGTGCAAGAGGGGTTGAGCAAAACTGTCATCATTCATAAATGAGAGGAGATACAAATGCAGATTCTCTTGTAAAAAAGATCTCTTGAATCAGGTTTTTGCAATTACTGCTTTTGGATATGCAAGGGCAAGGGGTGGGTGAAAAGGATGCGTAAGTCTAAATTTTCCTACTGTGCATGAACTTGCTTTGGGAAAGAACGGACTTGACTAATTTGAGGTCGAAGTTGTGAAGACTGTTGCACACATAATGCTGTTGCTGCAATCATTGCTTGCACTTGAGAAACATTGTATTTGCTGACCAACCGTGGATCCACCAGCTCATTCAGGTTCCTCTCATCCAATAGTGGCCTTGCCTGTTGAAGAGTTGAGAAGGTGATGTTAATACCTTGAAAAAAGAATGTGCTAATTGATAAATGTATTCACTTCATCAAATACTATTTTAACTGTGTTTTCAGTAAACCATAGACACAATACCCTACAAATCAGCTGCACAAGGTTGGATCACCTACATAGCAAGAAATTTAGGACTTAACCAGCATGATTACAAACATCTTTGGCACACATATCATGTTGGATGCATTTGCAGAACAAACAACAACCCATACCCAAGTAGTTAGATTTGTTTCCCCTTGGGGCCTTGTTGTATCTATTGGTCTACAACCAGTAATCAGCTCAAGAAGAACCACTCCAAATGAATAGACATCTGTCTTGTCGTTCACTCTTTGACACGTGTAGTATTCTGGATCTGCATACCTTTGAACATATAAAGCAAGAAGATGAATTCAGTAATCTGACCAACTTTTTTCATTCTCTGTAAAGAGATGGACAACCACACGACTTTATTGCAACCTAGTTTCTAACTTTTTATACTTTGGTTAACTTGGGCAGTAGACAAATTTCCCAGGGGAGGGCAATTTGAATGGGGGCAAGAAAATTGTTACCCATGTGTGCCAACCACATTTCAGAAACACACAAAGCCCAAACTCTGCAGTAACTCTCCAGTAAACAACTCCATGTAGACACAACCAAGAGACACCAACATAGTAGAAAGGCCAAGGCAGGTAATTATGTGGTCCTGTGTGAATGCACAATTCCAACATACCTTTGGTGCTGCCATTGGATACTCTTCTGGTAGAAAAAGCTCCAACTTGAACACCCCACCTATGAGCAATTTCCTCACACATTTTCTGACCACAGTCACACTGAACACTACAGAAAAGAAGCAGAGAGAAAGAAATGGCTAAATGGAATCCAAGTAATGAATGAAAGCAAACATATTCAGACTATAAATGCAAGCAAACATCACCATGACCAAACGATTTTTGCAACCAAAAGAATAATGAACTCAGCAAACCATGAAGTGAATAAGAACCAGAGTTCAGAACCTTCATAGGGAGACTGTGATGGTCCCAAAATCATGACATTAAAGTAGCGCAAATTGTCCTCTGACGGAGATGCACTAATGCCCGGTGCTGCCACAAATTATACAACCAGCAAAGTTGAAAGCCACCATATTTGACATTTAATCACCTCAGGTACACATCACTAAGTGATTTTCGGCGCTCCTAAGTCACGGGGTGAAACCCACTTGAGGGTTTCACAAAGTCAAGTTGCGGAAAAAGTGACTTAGCGGCACGCTCCCGGCTTCCAACTCTAGAAAGGGGTAGAGGGTCGAGTTGGGAGCCAAGGGATTAGACTAGGAAGAGATCAAGCTTTTAGATCAACGAACCTGCATCACAAACCAACACAAGTTGGTTAGAATCCATTTGCACTCTTTTGGTGTTGGGACAAGCCACGGGGACCCGGAATCACTTGGACTCACCACATCCTTGGCTCGGGAGTATGCCACCACCATACTCCCTACAGTATACTCTGCGTTACTCCGCGGGGACTACATCCGAATGGCATAAATTCCCGGGACTCCCGAAATGGAGTCCCGATTTTGTCCCGGCGGGACTCCCGGAACTTCAAACCGCCATAACTCCCGACTGCAGAGTTGGATCGCGACGAAGTCTGAACCGAAGTTGTAGCCCTCGTCGAGATCTTTCCAACGCCGTATCGCACTCCCGATTCGGATGTCGGGAAGGCATCGATTCCCGACTTTTAGTGGTCGGGAGTCAAACTGCCAGTTTGACTCCCGGCCCTTCTTTTGCCCATAACTTGGGCTGCAGATGTCCGAATTGCCAACGCGAGGGCATTTTCGATATCTACGTTTCAAGACCTTTCCAACGACACCAAGAACACCCCAATGCGAGGTGTTTTGCCTCTTGCTGTCGAGCTCTGAACATTCGGGAGTCCCGGTGGACTCCAAATCCCAACTTTTCCAAGTGTTGGGCTTCACCCCTACACTTGGCCAAGTTAGGGTTGCGACACAAACCGTCATCGGGTGAGTGCATAAAAGGATGAAAACTAGGACCCAACATGTGGAAGGATCTCGTTCATTTGAAAGGTTGTAAGCATGTGCTTAGGTCACATCAGCATCTACATGAACAAAAGGTGACATTGTGTCACCCAATGCACATGATGTAAAATCTATCTCCCAAAGACTTGGATTTGAGTCTAAATGTCATAACATGACATGAGACAACACATACACATTTGCATTGTTTAAATGCATGTAAAAGAGGCAACCTGCAAGTGCACAGGGCCAGTTATATTGCACAAAATTCTGGATAATGAGTTCCCTTCGGTCTTGTAAGAAGTTGCCTACAGATGAGAGGGAATGCACACACCATCACAAACTCTACAAACGCAATTCGTGTAGAATGATGGTAGTCCCCCAGCAATCTCAGTCGTGCAACCTGCACATTCCATCTCCAAGCCACTTCGAGAAAACTGTCAGGATGTCTTTGGTTCAGCAACAAAAGCTCTCTTTCAGAGACCTCCTTATGGACAATACACCACAACAGGAAATCTTCAGACATGTACTGAAGTATGGCATACCATGCAAGCTTACCTCACCGCACAAAGACTTGAAGAAGAGCTTTACATCAGCCTGTGACACCTGCATCCAAGGTGACACTTTCTCAGAGAAAACCTTCAAGGGAAGACACTCCACTCCCAGGAAACTGAAATTACTCAGTATGAAATGTGAATAACAATGGAATTTGGGTTCCACTTCACCTTCTTGTCAATATTTGTGCAGTAAATGGTGCGGGCACACATCTCCCGATCATCTTCGGTCTGCCACAGTCAGCTCGTGAGATACAGATAAAAAGGAGTACAAGCTCATCATTGAAATGGTCTACCACAAAAACTGAATGCTAACTACGAATAAGCTTTTGTCCAATCTGACATTTCAATGCTACTTCACACAATAGATACAACGCACAAGCATTGTGCCCCCGAGACTCAATGCTGCACGGGCTCCCTCTGGTCATTATGCAGAAACAAACACAGCACCACAGGGAGTGTCAGAGAAAGTCCAGGACGAAGAATTATACTTCCTGAAAATGATGGCTTGGTTATAAAACCAAGATGCTGTGGAAGGTGCAAATCGCATTACCTTCATCAGTGAATTCAACAAATGCAAATCACAGCACTGAGTTTGGGTCCCCACACACCCGACAATCCACCACCTCGAGCAAGAGAATTCTTCTCCTTTTATCTGGTTCACATAGCTTTCGAAAAGGAGCAATGGTGGCCTGACATGTTTGCATGCACGTTTCTGTCTCTGCCTTTCTGCTGTTGCAACTGTGCTGGCTCCTGTCCACATGACGAGCAACCTAAGCGCCTGGGCGCTATGGAATCCAATATATATCTGGTGCTATAAGCTCATCTTTTCCTATTGAAAGGGGGGAATTATCTAGGATGTTATTTACTGGAAGCTAGGGGCCAATGGACATTTTAGGGTTCAAGCCTAGGGTACTGAATATCCTGGAAGTCAGTCCATTATGTTGCGAGATTCTCAATAGTAGGGTTCGGCAAGCCAAGAAGGAGTTCACCTTGAGTTGCAGCTGTGAATGAATTGTTCAAGTTGTACCCTGATATTGAAGTGTGGAGCTTAAGCAGTTGCTTGCCCGGGTGAAGCATGAACCCCTCCTCATCCTGGGCTTAGTCAATGAACCTCTGACCTCTGATTGTGGTCGCATTTGATGGCAAGGATCAATGATTGGAAAGTCATTTCTACTCCTTGGTCCTACCAATTATTGTTTTTTCCTTCCAGTTTTGTTGCTCTGCACATTTTCTGCAGTTCCCCTCTCTCTACTAGAAGCTACTCGAGTGCTGCATATGACCTCCAACCAACCCTCCGTAACAATGGAGAAAAACCAAACTCTATCATTGACAGGGAACTTGCAGTTCAGAGGAACTTAAATTGCTATTATCAGGAGATACTTACCAACCATTCCAAAAGTCATACAAAGAATAGCAGCTACAATGGGTTGTGGTATGGCAGCAAGGGTTCCTCCAAATTTTCCTGCATGCAATAAATATCCCTTGGTTGAAACACCTAGTTTTCCGCAAACAACTAGACAAATATATTCAATGCCATGAATGTATGATGTACTCACCAAAAATAGAGAAAAAAACATGAAAATGGCAGCAGTTTGGACTACTCTCCGGCTTCCTACGCGTGTGAATCCAATTAGCCCAATATTTTCCCTGCAAACACAATAAATTAAACCAAGGTCAACACTGCAGTAATCCTTGGATATCAAATGACAAGTCCTTGATATACCATAGTCCGAAGTATTGATGTCACTTACGGAGCAACAGTTGCACCAGTGAAGGTGCCAAAGATACCATTTAAGAAGAGACCGATTCCCTGCCATCCAATTCCTTGACTTATGACAGAAGTTGGTGGGGGAGTTGCTCCTGCCAATCAACCAGAGCATAAAAGCCACCAGTTAACTGTAAAAGACCATGCAAATAATTTAGGGAAAAAATAAATCACAATAGATTTGCCAATACAAAAGCACCATTGAAAAAATGATTACCTCAACGAGAGCAGCAAAGGTTGCTGACATAACTCCAACAGCATTTCCAGCATCAAAAGATGGAGGGCTTCACTGAAGAGGATATGAAATCCTAACCCTGAGTATAAACAAACAGAAGATTGAAATTCAGATATGAGGTACTTCATTGGCACAATTACATTTGCTCTTCTTTCAAGAGAAAAGAAATAGTTCTTATTTCGAGCAAGGAATTCATGTAGATGATAATTGATGGAATGTAATACCAGGGAGCATGTGAGTCAAGACCACTCTGGTCAGTGCGGCAATGAAGTTGTCCAAGTGCACCTGCATGGTCATAAGCTCCAGTTACTGTTAAAATAGTTGCACAGACCCATACAATGACAACTCCAAAGATAATAGGAAAGAGCTCAAAGTAGTGAGCATGTCTTATGCGGATGTGCTTCAAGTACTGGCCATCAAAACAATTGAAAATACATTGTCATCGAGGAGCATTGACACTCAAATAGAGTACAATACAACAAAAGTAAGTAGACTAATCAAAGAGCACACTCAATGTGTCCAGCAAGGCACTTGCTAAAGATTTACCTGTGAAAAGAGCAATATAAACATAAGAGCTGGAATGCCAATTTGGACACACTTCACAATCTGATATAACCAAGAAAAGAGTCATAACTCACAACCAGAAATTAGCACATACAGCATTATTGATGCTGATGCAAAATCAGCAGGTTGCATGAAAACATACCAAGAAAGTCCAAAGAACACTAACGAATATCTTGTACCACAAAAATCAAGATGGAAGGAGGAGAGGAAACTATACCCCAGGAAATCCATATTCCAAAAGGCCAAAACCCACAATTGCTGTGACAGGGGCTATAACAATAGGGCTGATCATGATCACCCTGCAGATTTTGTGTAGTCATATGTCATTATGAAGATGTATCAAGCAGCACTTCAATCACATCCCCTTGTCTAATGTCTACAACAGGAATAATACTAGGTCTGATTTCCATGAGTCCTCTACACAGAATTAGGCATGAGTGACGACCAGTGGGGTCCTCCAACTGACTGGGCTCCATTGATCAGTAAAGCTGACGCGCTCCTAAGTCACGGGGTGAAACCCAGTTGAGGGTTTCACAAAGTCAAGTTGCGGAAATTGTGACTTAGCGGCACGCTCCCGGCTTCCAACTCTAGAAAGGGGTAGAGGGTCGAGTTGGGAGCCCAGGGATTAGACTAGGAAGAGGGACTAGTAGATCAAGCACAAATCTGCATCAAAACAAACCACCCAAGTGGTTAGTTCACATTCCGGAACACCCTTTGGTGTTAGGACTTGCCACGGGCACTTGGACCACAAGACTCACCACGGCCCGGACTTGGGGAGTAAGCCACCACCTTACTCCCTATAGTATTCTCTGCGGCTGGCCGCGGAGACTACATCCGAATGGCACAAATTCCCGGGACTCTCGAAATGGAGTCCCGAAATTGTCCCGGCGGGACTCCCGGGACTTTGAATGAGCATAACTCCCCACTTCCAGTTCCCGCATATTATCATTGCTCACATTGCTCCCGGCATCCAAGGTTGCTCCTTCGTCATCTGCCCCGCTCTCCCGCAAAACGCCCCCGCCATTCGCTTCCGCTATTTGAGCTTGCCTTGGCTGCTGTTGCGGATTCTGAGCCTGCTGCTGATCCCGGGGCTGTTTGGCTCTTCTTCAAATGAGAAAGCCCTAAGTTTTCTAGTAATTTCCTCAAAACTGGAATCATTCAAATCCTAGATAATTCCCCCTCTTCAATAGGAAAAATGAACTAAACCCTAAACAAACTTCACCCTTAGTAAACATGTACACCATATAGTGAACCATTTTCACCAATGAAGTAAAAGCACTGAAATTATAGTGAACTAATTCACTTTTATGGTTCCACAGTTAAATAGTCTAGTGAACTACACCCCACTTTCCTAGTAGTGTTAACTTCCAGTAATAGGCATTAGTTTGTATCAAAGTTGTTTGTAGATTATTTTTTTCCATTTTGATCTTCTTCATATTCTTGTAGTGCTTTTCCATGTTGTTAATCTTTTGTCTCGATGTTTATAGTTCTGCCAATACCTCATTATTTTCATGTTGCTTAACCTGTAACTTCGTTTGTAGTTTTTGTTCCTTTCCCAAAACCCCTTGCCAATTTTGAACATGTTTATCATTTTCTTTTATAATCAGCTTATTTTTTATTTCTAGATCAAAAAGTCTAAGCATAATGTTGGTCATTTGTGTGTTATATACTCTATTGCTTATTGAAACATATTAGCAACCCTCCTATGTTCATCTAAGTCTGTTTCTAGCCTTTGTACAAACCTTGGTGTATGAAATTTAGGACTTTTTCCCCTAGAATTAGTATTTGAAAAACCTAAACTTTTGTGTAAAATCTAAATTTATCTAAATATAATTGTTCATATAACAAAAGTGAAGGTAGCATAACTTCATTATTCTATGGTGTTGGAATAGATTTTTTAACATGCCCCTAAACTCCTCAAGGTGGGTCCCAAAATGAAACAACGGAAGAAGAATAGAGTTGGGCATGCTCATTAATTCGCAGCACTTTGGGGGTTGGAGGGTGTGTTGGAGTTCCAAGTTGGACTAGGACAAATTCACAAGCGAGAGTTCAAGATGATATCAACTACACAACCAAGGAAAGAGGGCGATTTATGCAAGTCGAATGGAAGTGGAGCGGTTGACTTAGTATGGACAACCTCAAGCACAAGCTTCACACAACTTGCAACCTTTGGGAGGAGGCACCATTCCCCTCCTTATAGTATACTATGTGCTTCTTTGTAGGGACTATATCCAAATTTCACTTTTCCCCATGACTCCCAAGTGGGAGTCCCAAAATTAAGACTCTCGTTGTTCCACACTTTCGGCCTCATGGGCCCTTACGCTTCACACTTTGTCACGAACCTAATGTTAGGGTTGCGACATTGTTGTACTTTTGGTATATTTAGTTCCATATGCTACATGCGTTCATCTACTTATTGCTAAGCAACCTCCTTTTTTGGTTGTCCTTGTCTTTAAATGTTCTTCCTTTTTAGTAGAAATATGTGCAAGATTTAGAGGACTTTTGTTTTTTATAAACCTTTCCTTCATAGTCTTTTTCCTCCTTTTCTCCTCCTATGGATGCTATGTTTACTTTTTCTTTTCTTGTGGTGAGGCCACCCCAAACTCCTTGATGGATTCAATTGTGAGTCCAAAAGGTGGAAACAACGGAAGAATAAGGAGTTGGTGCATGCTCCCTAGTTCATAGCACTTTGGGGGTAAAGGGGCATGCTAGAGCTCTAGGATGGGGACTAGGACGAATGAAAAGCAAGTCAATTACTCACACGAACCTACAAAAACTATACAACAAGTTGGTTAATGCATAATTGGAGCACTTTTGGTGCACACACAAGCCACGGGCAAACATTAACTCACCACAGCCTTGATTTGGGGGAAGCCACCACCTTCTCCCTTATAATATTATTTGTGCCTTCCATGAGGCCTGCACCTAAATGTCATTTTGTCCCAGGACTCTCAAATTAGGAGTCCCGAAATTCTCAAAATGGGGACTTTTGTGACTTTGGAGGCCCATAACTTTTGGAGACCTCTTATTGAGGTGAGGTTTAAAGTAGAGTTGTAGCCCTTGTCAAGAGCTTTCCAATGATATATGTCATGCCACCTACACGCAAGTAAATCAGGGCAATTCCCTTCTTTTGGCCATAACTTATGTTTGAAGTACTCAAATGGGTCATGCACACCCATTTTAGACATCTATGTTTCAAGAGCTTTTCAATGATTTTAGGAACTTTTCAATCCAATGAGTTTTGGCCCCTTCCAATTGCCTTCTGAAGATTCGAAAGTCCATTGGGACTCCGACTACCACAATGGAACTCACTTGGGATTGCAGGGGTTCATTCCCTCACACTCTCTTACATTCTCGGGAGCATGAAATGTGACTCATGGGCTTGACTCTTGGCCCACACCTTTGTAAGCCCTTGCCTTGGTCGCAAGCCCAAGGCTAAGGTTACGACATGTGGTTTTGCTTATTGGATTGGAAACCATTTATGAAGTAAAACCTATAGGACAATAGAAAAATGCCATGCATCCTTTTTTAACTATCTTTTGGCCATTTTTTCAATCATGTTATTTTGACACTTTTCCCATCTAATCAACTTTTTGAATAATTGAGGGTACAAAATTGCAACCCAATTGATAGATTCTCCATGATATATTTTGGAGTTCATCATAGTAGATTTATTGCTAAAATATTGCACCTTTAAACATTCTATATGTGATCTACTTTTATTTCACCTATATGATAAATTTGAAAAACTTCTACTAGTAGATGTCTATCTATAATATTATATTATTTTGCCATCATAACTTTAATTTTTTTGTTATGTTCGAAATCCAATTTCCAATTTTTTAAAAATTCACCTAGAATATTATGACATGGAGTCTTCCATTCAACCTCAAACATACCTACCGAACCATTATATTGGCCCATATACTCTCTTCTCCATAACTTTTATAAGGCAAAATAATCGACACTGAATGTGTGGACGATTTGGTACATCAAGATACATGGTTGGACTTTATATATCAAGGAAAAAAAAGGAAATGCGTAAATGACGACCTAGAACCACAATAAAATAAAACCTTGATATTAATGAAAAAAAAATGTTTAAGTAAAATTTGTTGGGAGGGAAGTGGGAAGAGGTGAAATGGTGCTTATCCTTCTCTTTCCATTGGCCACCAAACATTGGAACCTTCCATTGGCCACCAAGCATTGAAACTTTCCATTAGCCACCAAGCACTGGAACTTTTCAAGGGCCATCAAGCAATGGAACCTTTCAAGGGCCAACAAGCATTGGAACCTTCCAATGGCCACCGAGTTGGGATCTTCCTTCACTTCCTTCCTCCTTTTTAAAGGGTGAATTAGGATCATTTGGGGCTTTTTTTTTCGGACACCATTTTGGACTTGAATCTTGATAATACTTGTTCCCACAACTTTCTTTAGGAGGACAAGAATGATTAGTTTTAGTAAATGGTGGAAAGAGGAAGAGTAGATTGAATGTTTGTAGTATTTTTGAAATAATGGAAATGAAATAGTGTTGAGAGCTTGAAATTTTATAGAAATTTCACTAACATTCTCAGGTTTGGTAGCACAACTTTTTACTGGTTTAGGTGTAGAGCTTAAAATTTAGTAGGAAAGTGTGTCTTATAGTTAACTTTCTAATGAACTAAAGCAAAATTTGAATAACTTATGTGATGGGAATAATATTTTTGAGTGACTAGAGGTCTGCAACCAAGTTGAATTTTCTACCTTTGTAAAACCCTCTCAGGTTTGGTAGCACAACTTCTTATTAGTTTGAGTGGAGTAATAGCGATTTCAGGGGTCAAAATTCAATGGCTTGTGGCGTTTTTATATCATTGGAAATCTCTTGGAACGTGGATGTCTAAATTGGGCTTGCATTACTCATTCAAACATTTGAAACACGTTATGGCCAAAAGAAGGGCCGAGAGTCAAATTGCCAGTTTGACTCCGGACTAGAAAAAATCGGTAGTCGACCCGATTTACTTGGCTGCAGACAGCGTGTCACATACCATTTGAAAGCTCTCCATGAGAGCTATAACTTTTCTTCAAATTGCACCTCGATTCGAGCTCTACTCGCAAAGTTATGGGGCTCCAAAGTTGCGGGAGTCCCTGTTGGCGTCATTTCAGGACTCCCACTCGGGAGTCTTTGGAGAGAAAAGCCATTTGGATGTAAGTTCCGTGGCCAGCCACAGAATGTATTATAAGGGGGAAGGTGGTGGCTTCCCTGAAGTTCGGGCCGTGGTGAGTCTTGTGTGTCTGTGTTGCTCGTGGCTCGTCCTAGCACCAAGGGTTCTCCAACTATGCATTAATCACCTTGTGTGGGTTTTGTGCAAGCCCGTGTGAGTGAGTGAAGCTTGTCAATTCTTCCTAGTCCCATCCCAAAGCTTCAACACGCCCCTCTACCCTGCAAAGTGCTGTGAGCCATGGAGCATGCCCTCACTCCTCCTCCTTCCGTTGTTTTTCACTCACATTTGAGTCCCTCAAAGAGTTGGGAGTGCGTCAGTTTAATAGTGTCAGGTGGTATAACTATATGAACAACTAAAACACATCCAGTGTAATTTGGAAATTGGTTTAATGTGGGTAGGTATTGGTATGTTTTCTATTGAAAATAGGTCGAGTTATGTGGCAAACAACATATCTTCTTCTTCATCAGATAGTCCAAAATGGAAATCATAATACATTAAAACAACTTCTAGTCTTTTAGTTTGAACACCTAGTTTCTTGGTAATAGGTATGGTTTTCACTCTACCTATTCCTTGTATGGTGACAGTGTTAGTTCCTCGATCGTGGGATTTTTTGCATCTTTCAACCATGGACATCCTAGCAACATTGAATAACTAGAGTCTAAAACATTATTGTTGACGACAATAAATGTGATTGTGTACTATGAACAAATATTTTCAAATCCCTAATAAGACCAAGTGGTTTAGCTATGGTTTGATATGCCATCTATAGATTAGGTTTTGAAAAACGTAATTGTACTTTCAGGTTTTTTATTAAGGCTAAAAAGGTTTATAAGCTAATTTTGAAGAATTGTAGTTTTGGAATCAAAAATCATGTTTTACTGATTTTATAATAGAATAAAAAATAATACATAACCAAAAATTTGTACTGAACCGATTTTGAAATATCTTTATTTATAAAACCAAAAAATTAGTTGTAGCTTTTAACTCCAATTCCAAATTCTTGATGTAGGATAAAATTAGGTAACTAAGAGTTTAGGAGTTTTTTTAGAGATTTTCTTGTTTTTTTAGGACCCCCACCATTTTCTTACGGCCTTGAAGTTTTCTCTTGGGGGAGGTTGAAAGGTCTTTTTTGGTCTTTCGTTGTTTGGATGCAAGTGCAATGTAATTTTTAACACTCTCTAGGTCTTTGAATGAAGTGCGTCTTGTTTTTGCCCAAATATTTGTTTTGTAGTTGTGTTGAAGTTATATTTCTCCCCTTGCTGTTGTGTTTGTTAATTTTGGTGATGTTACATAACTATTCATTGCAAGTTATTAGTTTTGCTTAAGAAACAATAGTAGGTTATAATTTATTTAACTAATATTCCCATGTTTTGAAGTGACTATTTGTCACTAACAATGAGCAAAATCGAAGTCTTCAAGTCTATACTAATTTTTAATCAAGTACCCAAAAACACTTGAGAATTCAACGAGTTGGCCTAACATTTGGCAACCATTAAGTAGATATAGAATGATAATTTTTTGTTCAGTAGTTTTTTTGTTAGAAGATTCA
The DNA here is from genome assembly GCA_963920785.1 of Sphagnum contortum. Classification (NCBI taxonomy): domain Eukaryota; kingdom Viridiplantae; phylum Streptophyta; class Sphagnopsida; order Sphagnales; family Sphagnaceae; genus Sphagnum; species Sphagnum contortum. The sequence continues at coordinate 813 of CAWUCS010000227.1, read as the reverse complement.
ATATAAGCTATTTGTCTTCACTAAAAAAGCAGATATTATTATTTCCAAAGTTTCATTGTTTTTGCAATTTGTTCTTTTTTTCAAAACAAAAAATATACAATTTTTTTTATTGTATGTGTTGACCACTTTTGTTTGTGGAATAGACAATTGTATTAACAAGGAGCATGAGGAAGCAAATGAACAAGGTGTTGCAATGAGAAGGTGGGGATTTACCTTTCTCTAGGCAAGGAAGATAATTTCACACAACGATCAAGAAGGCCTTGCCACTCTTCATATTGCAAAGTAGTAGGAAGTTAGAGTCAACATTAAAATAAGGGAATTGGAAATACAAATTGACATTCAAATTTAGTCGATGTAGTGGTTGGTCATGACTACGAACACATAACCTTTGCAAGGCTTCATTTGGACCGAAAATGATGTTTTTCAATACCAAAAGACTATTGTACCTAGTTTTGAGCTTAAGAGATTGAAAAAAATTAATTGTAGATAATTGTTGGGGTAGTAAACTCAGATTTCGGCAATAATTTCATTTTTGGGTAGTACAAAAAGGATTTAGCCCAAAATTTAGCTCCGAACATAAATGAAATATAAAAATTTCCTATATGAATAAGAATCAATGGAATAATTGCAAATTATTTTGGTGGACTGCAAGCCATGATTAATTTTCTTTTTTTTGAATTTTGGTACGAGGTGAAACCAACAAGCTGTTTTGTTGGTTGATGGTTTTCAGGGCTCTTAGAAGAAAATTAAAAAATATTTTTATTTCTTTTGGCATGTTTTCATATATATATGAAAAAAGACCTCAAAGCCAAG
>CAWUCS010000226.1:0-17720 GCA_963920785.1 Sphagnum contortum | reverse complement strand
GATGGCAAAGGGTACAGGTCGCTTTGGAGCGCGCCCTTTCAGGATCTGGAGCTTTTACTGGATGTGCTGGAGTTGACTCTGGCAAATGAGCTTGATGTGCGCGTCGCCCCGCCTCAGGCTTCGGCGGCTTACGCCCAGCAGCTTATGCATCCTCATGCTTTGCCGCCATTTACACAGCAGCCGCAGCCTTTTCAGCCCCAAATGCCGTTCAATAATGGATATCCACCAACTAATTATCAGACTTATGCTCCAGTGCCTCCGCAGCTGCCCATTGCCGACCGCAACACAAATATCATAAATCCATTGAGCTCGGCTACTAGTGTGATGCCACCAGGCGCTCTGATGGGCATGAACACGAACGAAAAGAAGCCACTTGTCGAGCCTTCGCGCGTGCGACCCAATATTTTGCTGGGCAAGTTTTTACTAGAAGCGCATTTGATCCCTCAGCACACTATTGATGGTGCTCTGCTGTTACAAGACATGGTCAAATCAGGTGCTCTTAGTGTTGACGTGGCGGCTGAAGCACTTGCACGTGCCCATAATCGTAGTGGCGCCTTTGATACCAGTATTTTTCTTGCCAAGCCCAATCCAAACGCTCGTGAATTGAAAATTAGTGCGCCACCACTTGGTGAATTATTGCTCAAAGCTGGTCTGATCAACGAGGAAGCGCTCGATGCAGCTCTGACGATCCAGGACGCGGCCAGTAAAGGTCAGATGACAAACGAGGAAGCGCTCAAAGACTTTGCCAAAAGAAGTTTTGGCAGTTCAACGAATCACTCGATTCCGGCTGTTCAGCCTGCCGGTCAACAGGGCGGCTATGAAGAACGCGCCGTTCAGCTTCTGGTCACAGCAAAATTAATTGAAAACCAGGACCTTGCGGCTGCCCTGAAGGTGCAGGAGAGGAGTGGTGGATACTTGCTCAAAATTCTCGAGTCAGCCAGTCGCATTGACGAAGTCCTGTCCGCTGCGGCTTTGCGCGCTCAGTCTTTGATCGACCAGAGAAAAATGAAGGAAGAGCAAGTGATTATCGTTTTATATTATGTGCAACGTAGTCGCGTATCATTTGATGACGCTATTGAAGAAATGGGATGGGATAAGCCTTGAATTTAGTGCTTTTGGGACTTGGCAATGCTGCAGCTGCCGTGCTCGAGTCTGCTCGCAACAGTAATTATGACCAAATTTTTGCCACCACCCGCAGTGAAGAAAAGAGAGACCAGCTCACAAAAGCTGGATTAAACGTGATCTTCGGTAGCTGCACTGATCAATCAGACTATTTGTCCAGGCTCGCTGTCGCTTCAACGAAGTCGCATGTACTCGTCTCGTTTCCGCCAGACGGTCAGAGTGATGCCATCGTTGCTCCAGAAGTCAAAGAAGCACAAAAGATAGTTTATATTTCTACAACCGGAGTTTTCGGCCTGGCAAAAGGTCTAGTTGATGAAAGTACGCCTGTTGATGCTCGTGATGAGAAAACAGTTCATCGGTTGAACGCAGAGAAAATTTGGCGCGACACGGGATCAATTATTTTGCGTGCTCCTGGATTATATGGCCCAGCAACGGGATTGCATCTGCGCTTGAAAAGTGGAACCTATCGTTTGCCTGGGCAAGGACTCAATCATATTTCGCGCATCCATTTAGATGACCTGGCCAGCATTGTTCTTGCTGCCTTTGAGAAAGCGCAAAAGTCTTCTTTGTACGTAGTGGGCGATTCAAGTCCTGTGCCGCAAATTGAAGTCGTCGAATTTTTATGTTCGAAGTTATGTCTGCCAATGCCACAATCCATTTCATTGGAGGATGCGCATGCCACTGTGCGCGGTGACAGGCAGGTTGTTGCCAAAAAAGTTTTGGCAGACCTTGGTGTCACCTTGAAGTATCCTACTTATAAACAAGGCTACGAGCAATGTCTTGCTACTTTATCCGTTTGCGGCGAGCGCTAAATGGAATTTCGTACATGACGTTGCCGACGGGCACTTTTAAGAGCATTTTTTCAGGGCGAGTGTTGAGAAAAAATAATTCACCAGTGCGTGACTCAAATGGCTCGAGAGTAATTGAGACGAGATTGGGCATTTTAGCCTGGCTGGAGTGAACGACTCCTGGATCAACGGTTATTTCTGCCTGATACTGCACATTCTCAGGTGATGGTTCGAGCATCAACGTTTGCGGTAGGTCTCTTCCCAGTGCATTCCATTCGCCATATACGCCGAAAACGTTTGGTCCTCTAAAGAGGTCATGGCCGGTCGATGGCACAAAGCCTCGCTGACTGCGAGTCTTTTGCATATTCGCTAACCACGGTCGGTTTTGGGTTAGATCCCACATCACTCTTTCGCGCCTGATTCTATCGATTCCATCTGGATCGATAAATTCCATTTTTTGCGTTCGAGGATCAAATTCGTCGGTGCTCTGACTGTATAGGAAAGGCTTACCCAGACCAAGGGTTACTCTTTGATCACCTGTGTTGGTGATTGAAATTAATACGCCTTCCAGTTCCCACAAATCAACCAGAGTGGCTGCTATTCTAACGTTGTTTATAGAAAGATAGCGCAGCGGAAAATCACTGTCTGGAATCTCCTGTGCCCGTGGAGAACCTTCTTCCCAGCGCATAACAATTTCGCCTTCCGTTTGCGATGGCCTGTTGAGTTTCGCTTCTTTGTCGACTATCCGATAACACTTTCCAAACCATATTTCTGCTTCTTCCGTGTGACCATGCTTTTGCATGAGCAAAGCACCACGGCGCAAGCTGTCAGCTAAATTCAATATGTTAGGACCGGGAAACTCTTCGCTCATAGTAATGCCTGTGCGCACAGTCTCTTCGGAGGCTTGCACCCAGTTGGTTTTGGCTAGAATTTCAGACTGTAAAATCAGGGTCTCAGCCAGATCATGAGAAGGCCCGAGTTCTTTTTCCCGAATAGTAAGTGCCTTTTTGCAAAGTGTTTCAGACTGCGCAAAGCGCCCTTGTAAGAAGTTGATTTGAGCTTGACCTTGATAGCAATCAGCAGCCTGTGTGGAGTTTTCTCCGAATACTTTTTTGACCTGACCAAGAGCCAGGTCAAAGAGCTTAGCAGCTTCACCATTTTTTTCTTTGCAAAGATAAAGCCGAGCCAACAGAATTCGGCTGAGAGCCATATTTCGGTCGTTGGACGGAGCTTGCTTGGCCAACTTAATAGACGATAGCAATTTCGCTTCGCATGCGGCATAGCGGCGCGCGTCAAAATCCTGTGTCGCTGCTTCAAAATAATGCATCCACGGAGAATGGCTGCCGGTATCGACTCTTATTTCGTGTCTAGAAACCTGACCTCGCTTTGGCTCGGGTTGAGTCAAGAGCGCGGCCTTGTGTTTTTCTTCGATCTGAATATTGTCTGCGTTCTGGATCCAGGAGCTATCTGCCGGCAGACTGGGTAACGACTTCGCCTGAACCGCCTTGCAAGAAGCTGCCATACATAAGGTCAGGCAACCAAGCACCAGTAACGATTGACTCAAGTTTTCTGCAGGTCGCAGTTGCATATAGCTCTCCGCGAAGTAGATGCATCCTTCAAGCCATGATTATATTGACAAAATGCCGTTTTGAGGCGAGATGCTAAGCATAAATTTCTTAGCTATTGTTCGGTTTGCTTGGGGACCGTCTTTAGATTTTGCTGGAAGGAAGCATTATCACCCAGGTCAGGCATGGAAGAAGAGCTTGTTTGCATGCCGCTGAAATTAATACGCACTGGTTGCGAAGCCAGCGGATCATCGAGACCGAAATATGGTTGCTCTTTAAAGCCCATTGGTGTTGCAATCAAAACTGTCGGAAAAGTCTCGACTGCCGAATTCATCGCCTTTACGTTGGCATTGTAGAAGCGGCGTGCTTGAGAGATGCGTGTTTCCGTTTCACCTAGCTCATTTTGCAGCTGAATAAAGTTTTGATTGGCCTTGAGGTCGGGATATGACTCACTCAAAGCTACGAGCTTTGTCAAAGCTCCTGTCAAAACACTTTGTGCGACCGCCTGTTCCGCCGGTTGTCCAGTCATTGAGGCTGCTTGATTGCGGGCTTTAATCACGCCTTCCAGCGTCTCTTTTTCGTGCCCCGCGTAGCCCTTAACTGTCTCAACGAGATTAGGGATTAAGTCGTATCGTCTACGTAGCTCCGTTTCAATCGCTGACCAGCTTTCGCGGACATTCTGTCTGAGAATCACTAGACTGTTGTAACTGACAATCATCCACAGGACGATTGCGACTGCAGCTATCACCATTCCCCAAACGATTGACATAATTTCTCCTCCAGAGACACAAGCATTATACCTGAGATGAAATATGCAGGCACCACATTCAGTGGTGGTGATTGTAGGTACTGGTCTACAAAGACGAAAGGCGACCGAACCGGCCGCCTTTCATAATTTCGATCTTTTTGACAAGTGAATGCTGAGAGTTCTAGCGTGCTGTCACTCTTTTTTGTAGTTTCTCTTTCTGCATGTCGATAGAGATGCTATTCAAAGTTTTTTCTACCTTGCCCTGGTCTTTGTAGCTCAATTTGCCAGCATTTTTTTCTTTCATTTTGGCGATTTCAGCGCTTACATCAGTCATTCTTTCGCGAAGCTTGGTAGCTTCCTTCTCAGTCAATTCGTTTGCCTTTAAGCCGGCTGTTACTTCGCGGGTCAGTTGTTCTTGGCGCTGAGTGATAGTGTAGTGAGCCGAACGCGCACTGACAGGGCTAGCTTGAATCAAGCTCGATGCGCCCAAAACTGCTGCGGTCACCATTACCAAAACTGCTTTATATTTCATCTCAAAATCCTTTCAAAATTCTCTACTAATCTGGCTTGACAATATACTGGCTTGAATAACAAGCATTAACTGCAAGCAAGCATAAGCTCTGACTGCTGAGTAAACCAATAAGTTCCACATTGGTTTTATATTGAGTTGAAAAAATTTGATTTTCCTTCCTAAACTTAGAGCATTCGCAGTTTTAAAGACTGTTTCCCGAATTTTAAGGCGATTCTGCACGTAATTTCCACGGCTCGGGGCACATAATAGTTGTAAGTATATGTGAGGCCGGCTTGATGCTAGTCAGAGTACGCAGTTTGCAGAATCAATTGAGATTTACTTTGCCAGCATGCGCCTCGATTCTGGTCGGCATCTCCTGTGTCGGTGAACCCTCAGCCGCAAGCTCCGCGAATTCATCAATGAGTGCAGCCTCACCCACTGCAAACTCTCAAAAACCCGATATTTTCGATGCAACGAAAATGTCTGCCGCTGAAAAGCTTTACTTTGGCTCTTCCTTTGAGCAATTATCTGCCGAGCAACGGATGGATAAGCTAGAACGTGGTGTCTTTGGACGAAATCGCAGTGGGTCACTCAATAAACGTTTTGAGCGGATCGCAAGCGCGCTTGGAGCTGAAAAACTCGCAGCCGAGCATGTTGCCAGCACACATTCCGCCCCTGTTGCCCCGGTTGCCGACGCAAGTCCCAAGTCAGAGCCTAAGATAGAGTCGAATTCTGCACCTCAATTGGAAGAAAAATTGGCTGACACGGACGCCTCTGTGCAAGCCCTGTTAAAATCTGGCATGTCCGCTCACAGGAGTGGACAAATGCAGATGGCTGAAGGACGCTTCAAAGCAGCTCTTGCCCTTGATCCTCGTTGCGCAGATGCGTTTTACAACCTGGGTTCAATTGCCGAAAGCAAAGGCGATTTGCTCTCAGCGCTAACTAATTACCGAGCGGCGCTTGGTATCAATCCACTCGATCGTGAATTGCAAAATGCAGTCAAGTCAGTTGAAGATGATGTGGCTAAAAGTCGTGCCACCGCAAGCAGTGCCACAAAAACTCAGCCCGCAAAGACAGTCGCCGGAGACGCCAGGGCAAATAATATAATGCCGAAAGCAGCACCACCTTACTATCAGGGCAGCAATTATCAAGGCGCGCCGTATGATAAATTGTTCAACTTACAAACGGCTCAAAATGACGCTCTCATGCAAGCTCAGGGAAGTTATCCTCCCGTTGCTAATTTCTCGCAACCGGCTATTCCAGTTTACAATGTTAGCCAGCAATCGCCTCCTGCACTCAATGTCAGTCAAACCAAGCCTCCGGGACACAACAGCTCTGGCGTCAATTCACTAGTCAATGTATTGATGATGAGCACTCCACTCCACTGTCCGATTTGCCGATTGAAGCAGATGGGCGCCTGGTAATGAAGTGGATTAGTTCGTTGCTGACGTTGTCTTTGTTGTATTTCAGTTGTGCAAATGCCAGAGCCGACGAAGATGGCTGCTCTCTGCGCATCAGTCGTCCGGCCTTTCGTATGCCCCAAGAGGTGCGTTTTTCTGAGGGGAGGCTGGCTTTGAATGCCAGTCATTTTCAATTGTGGACTCGAAATTATTTGCGCCCTGTCATTTGTACCAGTGTTCTTTGTGGTGGTAGCTGCGCTGCATTTCTCGATAGCTGTCCGTCTTTCACGGGTCTTGCAGTTCTCGACTTCGGGCAGAGTTACTGCATCGATCAAACATCTGCCTCCGGTGGGCGTTGCCCGGTTAATGTACCGAGAGGTTTGGTGGCGTCAGATGGTTGCGGTGCGAGTAGTTGTAATACCAGTGATGAAAGCTCAGCGAAAGGTTCGTGCTGCGCTCCTTAAAGATGTGTGCATAATTTGTGTATGCCGGGAACAAGGCACCAATTCTACTGTCTAGCTAATTAGACGAGGTAGTGCTTGCACTGCTATGTTATAGCTGTCGGCCTGAAGAAACGGTTGAATACATGCGCGCTGTGTCGCAAGGAGTTACAGAATGGTTTACTACAATGACGCATCTTCTTCAAATCTGAAGCCAGTCCTTCTGGTCGTATCTGTAATAACGGCCATCATATTCGGTGCCGGATATTTTGCTTATTCAAACAGTTTGCATGTTTCTGACCAAAGTGTTACAGCTCCTGCGGCGATCCCTGCAGCGGCTCCCGTGGCAACGCACTCGCACGTTTGAGCTATGTTTTTCGTTGAGATTCTATTTCAGTCCAGGTGGCAAACCATTTGCTGATGCGACTGTCTGGATCCCTCAGCGCCACAGCTCTAGCTAAATGCCACCTGTAGTTAGAACCGCAACTTTCTTTTTCTCTACCAAAACCTACTGCTGGTCTCAAGCGAAATTCCATTTCGTAAGTTTCTCCAGTAAGCAAGCATTTATGCCATCTTTGTAAGTACTCAACCAGGTCGTCTGGATGTATTAGCAATTGCCAGCCATTGTTTTGACTCTGTTCCAGAGACAGACCTGTATACTCAAACCATCTTTGATTGAAAAATTCGATTTTGCCACTGTTGTTGGCTGACCATACAATTTGAGGAATTGCGTCTGCAAGAGTGCGAAATTTTGACTCGCTCGTCCGCAAAGATTCTTCGAATTTTACTTGATCGTCGATATCGGTGCAGGTGCCAAACCAGAGGGGCTCTTTTGTTTCGAGATCTCTCATTGGCACTGCTCGAAAGAGATACCAGTGATATTCGCCATTTTTGAGCCGATATCGCACTTTCAAATCAAATGGAGACTCTGCACTGCGACTGGTTCTGGCGGTCTGCAGAAAAGTTTGCCTGTCTTCGTCGTGAATAGCCTGCAGCCACAAAAAGCCATCTTCCTCTTCTCGATTGAGACCGGTAGTTTCGTAGAAGCGCTGGTTGCAGTAACTGGTGCGGCCAGTTGCGTTAGTAATCCAGACAATTTGCGGAATGACCTCGGCTAAAAGTCTGAATTGCGACTCGCTTGATTTCAGTTGCGATTCGGCCTTCTTTCTATCCGTTAAATCAAATACAAATACTATGTTTTCATCACTTCCGATATCTGGAGTAGTGACAGCAATAATTACTGGGACGGGCGTTCCGTCTTTTCTTATGTATTCTTTTTCAAAAGGAATAACTCTTCTTCCAGCCATGATTTCAGCGACTGCGGCATCATCTGCGCTGTTCCACTCCGCAGGGGTGATGTCTTTCCAGCCCAATTTGCCTCTGCCAAAATCATTTGCCTCATAACCCAGTAATTTTGCAAAAGCTTCATTGACTTCGAGGCACTCTCCAACTGTGGTGGTTCGCATAACCGGCAAAATATTCGAGTTGATAAATCTTTTCAAGTGAGCCGCATTATTATGAGGCAGCATGAAACTTGGTGGCAAAGTTTCACTTGTGTTGTTAGAAGTTTGCGATTTCAGGCGCGCTATTTGCAGTTTAAGCATCTCGATTTTATCGATTAGCAGCTGGTCCTGCTCGTCGGCCGAGAAAATATTTGGAGTAATGTGTGAATCGTAATTATTCATTTTTATGTGCTTTAGTTTTTGTTGCGGCGTGTCTTTTGACTCTCTATTTCAGTCCAGGTTGCAAACCATTTTCTAATCGTATTGTTTTCGTCTCTCAGTCCAACGGCACGGCCAAGATGCCATCGATAGACATTGCTTCGTTTAGAAGTCAGCCCTGTAGCACGTTTTAATCGAAACTCTATTTCATAAGTGCTGCCTTCAGCGAGGGCTTTTTTCCATTCGTCCATATATTTCTGGCGGTCTTCTGGGTGAATTAAAAGATTCCAGCCGCCGTTGAGACTTTGTTCGAGCGAGAGACCACTGTATTCAAACCAGCGACGATTAAAAAAATCAATCGAACCGTCTGGTTCTGCTGTCCAGACTATTTGCGGAATGGCATCAGCAAGTGTCCTGAACTGAACTTCGCTTTCTTTTAAAATCTGAGTTTCGTTTTTTTGATCATCAATATCTGTAGACGTGCCAAACCACATCAGCAATTCTTTTCTCGTGTTTGTTATCGGCAGGGCTCTTGCAATGTGCCATCTGTAAACCCCATCTGCGCGCCGATAGCGAATTTCTATTTCGATACCATTTGGAAAAAGGTTGGACTTTTTCCAGTTTTGATGCAGAAGCCGGTCGAGGTCATCTGGATGAACACTTTGCTGCCACTGCTCACTATCGCTTGCATCGCGCGATAAACCAGAATATTCATAGAAACGATCGTTAAAGTAGACGATGTTGCCGTCTTTATCGGAAACCCAGATAATCTGAGGTAAAAGGGCACAAAGTTGTCGATACTGCGCTTCGCTTTCTTTTAGTGTGGCCTCAGCATTCTTTTGTAAAGTAAGGTCCAGGGCAAATGCGAGACAGTCATTGCCGGTGGTATCAGCAGCGGTTACGGATAAAAGCACCGGTACCCTGTGACCGTCTTTGTGAAAATATTGCTTTTCGAAGGGCGTAGCTTTGCCCTCGGTTATTACTTCCTGGATTGCTTGTGCGTCCAGGTGCTCGAATTCTGGAGGCGTGATGTCATTCCATCGCACGACGCCCGATTCAATTTCTTCTTTTGTATATCCAATAATGTGGCAAAACTCTTCGTTAGCTTCAAACATATCGCCATTAATACTGACGTGCGATACCCCAATTCCGTCAAAGTTGAGTAAGTTAAAAACGCTTGCTGAGGAACTTTGTTCACTCAATTCTGTGTCAGCTCCTACGTCAACAACGTCCGCGCGCGCCGCTGTCGAGCGCCTCAAGCGTGACAGTTCGTCCTCGAGAGCTCTTACTTGTTCTAATAATTGTTCGCGGCCTTGATTTGATTCGTTCAATTTATTCAGATATAGGTTTGTTTGGGAAACACTGCCCGAGGAAGAGCGCTTCAGATTTGAGCTGAATCGAAACTCTTGGCTGCATAGGTGTCTAGTGAGGTCGCCTGGATGCCTGGACCTGACAGTTCAATTATTGCGTATTAGCCTCTGACTGGCTACCTTTTCAGGGCTTGACTACCGTGAGAAAGAAGTAATTTCTTCTTTTACATTAGTTGGAGGCGGCAGCATGAGCATCACCCAAGAGGTTAGGTTTTTTTTGTGAATTTATCGGAAAGTAAGCTATTTATTTGTAATTGTCAAGGGCTTGATTTTTACCAGGGTTGGGTCATTTCGGCGTTTTTTATAACGCCTGAAAGCTGCGCCGCTGCCGGATTTTTTTGCTTTTTCTGTTGAAAGTTCCAAGCATTTGGGAACAAGAAAAGTACAGAACACAGACGGTTGGGAGGTCGCTTCGCATGAACCTTAGTATCGACAGCTATTTAGCCTACTTTCGCTATGATCCAGAAGGCTTTCAAAGGCTGATTGATCGACTTCAAACTATGGGCTATCAGCCTCTGGTGAGAAAAGCAGCGCAAAGCTTTTCCGACATATTCGGTGGCAAATCCGATTGGCGGGCAGACCTTCTCGAAAGTGAAGATACCGAGGAAACCCAGCACCTCACTGAGCTGAATCGTCGACGATTGCTGAGTCTTGAAAAACTGGGATACGGTTGGGGCATTGGTGGCATTCGCGGTCTGGCAAAAGTGCCAGGACCTTAAGGGCGAATTATTCAACAGTCTCGACGGTAACGGCATGCTGTTTTTGTCTGTGCTGGAGTTTGACAAAAGTGGCGAAAATTCAGGTGAAGACCACCCGACAGCCGCGCTGAGAGCAGGTGTTGTGGGTGATATAGCATCCGGTGGTGTTGAGCTGAACAGATTCCTCACGAGCATCGCTGAATTTCTTTTTGAAAATGGTTCCGATATAGAGTGGGAACAAGATCAAGTCGAAAGCCAGCAATATCGCGAGTTCATAGCTGCGCAGGGCAAAGCTGGTTTCACATTAGCGAGCACAATCTCCAGCGGTGATATGCAAGCAGCGAAAGATTTAGAGGATGTAGACGCCAGAGAAGTTGCGCAACTTGTGCGTAAGTACGGCACCATCCTTGCCAAAGATTTGGTGGCACAGTCGGCAACCAAAGGGATTGATGCTCGTCAATCATTGGAGCGCCTGAGTCAATCTAATCTTTTACGTCAGGAATACATTGTCGTCTGTTCCAAAACCGGTGCTCACGTAAACCGTGCGGAGTCACGCGAGATGATCAAGCAAATGGGCAAGCTGGGGCTATTATGTTCCTGCGGCGAACATATTTCGGACGACCTCATCGAAGGCGTTATCTCACCTGATGCAATGTTGCTCAGATTGCTCGAAAAGAGCAACTGGCTGACAGCGGCAATCGTGAGAGTGCTGACTTCACTGGGAGTGCCCGCAGAAAGAGTGATAATCAATCCGTCACTTAATGGTGAAGACGCTGAAGTAATCACCGATATCGGTGGAATGCTATTAATGTTTGGGTTACACGATAACGAATTTTCGATGCCGCAAGCGCTCGCTTTCGGGTCGCGTATCGCGATGCATCGCCCGCAGCTTGCTTTCGTGGTTGCCGGACGTGGTATCACTAGTGAAGCTAAAGACCACTTCTCGCGACTTAAAAATGACTCTCAACTCGTTTATGTGTCGAATCTTGACGAGCTGGAACCAACCGTTAAAGAGGTTGTTGAAGGATTGCGTCTAAACAGAGTGAGAGCGATGTTCAGTGCCCTGCAATCGATGGTCAATTTCAATATCACACCTTTGATCTCTAGCAAGTTCAGCCCTACGGCTAAGGTCTCACGTTCAATTAGCGCAACAGAACGAACGACCACTCCTGCTCCGCAGGTAACTGCTTACTCGCTGCCATCAAATGGCGATAATGGGCAGCGCAAGCCCATTGTCACACCGAGCCCAGCTCCTGCTCCAGTGCAGCACGATGCTCCAGTGCAGCAAGTCGCTCCAGTGCAGCAAGCCGCTCCAGTGCAGCAAGCCGCTCCAGTGCAGCAAGCCGCTCCACTGCAGCAAGCTGCTCCAGTGCAGCAAGCCGCTCCAGTGCATCACGCCGCTCCAGTGCAGCAAGCCGCTCCAGTGCAGCACGCAGCTCCAGTGCAGCAAGCCGCTCCAGTGCAACAAGCCGCTCCAGTGCAACAAGTCGCTCCAGTGCAACAAGCCGCTCCAGTGCAGCAAGCCGCTCCAGTGCAACAAGCCGCTCCAGTGCAACAAGCCGCTCCAGTGCAGCAAGCCGCTCCAGTGCAGCAAGCCGCTCCAGTGCAGCAAGCCGCTCCAGTGCAGCAAGCCGCTCCAGTGCAGCACTTAGCCCCCACGCACTCAGTACCCGTATACGGTGTTCAGATTTCGGATGATTTCGACACAGAACCGACCCACTCACTTCCTGCCGTCGGTGGTGACACTCGACAAGCTGGAATAATTGCCCAAGAACCGACACCATCGGAGATGGCTCCTCAACGCAACGTATTTGCGATGCCCGGACCAGTAGTCGAAAAATCAAACGGAAATTCGGCAAACTCTCACCAACAAGTGTTCGCGATGTCCGGTCCTGTTGCTGAAATCGAACAAGCTCCAGCAAAAACAAACTCTATCGATACCGCTGATTCGTTAGACTCACTTGCCAATGCTATTTCCGCTGACCGCGCACCAGCTTCTGTAACCATCTACGAAGAGACGCCTCAACCGCAGCATGCGCAAGCCCCTGAACCGCAGGTTTACTCCATGCCTGGTCCAGTTGCTCGTGAACATGCCGCATCATATGAGAGCGCTCAAGTTGAACCACAAAGTCAACCATACTTTGAAGGTCCAAGCACCGCAGATAGTGCCCCGAAGGGACAGGATGCCTGGGATTCACTCAGTTCGATCTTAGCCAATGCTGCAGCTAAGGAAGGCACGCCCGCCCTAGCTGAACATCATTCGTTAGCCGAATCGTTGCCTCCATTACCCCGTCCCAATGGTGGACTGAAGCTCTCCCTTTTCGGTGCTCATGACGATGATGAACACGAATTTGAGAATGGAAGCAATCATTCTGGTGAGCACCATATGACCGAGGAGCAAGAAGAAGAACGCCGAAACAAATTGGCTTCTATCAGAGGTTTAAGAAATTCAAGCTAGCTTGCCGAAATCGCTCAATCATCACAATTTGAAAGGGGCGCTTATGGCGCCCTTTTCTGCGTTTTGGGTATATTATTAATGTGTCTAAAGTACCTTTAAAGAGTCGGTGCCAATGCAGCTTTCAGATAACGAAATAATTGAAAATTTTGAGGACTCAAAGGCGACAGTCCTTAACGGTCTTACCAGAAAATGAGGCCGCCGTTGCGAGCCTTGCAGAAAGTGATGCTGATGATGCTTTGTGTAACACAGTCAACTTGAGCGTTCGCACTTCTGCTCTTTCCGTTCAGCTCCAAACTAAAACAGCTCATTCTCACTTGATTGCTGAATTAACTACGAAGCTAGAATGTGCGCTCGCACGCATAGTTGAAACTGATGATCGCCTCACTAATGCAATTTATAGAATTGGTTATCTTGAGTGTCAATTAGCGGAAAAAGAGAAATTGCTCGCTGAGTTGAAACAAATCAACTAATGTTCACCAGTAAGAAGTCCCGTCATAAAGAGGCGGAGCAAAATGTAACATTCTTGCGTCATTGATTTTAGGTTGCGAGCCAAAATCAGGAGAACGAATGAAGAATGCCTCTTTGTCGGTATTGAACAGCCTGTTACTGCAAGAAATTTCCGCCATGAAGACTTATAAGAACGCTCGCTTGAAGTTTAAAGCGACGGATATCGCTTCTGAATTGCAGGAACTGCATGATGGGCACTCAAGTCGGGCGAACGTCCTGCAGGAACGTATCGCCTCTCTTGGAGGCTGCACAGCCACCGTCAGCGGAGCCTGGGGCATTTTCAATCGCTCCGACGCCTCAATTGGCGAGCAATCAGCCATCTGTATATTCGATGACGGAGAAACCCAAATTTTGGAAAGTTACGAGAATTCGCTTGGTCAATTAGACGATCAATCGCGCGACATCGTTTTGCTGCAACTAATTCCTGAGCAGGAAGCAACTGTCAGCGTTGTATGTGCTTGGCGGGAAGCTATGGCGGAATTCGGCGTGAGAATCTATTTGGTAAGCTAACCTAGTGGAAAAGAATCTCTGAATTTGAGTCAGGTATCCATCTGTTGAGCATTTGACGGAATTCTTCCGCCGAGAAAGGCTTGCTCATATAATCGTCCATCCCGGCAATCAGGCACTTAGTCTTATCGCCGTCCATAGCGCGCCCCGTGATAGCTACGATCGGGGTGTGATATCCGCGGTTGCGTTCTAATTCACGAATGCGCTTGGTGCAATCGAGTCCGTCGATGCCTGGCAATTTCCAGTCCATCAAAATGATCGAGAAAAGTTTGCCCGTCTCGATTTCGTTCAAAGCTTCTTCGGAACTCGAGACGATTTGCACTTCATACCCATACTTTTGCGCAAGAAGCGAAAGGAGCTTTTGCTCGATGATCTGGTCTTCCACAACTAAGATTGAGGGCTTGAGCATAATTGGCTAATGCCAACCTCGATTAAAACGACGTCCAGCTAGAATCACTACATTCTACGACTATAGCCTTAAAAATGGGCTATTGTTGAAGATATTTTGTCCTTTGTTCATTTATTTTGCAACTGGACCGATCTTATTGAGCACGCAGACTGTAGAGCTATTTGCACCGCCAGCAGTGTGATTTATGTTACGGACTCCGGAAGCAATACTTCGGTTGCCGTCGATAAGAGACGACAGTAAACATTCAGGAGTTCCATCTGAGCCAGTGCGTGACAGTTCGTCTCGACTAGTTTCTGACTGCCGACTATAAATGACATAGTTTGTGCTCTTGAAATTGCGACATTCAGCCGATTTTTTACTGAAAAGAAAACTCAATCCTCGAGGAAAATCCTCAGGGTCGCTGGCGCACATTGAGATTATGGAAACTGGTGCCTCCATGCCTTGAAATTTGTCCACCGTGCCAATTTGAATTCCAGCTGGCAAAACACTTTTGAGTTTTCGAATCTGCATGTTGTATGGCGAAACTACTAAAAAGTCTTTGTTTTCGATTGAGCGTGGCACGCCACCATCGAAGATTTTGCAACCTTTCAGAACTTGTACTATCTGTCTGATTGCGTCGCATTCTTCGTCGCTGGAATGTTTGTTGTTAGCATGTTGCACAGGTACATAAAAAATACCGGCGTCTTGACTCAATAGTGATTGTGCTTCACAAGAAAGTTGCAGCACGCGAAGCACATTGTCCGGGTGCGGCTGGAGGCGTCCCTCGTAAATAGCATCTGAAATGAATGAACATATTGAGGGATGCATCCGCCACGTCAGGTCTAGAAAAATTCCCATATCACTGCTAATGGTGGCAGCGTCGCCCATAATGTATTGCAAAGTCGACAGTCCACTTTCGCCTGGGTGCGTGCCCTTTGTCGGCTGACCAAGTTGCATTTGATCGCCGATTAAGACCAGGTTATTCGCGGTTTGAGACATTGCTAGAAAATTGGCGAGCGATACCTGACTTGCTTCATCGATGAATAAGTAGTCTAGTTTTTGATCCGCTTCTGTGGGGCTAAAAGCGTAGACAGTGCCGCCGACTAAATCGAATTTTTTTTCGGACGCGAAAAAAGGCGCTCCCGAACCGCTGATTTTTATGTCTTTGTCGAGATCGATTTCACTGGAGTCTTTGATGCTCGATTGAATTTTTACCGATTCAATTGATAAACCTGATTTTTTGCATTTTTTCGACAACTCTGTTGAGGAGATTATTGATTACACTGTGCGAATTGGCTGTTATCCCAATACGTTTTTTTCTTTTCAAGCAAAGACACTATCAGTTCAGCTGCGGTGTGCGTTTTGCCAGACCCTGGCGGACCCTGAATGCATAGGTAACTTTGATCTAATTCTGCGAGAATTTCTTTATAGGCGGATAGTCGCTCTTGGGGCGTTTTAGTTGATGCTGCCGATTGCAATAAGTTATGGTGCTGACCTTTGAAACGAGGCTGATGGCGGAAGATAAAATCGTGTAAGGCTTTTGGTAAGCGACCACCGTCGACATATTTTTTAGTCAGAGCAAAAATTTGGGACTCCATTGTCTTAGCATCATGACGTTTCAAACGGGATGAGATTGATACAGTTTGGAGGAGCCGAGGTCGTGCGAATGGTCAGGATGCCGCGCTCTTTGTCCATCGTATGAATTGTTATTTGCCTGGCCTTAAGTCCAATCGGTAATAAACAACACTTTGAACCTGCGTGCAATTTTGTGTCCTGTTCAGGATCGAAACTGTATTCGTAAATCGAAGATCTTTTATCAAAGACGGGCAAAGTAGTTGTTCTTGTAACGACAGAAAGACACTCTGAATCGTTGAATAATTCCTGGTCTGTCATTTTCAATCGTTCGAAATAAGCCCACCAGAAAGGACGCTCCTCGCGCTGATAAAATTGCAGCAAATGACCTAGTAAATTGCCGACTCTTGATTCTTCGACACTCCATTGAGAAGGCGGCTGCGTTGCAATCTTGTCGATAAGTAACAGCGCTTCGCTTCTGGCGATAGATGGTTCGAAATCAGATGTGTCTTCGAGTGAGTAACTTATTTCGTTTTCGTTCTGCAGTTTGCGCAACCAGGTCAACAGTCTCCAGGTTGAGTCGCAATCTTCCATGTTGTAATCTCGATTGCTGCGTAAAATTGTCGAATTTTCCCAGGTTTCCCCGTCTTTTTTCGTCAGCCACTTTTCATAGAAAACGACGGAATCAGTTGCCATGGCTACCTTCGAATGACGCTTTTCCATGTAGAGGTGTTCAATGTTTTTGATGGAATACCGCGGTTCGCCGACCACTATAGAATTTCGCACCACTTTAAACAGATCTACCAGAACTTTGTTGCGTAGCAAATCATCGACTTCTTTTTCGCGTGTGCCATAGCGACCCATCAAACGCTTGATCGCGCTCACTTCATAAGGAGCGTAATGATAAATGTGCATCTGCCGATCGGCTTGAAATCGCTCGTATACCCAGTCTATGAATTGTTCGAAAGCCACTCGCTCTTGCGCTTGATCGTGTGCCCACCAATCTTTAAATTTGAGTTCTTGATTGTCTCGATAGGTGACACCAAATAAATATTCCAATCCGCCAAGAACGTGAGGATATCCTTCCATATCGAAACAAACATCCATCGGTGAAAATGGTGGCAATGAAGAAAGTCCCAGACCAGAATTGTCTGCTTCGAGTAATTCATATTTTGGTATGCTCTGTTTCTCGGACTGCTTTTGCAAACGAGCCTGTCGCTTCAATTTCGAGAAGGTCTCGTCAGCCATTCCTTTAGGTGCGTTGTTCGACGTTTGAGAAAGTCCGGTTAGAGTATTGATTTGCGCTTCTTCTAAAAGCGAAATTTGTTTCTGTGTGATGTTTGCTACATTGCTCAAATGATCGCTTTGCTTTAGTAGAGTTTCAATATGATTTGTCCAGCGTCCCAGTCTTTCTTCTCCAGTTAACGCAGGCATTTCGTCTTTTGAAAAGTCTTTCTGAAATAGCAAAAAGCGCGATTTGAGCTTTTGATAGTAGAAATAGTAATCTTCGATTTTAAATTCTTGCAGTGAGTTATCACCAAGAATGACGCCAATGTGAGGCGCAAAATTGTTTTGAATCTCTTCCAACATCTCCGCATAACAGCACAATTGAATGATGAAATACGGTTTGGGCGAAAGTGCCAGTTTAGTATCTAAAACTTGATATGAAAAATCGCCAAGCTTGCTAGGGGAGTCAATTTTGCGCAGAAAATCGGCTTTACCTGCAAAAGGCGGACGGCTGAGATTTGCCTGATAAACAATTTGATAGCCGGACTGCAAAGCGGCGAGAGTTTTTGAAGAGTCAGCATCTATGTCAATCTCATACACATCGAGCGATTGCGCCTTTAAATATTTCAGATATCTGGCTTCATGTAGATTGCCGAGCTTTTGCAGCAAAGCCAGAGAGTCTTCTGTTTCGTCAGCTTTTAGCTGACCTGGAAATTCTAGATTGAAGCGGTCGAACCAGCTTACTACTGGCGATTCCA
>CAWUCS010000220.1:0-10207 GCA_963920785.1 Sphagnum contortum | reverse complement strand
AAGCTCTTTCCAAGGTTCTCCACCTGGCGCCAGGCCCTTGACGAAGAGTTTTGCCAAGAGAACTTCGGATTGAGTCTTCGGGTCGATGATTCCCAGTCCTCCCTGGGTGGTTGGGAGGACTAGGGTTTCCCACTTGACTTTTGCCCTGGTGTTGGAAGCTTTCCCACTCCAGATGAAGTTGCGTACGATCCTTTGGATCTGGCTACACATGGCTGGGTTCGGGTTCCAAACTGCTGCCATGTACCACATGGAGGCGAGTAACACCTGATTGGTTACAAGGATTCTCCCTGCCAGGGAGAGTCGACAGGTGCTCCAGTTAATTAGTTTGCCCTTGAAGGCTGTGACCAATTTGCTGAAGTTGGCTTCGGGGGGGAGGTGGAATCCGACTTGGATTCCAAGATACCTCACTCCTTTGCCGTCCGGGACCCACTGGAGGCCCATTTCCTGGCCCCACTCCCAATCTTTTTCCTTTTTGTTGGCCCATATCGCGGTTGTTTTGTTCCAATTAACTTTCGCCCTGGAAGCTTTGCAAAATATGTCTAGGACTCTCTGGGTTCTTTCCATATTTTTGCGCGTGCCCTGGAGGTAGAGCGTCGTGTCATCAACGAAGGTTTGGTCCCTGATCTCCGTTCCTCCCGGGAGGGTCAGTCCTTCCACTCTAAAGCGGGGGTCGTCCAGCATATGCCCTAGGACATCCGTCGCCATAATGAAGAGATATGGCGAGAGGGGGTAGCCTTGTCTCACCGATCTGGCGAGAGGGAAGGCGCTCCCTTCTACTCCATTCAATTTGATGGTCGACGAGGCTAAGGTGTAGAGAGAGCTCACCCATTGGATCCATTTCAGGCAGAAGCCGATCCTTGCTAAAGCTTCAAAGAGGAAACTCCACTCTATTCTGTCAAAGGCCTTTTCGAAATCGAGAAGCAAGAGGACCAAGTCCTGATTGTTTTCTTCAGCCCACTCTTGAGCTTCTTGCGCCAGAAAGGTGTTGTCGAGAATGCTGCGGCCCTCGACGAAGCCCATCTGGTTAAGTCTGATCACGTTCGGGAAGAGGTCTTGTAGTCTCCTGGCCAATGTTTTGGCCAGGATCTTGTACAGACTCCCCAAGAGTGTGATCAGTCGCCAGTTTCCTATCTTGGCGTGATCTCCAGATTTGGGGATTAGCGTAATGAGGCCTTTGTTGGTCGATTCTAATGTCTCCCCCCTTCTGAACATTGCCGAGAATGCCTGGAGCAGGGTCGGAGATATTTCTTCTATCATCTCCTGGAAAAATTCCG
Organism: Sphagnum contortum; assembly: GCA_963920785.1. Taxonomy (NCBI): domain Eukaryota; kingdom Viridiplantae; phylum Streptophyta; class Sphagnopsida; order Sphagnales; family Sphagnaceae; genus Sphagnum; species Sphagnum contortum. The sequence goes on along the minus strand of CAWUCS010000220.1, from coordinate 8,933 downwards.
TCGGGATGCCGTCGCATCCCGGCGCTTTGTCCTTTGGCATTGCTGCAATGGCCTCCTTGATCTCCTTTAGAAAAAGCTCTTTTGTTAGGCCGTCATTTACCTCGTTGGAGACCTGGGTCGGAGTGCTACTCCAGCATACCTCCCGGGCTTCAGAAGTGCCTGGTGCGCTGGCTTCTGAGGTGTACAAGTGCGCGTAGTAGGCTCGGACATAGTGGGCTAGGTCCTCCTGGCCCGTGATGTCCCCCCCCTCGGTTTTGAGCCCTTTGAGAGGCGTACGTTTCCTCCCGATTCGGTGGAAATCGAAGAAACGTTTTGAACACGTGTCCCCGTACCTGAACCAGGAGGCCGTGCTGAACTGGTGGTTCCTTGCGACTTTTTCTTGGAGCAAGTCAGCCAGGTGGCCTTGTTCTACCGAGAGAATTTCCCTGGTTGGCTCGTCTTCTGGGTCTCTTTGCAATTGAGTTTCCGCCAACCCGATTTTTCGTTGGAGGTTTCTGACTCTGGCCCCTTTCGCCTTCTTTTTTCCTCGCACGATTATGATGTTACATTGGAGCACCCTTTCGGAGGCCGCCTCCAGCCAGGGTGGTCATTCCTCGTCCTGACTGGGCGTGGGCTGGGTACTTGTCCACGCATTGAGGAGAGCTGACCTGCTGTCTGCTTCTCTCAGGAGAGCTATATCGAAATAAGTGGTTGACGTGGGTGGGGCGGGGGTGCATCCCCAGATGGTCAACACGAGGGGGGAGTGATCGGAGATCCTCCGGATTGAGGAGGCGGCTTCTATTCTCCCTCCCTTGGCATCCAGCTCTTGGGAGATAAGGAATTTGTCTATTTTGGAGACGGCCGACCCCTGGCCCTTTCTCCCATTGTCAAAAGTAAATTCCTTCTTAGACATCTTCCTGTAGCTATCGAGGGTCCAAGCATCCGTGAGTCCGTACTGGAGAGTCAGTTGATGCCAGGAGACCGATTCTCTCCTGTGCATTCTCCTTTGCCCGACCGTGCCTCTGGTTCCCGTCTCTTCGAGATGGTTGAAATCCCCTCCAATTATGGTGTGGTCGGCTGTGAAGTTTGCCTCACTGATCCTTTTCCACAAGGGGGCTCTGCTTCTGGACGTTCTTGAAGCTGATCCTTTTCCACAAGGGGGCTCTGCTTCTGGACGTTCTTGAAGCGTACGTGTTAACGATGGTTAGCATTGAGTTGTCCGGGAGGTGGAGGGTTATGTATTGAACCTTTCCCTATGTTAGGATTTTGTCCTCCTTCACGAGTGGGGCCGTCATTCTGTCCACCAGAATGGCGGTCCCCGCGCTGATTCGCTGAAACATTCCCATAGGAATTCCGGGATTCCAAAATGACTTCCCTTGCCAGAAGTTAAGACCCCTTGTCGAGTTGGCAGTTCCCTGTTCGTCCAGGTGGTGATCCTGTATGAGAAGGATCTGGGGCGGGTTCTGGAGGGAGGCTAGCCAGGTCCTAATGAGCTTTTGCTTGTTTGAGTCCTTCCCCAGTCCCCTCACATTGAGGGAGACGATCATTAGAGGTCGTTTGAACATGGCTTGGGCGCGTTTGGGCGGCCGATCGGCCGATCGATCCCATGTGGTCGAGCTGGGCGAACTCTTGGTCTCCTTGACCGGTGCCCTCCCCGAACTATGAGGCCCGAAAAGAAAAAAAAATCCTGATGGGTTTGAAGGGACCAGAGTTGAGAGGTCAGGATTTACATGCCTCTTTTTTTTTTTGGTCGCTTGTGGAGTTACCGATGGGCTTGCTGTCGAGCTTTTGCGCGTCTGGCGGTGCTTGCTTGCAGGTCTTGCTGGGTCCGCCATAGCTTGGTCGGTCTCCAAGCTCTCAGAGGCATCCATTGTGCTTATTGGTGCTGCTCCTGCGTTGGCCGTGTTGCCTCTCATCCCTCTCTCCTTGAGGGAGACCGGGGTCAGGGGTCTATCAATCATAAGTAAGTTTATTTCGGGCAGTTGAAGGGCCGATCGATCCCGGTGTTCTGGCAATCATTAATGCTAGATCTAGTTTGGTGAAACTTTTCTTTCTTGTCACCTGTGGTGAAGCAAGAAGGCTTGCCGTGTTGTTCCTGTGTGACTGGCGTATTGAGTTTCCTGAGTCTGTTTTCCTCAACAGATTGTGCGCCGGAGTCACAAAGTCGATGTCATTGTTCATCTCCTAAGCGCGGTCGAGAACCTTCCAATGCAGGTGCCGCTTGTTTTTCGTGCTCAGGGCGCTAGTTCCGATTTCGATGTGGGCTAGAATTGTGCATTCCACTCCCCCTCTCCTCTTCTCCTCTTGCCAGCTCCATTCCAAGTGTAGTTGCTCTCTGATGCACCATTTGAATCTTAGAATGTTCTCTTCCAGCTCTCGTTCTAGGCGTTGGATGAGGTCGGCTCTTATCGAATCTTGTGTCCATTCTGTTTCTACTGCTTCTATTGGGCTTGTAATTCTGAAGTCGAGAGGTAGGTTTGGTGGGTCCTAGTTTCTGTTGTGGACAAGTATTTCTTTTGCTCCTTCTTTCACTCTGGTGAGGACCGGCCAGATTTTGGCTCTGAGAGGTTCCTTACCGGGTGGGACCTGTATGCTGAGAGAAGTGAAGTAGGACGGGTGCACCTCTGAGTGCATTAGGCCCCTCTTCCCTCCTGGGGTGAGTTCCTTGTGAGAGGGGTGCGGGGAGAGATGCTGCATAATTTGCTGAGGTGGGGTCTGCTTTGGATCGTGTTTTCTTCGTCCTTGGAAGGACCAGCCTTCTTTCATATCCTCATGTGCTTCCATTAGTGATGCAGCTCCTGCATTGTCCTCTCTTAGAATTTCAAAAGGGTTGGACTGCGTGGCTGGATCCAGGGCCTGGAAGTTGGCCGAGTCCTACATTCCAAAGATTGGAGTGGGATTCCCGATGGCTTCCAGTTTTAGTCTCCCTTCTTCCAGTTTTTGTCTCCCTTCTTCTAGGAGTTCCTCGCAGGTCTTGGTTTCACTCTCGAGATGGGTCGGCATCTTAAAGGCTTCCTCTTGGCCCGCACCCTTCCAATGCCTTTGCCTTTGCTCCCGGGCTTCCTTTCTTTTGACTCCCGGGCTTCTTTCCTCTTGACTCCCGCAACCTTGCAACCCCTTGCCTTGGTCACGAGCCCAAAGCTAGGGTTGCGACACTTACAATCTAACCCTCAACCCCTGAACCCTACCCTTCACAATGAGCATTTTTGTTTATAAAACAAAGGAGAGTTTAGGAGCCCCCCCAACCCTACAAACTTGGGGTTCTTCCTTTCTTATCGTTGCTCCATTGGCCTTTTGTGCTCTGGCATCTCAACATTTCATACAAAAAATCCGGAAAAAGAATTAATTAATTAATTTAAAAAAATCAAGGCCCATGAATGCCTATTATTTTGAAAATGGAGACTTCCAACCAAACCCCCCATAATGAATTTGAAAAAAATCAACCCCCTCCCCCTCCCATCCCCTTTCAACATATATATTAAAAAAAACCCCTAACCCCCCCTCCCTAGCCACTCAACAATGATAAAATAGTTTCAAGAAAAAAATTAACCCCTTAAACCCTCTTCCTTCCACATGTCAAATGAAGGAGGAAAGAAAAAAACATTAACTTGTACCCCCCCTCTCCTTCAAGAGTAAAAGAAATTAAAAAAATAAAATCAAGGCACACCCCCTCCCCCTGAACAATGAATAAATATAATAAAACAATTCCCCTTGCCCCTCTCAACAGTAAAAAGTAATTTATGAAAGTTACAATCAGTAAAAAAGTAACAAACAGTGAACCTTCAACAGTAAAAAGTAATTTACAAAAGTTACAAGCGGTAAAAAGAAGTAACAAAAGTAATAAAAAGTGAAAAGGGTCAACAAAAATAGCCTGCCACTACGGTAAAACAGCCTGCCACTACGATGTCTTTTTTGTGGTCAAACAGCCTCCAGCCTGCGTCCCTACGGGCGTAGTGGCCGGATCATATGTATAGGTCCACTAAAATTCGAGGAATCCATTTCACTTGAGCATCGATTTAATGTGATTAAATTACATGCATTGAGGTCAGGAGAAAAGAGTTCGCCAACAAGTTCGGTGACCAATCAGTCGACCGAATTATCAACGAGCACCGAGTAAAATCCGGCCCCCACAAACATTGCCTAACCAAACAGCTCAAAAACAATGTTCATGGGGCCTCCCCTAATAACCTCACAAATTATGCATGTAACTGAGCTCCTGTTGAAATGGATTTCTAGAATTATTCATTATAATTTATTTTTTCCGACAACCGTTACAACCAACCAGTAAATGCAATAAGATAACTATGAGATTAAGAACAAACCAATAATCATGCGCACACAAACATTCACACAGCATTTACAAGCATTTATCGACATTTACAAGCACTTCAAAAGACAAAGCAAAGGTCATTTACACGATGTACTTCTCAAAACTCGCCGACTCTTTAGAAGGAACATAAAAAAAGGGAAGAAGATATAACTCCTCGTCTTGTTTCACAAATACTTACCCGATCTCACAAATGCCGATACTTTAGCATCCTAAAACCAATGTAACTCAAGGAGAATAAATGTCTGCACTCCCCTCTCAACAAAGCTTGCTGCCAGTATCTTCATTTGACCACCCAAAAAACTAACACATTTGCTTACCCTTTCATGCATCTTTTCTTCCAACCTCTTCAATGTTTTCTGTACATAGTCCTTAGATGCCTGCACCAGATGAAAGAATTAAATCACAATTGGGTAAATTCAATCTTGATACTTAATATTTACCAATTTTTTCTGCCATTCTAGAATATATCACAACAAGGCTAAGCAATCCACCAACTGAATAACTCTCAGGAATAAACCAATCTTCTTGGTTGCACACATACATCATAGTCCTAGGAATAACACAGCCCTAAGAAAATATATACATAAAGCCCCACTTCCTAAAAACCCAAATCAAAAGCTAGAAGGATCTGACACAATTTTCTTGTAGACACAGGCAAGTAAGCACCACAAAAGTACTTGCACAATAAGTTCACCATCAAAGAGCCTTTGAACTCCACCTTCCTTGACTATATCAGACACATTGTCCTGCAATACACAAGTATCAAAGACTCAGTGAAAGAACGCCACCACTAGTTCAACCATAAATGACTGTAAACATGAGCATTTCCAAGCAATCATGTGTAAATATATCACCCCTCTTCATGTACATGTCCAAACAGCTCATATACAGCTACTAGAATGAATTGTTTTAGTGAAGCAAATACATCCTGTGACTAAAAATACCTAGGTAGTCCTAACACATGTAAGTCCAATTCTCACCTCATTATCAGCCAAGCCATACAGAGCAAAAGCTGCATTATGCTGTAAAGATCCATTCTTTCAATCCAGAAGTTCAAGCAAGGGCTTCAGCCCACCATCGTGGACAATTCCAGCTCGATTATGTGTGTTCTGTGAGGACTCTGAGAACAAATGTTACAATTTTAGCACTTTGTAGACTCAGAAACACTAGATTCTCGGTCAGTGCAAAAACCAGGGCCACAACTATCAGAACTTGAGCTAGACGACCCAAAGCAAATGCTGCCATTTCACGAAGTTGAGGATCTGAAGCTTCAAGCATCTTTATCAGAGGTCGGACCGCCCTTCGTTGGACAACATGAACCTGAAAGTACACACCATATCCTTAAATGCAAGAAACCAAAACTAGCTCTTGGAACTCTGGTTACAGTTTTAACTCTTGATTGGCTCTTCACTATTATCCAACATCTCTCTTGTGCACCTTATAAGCATCACATGTTTCTATGTAGACTTCTATTTGAGCTGGGACTCAACATGTAACATGGTGCAAGGGGCACATGATTCACACCTTGCATTCAGGATCCTGTTGTGGCAAACTGGCCCAACAAGAGAGCAGACTCCTTTTGACTTTCTAAGCACCTTGAGCTGAACCCAGAAAAACACATAAACAAGGCAAAAATATAATGCAACAACTCAACCAAGCCTACTTTTGTGAAGCTTCTCCCGAGTGACCATATCACCTATGATGGACTCAGAGATCAACAAAAGAACAAATCCTATACCAACATTAGAGTAAAGAAATAGACCATTTACTTGTTGCACATAGTTATTCATTGTGGCCACTGGAAGACATATCTATGAGATTGTAGCGAAAAATCCAAACTAACAAAACAAGAATGAGTGCAGTCATAACCTTATGAGTGTCATCGTGAAGTATCAGACCATTAACTTCACCATGACTAGGCGTCCCTAACTGCTATGACTTGTTGTTGACTTCATCAATCCTTGATGATGGGAAGCATACTAATCTACATAATTCTGGGGCAAACATTGTACACAATCTGTATCCTGAATTTTTTCTGCATTTCTAGAAGCAATGGGAAGACTTAGTCATGATGTTGGTTGGCACTGATAGAGACGTAGCTAATTAAAAGAAATCCAACAGTATCCTCATTCAAGTTGCAATAAGCTTAATTACTGTGAGCATAATGGTATGTTCATCGGAAACAAGCCTCTAACACTTATAAAAGGAAGTACACGTCAGTTGTAATATGTCTAATTAGATTGATGTAGAACTCAAAAAGGTGCATCATTAAACACCTTAGAAGGCCAATGACAGGCTAAAGTGCTCTTGCTGAAAGAACTTCTTTCTTAATGTTGACTGAAGAATGGACCAGATTGCCAATCGCCCCAACCTGCCAAATAAGAACCCAAATGTTCACCAGAATCAGGAAGACGGTCAATGTCCGCAATGCACCAGCTGTTGCCTGTTGGACCTTGCAGTCAGTTGATTCCAAAAGTGCCACCAATGGTGGGATGATGCCCTTAGATGTTCTGGGTCGCATGCGCGCTACACTGATGAATTCAACAAGTTTATAACCTGGGCCGACAGGCCCGACAAGCCCGAGTAATCTTTTGAAATTTCATCGTGATGGGGATAGATCATTGCAATTATTGATCTTCAATGAGGAATTCCTAGTAAGCGCAAGTCATCAGCTCGCGTTGACTACGTCCCTGCCCTTTGTACACACCGCTTGTCGCTCCTACCGATTGAATGGTCCGGTGAAGTTTTCAGATCGCGACGACGCCTGTGGTTCGCCGTCAGCGATGTTGTGAGAAGTTCATTAAACCTTATCATTTAAAGGAAGGAGAAGTCGTAACAAGGTTTCCGTAGGTGAACCTGCGGAAGGATCATTGCACACACAGAGCAATAAACCCTGCGAACACGCTTTCGTCCTCCCGGGCCCCGCGTGCGGGCGGGGAGCGACCCTCACGATCGTGCCTCGCTCACTTACGGGGCCCCCTTCCGAGGGGCCTGACGCCTTGTCCACTTCTCCGGCTTCCGGTGCAAGTTCGGCCCTTTCACGAGCCAGTTTGCCGGTGGGTGAAAGCGGGCGCAAGTCGGGTTTTTGCCTCGCGGATGCGCCATGCACCATGTTCGACCGAGCGAGTTTGAGCCTTCCTTCCCCTCCTCGAGGGCGTGCACGCTGCTGGCGGGGGGGAAGCGAACCTTGAAGAGTAACACAAACAACTCTCAACAACGGATATCTTGGTTCTCGCAACGATGAAGAACGCAACGAAATGCGATACGTAGTGTGAATTGCAGAATTCCGCGAATCATCGAGTTTTTGAACGTAAGTTACGCCCGAGGCTTGTCCCGAAGGCATGTCTGCTTGAGCGTCACCGCTCGACCCACCCATCCGTCCCATTCGTGTATCGCTTGGGGCGGTTCTCGCGTGGAATTAGTCGTCCGAGGGGGCGGAGCTATCTACCATCGGTCGGCTGAAATGTATGTTGTCCGGGGCGCCGTGGCGAGGGACCGTGACCAGGTGATCCGTCGGCCGCCCTTCGTGGGAAGGCCGACGCGGAGGCGTGCGCAGTCTCGAAAGAGTTTCCTTCATCTTGTCGTCTCGCGGCAGAAAGCAAGCCTTTTCGAAACATCTGATGTTGACCTCAGATCAGGCAAGAGCACCCGCTGAATTTAAGCATATCACTAAGCGGAGGAGAAGAAACTAACCAGGATTCCCTTAGTAACGGCGAGCGAACCAGGAAGAGCCTAGCTTGAAAATCGGAGGGCTTCGCCCCTCGAATTGTAGTCTGGAGAAGCGTCCTTTGCATCGGACCGGGCCCAAGTTCCCTGGAACGAGACGAGAGAAAGGGTGAGATCCCCGTCGAGCCCGGACCCTAATGCTCCACGAGGCGTTGTTGGCGAGTCGGGCTGTTTGGGAATGCAGCCCTAAGCGGGTGGTAAATTCCATCCAAGGTTAAATATTGGCGAGAGATCGATAGCGAACAAGTACTGTGAGGGAAAGATGAAAAAGACTTTGAAAAGAGAGTTAAAGAGTGCTTGAAATTGCTGGGAGGGAAGCGAACATATCAAAATTCAATTAGATTTTCAAATATTAAAAGACTTAAAGATTGTCCTCACAAATTTTTTTTAATGAAAAGCCCTTTTTACATGTGTTTTTGATTGTTTAAAACTTTGATGGGTTTAGACAAATTGAAGATGTGATTTTCCTTGTGCACTTTAGACCATACCTTTTGGTCCATAATGGATAAATATGAAAAAAATTATTACTTGTAAGTGCAAGGATATTTACTAAAGGTTACCTAAATGCGGTCGGGAATATAATATAAAACATTGCCAATACATAGTATGGGTGTTTAGGTGTTTATGGGTTTTTATTAGTGTTTGCATAGGTAGGGAAGACATAGCCCACATGGTGCAAGCCAATAAACAAATAGATAGTAAATTCAATTCAATGTCTGAAGTTGGATCCAACTTTCCTTAGATTTTGGCAAGGTGATTTTTAGTGCCAAGTACCACCCAACATGCGTGGTCCAAGAATGTAACTATCTATAAAATTTATTAAATTTAATGCAAATATCAAGCCATTGGCCTCATGTACTTTACACCTCTATTTGAATTTTTTTTTAAATGGTTGTGT
>CAWUCS010000219.1:0-15319 GCA_963920785.1 Sphagnum contortum | reverse complement strand
ACTCATAATGCTGGAGTCAGCAGAAGGAGCCATAGAAGTCCGAGACGCCATCACGCAAAGGCTGCTCTGCACCATCACCGCAGCCGACGGAGTCATCCATCTGGCCGGCAACGCCATCGCCTCCAACGTCAGCTATGACTGCGGCAAAACGCGCAGCGTCGAAATCATGCTGCATGAGGAGATGCCCGCGCCCGGAGCCACGCCCATGCTGCATTACGTCATCACCGAAATCGCGTAATGCCGACAGTGGCACCGTTTAGCGACGTCGCCGCCCAGGTGCTGCAAATCATTCAGCGCAAGCTGAACGCAGGTGAGTTCACAGAGCGCCAACTGGCGCGCCTGGCGCACACGTCGCAGGGTTCGCTGAACAACATTTTGCACGGCCGCCGCCAGCCCAGCCTGGCCATGATGGACCGCCTCTGCAAAGCCGCACGCATCCACCCGCTTCAACCGTTAGCGACAATCGCGACATGGAAGCGACACGACACAAACGCATGACCGAAGCCGCCAAGCTAACGGCCATCACCGGCATGATCGCCGCAGCAGGACACCAGCACCGCGGCATCAAGCCCAGCACAGACCTGCCGATCCCGCCCATGAAAATTGAACCGGCACACAACGTCAACGCAGCTGTCGCCACCAGCATGGCCAGCGCCGCGCAGCTATGGCCGGACTGCAATTCCTGGGACCTGGTCGGCTGCGACGCCATCGACCCGCAAGGACAATGGCAGAACGCCATCACGTACGCCTCCTGGCCCACATACGATATCTGGAATTCCGGAGCTGAGCCGGACGGATTCAGCAATGGATCTTAGGCGTCTTGTAGATTTCGCCCTGCGCTTAACATCTCCGTTGCGCAGGGCTTTTTTGTTTGACCATGCGCCGCCAGGCTAAGAGCGCGGGCGCGCAAGCGAACGCATACATGATTTGATTCGCGGCTGGGCGCGCCTGGCGCGAAGCGCGGGCGGGGGTGGCGGCGATGGCTCGGAGTTGCTGGCGCTGAGCGCTGTAGCCGCGGGCCTGGCCGCGGCGGTGAAGCGCTAAGCGCATCGCCTGTTCTCAATCTGGAACGCCGGCGCGAACGCGACGGTTACCGCATCCTGGAGGCGGCGCGCGAATGCGCGCCGCTGGCGCTCCCTGGGCTTTAAGGATTTCCCTGATGTTGGCGGGTCTTTGGGGGCGATCTTTCCCGGGCCTGCTGGTGCGCCTGGCGGTTCTTTGAATTTGCCTTCGGCCGAGCGGTGCGTGACTTTGCGTCCGTGCTTTAGCTTTGGGTGATCTTCGAGGCGTTTTGATTTGGTGGGCATGTGATCAGTTTGGCGCGGCCGTCGTGAAGCTGGCGGCCGCGCTGAACTGGAAGGGGTGACTGAGTGCCGGGCTGACGCTTACGCGAATAGGGAGGCAACGAAGGTGACGGCGGCGCTGATGGCGGCGACGATGCAGGGGTCAAGAATGACAGGGGTGTGCATGAGTGCGGATCTCCTTTCCGCGCTGAGTCTGCGCGGCGGCGATTCGCGGTCAATTCCGTGCGGGCGCTAAGGGATTGCGTCCGCACGGGATAGGGAATTTACTATTTTTGTGATTCTCCGGGCTCTTTGGGGGATGGCCGCGCTAAGCGCGGCCTTCCTGGGGTGGGTCTTCGTTGATTGTGACCAGCATTTCGATGGCGCATCGGATCATGGTGGCGGCTGAGTCGGGGCCTTCTTCTTCTGTGATTTCGGCTGCTTTTTCGAGTAGCCGGATGGCCGCTGCTTGGAGCCTGGTTTCTGTCAGGGCGTTCATGCGCGTCCCTCCCGTTTGTTCAGTTCGATGTAGGCGCTGATGCTGAACGCTCGGACATCTTCTGAAGTGAAGGTGATGGAGAGGCCGCGCTGGGCGGCGTATTGCTGACCTACCGCGAGCGCGTCGATTACGTTGAATAGCGCCGATGCCATTTTCTTGGCTTCTGGGCGGTTTAGGTCCATGCAGACGGCGGCGGACTGGATGTTTAGTTGCGTGGCGGGTGCGATGGGCCTAGCGGCTGGGCGCGGCGCTGGCGTTTGCGCCTGGGGCGCAAGCGCGGTAGCGCCTTGCGTTACGTGTTGTGCCAGTGCTTCCTGCTGGCGCAGGGCCTGGGCCTGGTGTGTTGTCTGGCGTGTTTGTTGGGGCGTGGCGTAATCGTCGGGGTCTGCGAAGTGCTGTGGGTGCGGCGGTGGTGTTCCGGAGCGCTGGTCTGCTTCGGAGATGCCGAATGAGTATGCGTTCTTGCCGGCGCGTTTGGTCTTGGCGCACTGGATGTAGGTTCTTGCCGGGGCTTCGAGTCTTTCGAGGATTGCCTGGGCGTCGGCCGGGAGATACAGCAGGCCGTCTGCGCCATCCAGGCGTACAGAGTGTCGGAATTCGTCGCGGCCGAACTGGGATTCGACGATTTCGGCTTGCTCTGGTCGGTCGCGGAAGAAGATGGTCTTGGGTGCTTCTGACAATTTGATGATCATGTGGTGTCCTTTCAAGGGCAGTAATTCGGGGGCTACCCTTATGCTGCCTTGCCTTTCGCCTGGTTTGTGATGGCTTGCGCGAGCGAGTCGATGCGGGCCGCGACGGCGCGTAGCGCCGTGCGGTGTGCTTCGAGGTTGGTTTCGGCTGCTAGCAGGCGGGCGGTGTGGTCCTGGCAGCGGTCATGCAGGTCGCCTATGGCGGTGGCGGCGATGAGGTGTTGTTCGAAGTCCCAGGTTTCGAGCTGTTTGAGTTCGGCCATGGTGGCGGGTCTGGTCTGGTCGGTTTCTGGTTCGGTGCTCTCGATTTCTGCGAGATACCTGAGATAATCCGCCTGGCACGATGCACATAGTTGGTGCATCGATTCGAGGCTTGGTGGGCAATTGCACTTGCTCATTTTGTTTCTCCTTTGATGTGCGCTTTTCGCGCTGGGGGGCGGTTGCTCTAACAGCCGCCTTCCTACATTACTTATCGGCTGGAGGGCCTGTCATCATTAGCTTTGAGGCGTTTTCCGCGTTCCACGTGAAACCCTTTCTTGTGCCAGAAAACCCTGTAGGCCGTTGCGGTTTAATCTGACCCTTTCTCTCCTTTTTCTCTTTCGCTTTCCCCTTCCATGCCGCGCGCAGCGCAGAGCGCAACGCAGCGCGTTGCGCGCTTAATTAATTCGCGGTGCGAAGCCCCGTCTTGCGTTGCGCTTTTTGCAACGCCCATGAGATGCAGCGGCGGCGCGGAGCGAACGTTTGAAATTTGTTTGCGTGTGCCGGTGATTCTTCCCGGCAGAACGTTACGGTCTGCGCAAAGAAATTTCTAACGGTGAGCGTGAGTGGCCGCCGCCTGTTTCGCGCCGCGGCGTCAAAGCTGCTTCGTTCCGCCTGCCGGGAGGCCGGTAGCGGTGGCGGTTGACGTAAGTCCCCGTTATCGGTGAGCCCGCGAGCTTGTCGACGCGTAGCCCGCAGGGTGCAGCGTTGAACGATAACGGGTCTTACGTGCAACCGCCTTCCATGCTGCCGCAGGCGCTTTTAGATAAGCCGCGCGGCGCTTGAGCGCTTTAAGCGGCGGACCTTGGCGCGGACGCGGCCACGCTCGCGCGTGGCAGGCGGTAAGCGCAGGGGGCCGCTTTTCCGGAACGCGGCGCCACGACGCTCACGCGCCACGCGCTTGCGCGGGGCAGCGGTTGCGGCGCGGCGTTCGCCTCCTTGTTTCTGAATCGCGATCGCGTCGGCAGGCGGGACACGTGCGCGCGTTCCCCGGGTGCGCCGAAGGGGGCCGCGGAGCCGTGCGGAGCGGAGGGGGAAGGCTTTCCCCCTGCCTTAGCGCGGTGAATCGCTTCCAGCCCCGTTTGCTCCTCAAAAAACCCGGTCACAGCGAACGTCTCCGGCTAATTCTCAGAAAGCACGGCACAATCGCGGATGGCCGTCCTTGTCGCAAACGTGTCGCTGTTGTCGTAGGACCATGGCCCAGCTCTGCTCGATCTGCATACATCCGCGTGTCGCCTCCCTAGACCGGGATCTGATCGCGGGCTTGCCATTGCGGGACATAGCGGGACGCTTTGGCGTCTCGCGGTCCGCGTTGAGCCGGCACAGGCGGGGCTGCATTGTGGAGGCGATAGCGGCGGCGGCAGACTCCGCGGTTGCTGTGACATCTTCGCGTTTGGTTTCGGAACTTGAGCAGCTTCGGGGTGTCACGTTGCATGTGCTGGACGAAGCTCGTGGCGTGAAGAACCATCACGTGGCGCTGGCGGCGATCGCGCGGCTGGAGAAGCAAGCGGAGCTGATCGCGCGGCTGGCTGGCGAATTAATAGAGCGGCGGCAAATCGAGGAGGTTTCTATTGTTGTGGACGCACATTGGCTGGCGCTTCGTGAGCGCATTGTTTCTGCTTTGGCTCCTCATCCATTGGCTTTACTTGCTGTGGTGTCGGCGCTCTCTGAAGTGGAGCTTACCCGGTGAGTGGGATGTCACGCGATCTGGTTCACGCTCTGGATGCGGCTGCTTTTGCCAGTGCGCGCCTTGGCCTCGCTCTCGATTCTGTGCAGAGTGTTTTGCTGCGGAGCTGTGGGCGGCGCGAGTTGCTGAACTGTTCGCGCCAGTGGGGCAAGAGCACGACGACGGCGGCGGCGGTGCTGCATGAGGCGAACTATCGTCGCGGGTCTCGGACCATCATTGTGAGTCCCGGGCAGCGTCAGTCTAACCTGCTGCTTGCGAAAGTGGAGGAGTTTGCTGACTCTGCTGACATTTCGGTTTCTCGGCTGGCGGGTGACGATCCGGGCTTACGCTTACCGTGCGGGGAAGTGATTGCGCTTCCTGCGAGTGAAGCGACGACACGCGGCTTTGGCGGGTGCACCTGGCTGATTGTGGATGAAGCCTCGCGCGTTCCTGATGCTGTTTTTTATGCTGCGCTTCCCTTCCTTGCTACGACGAATGGGCGCATCTGGTTGCTGAGTACTCCGTTTGGACAGCGTGGCTTCTTCTTTCGCGAACATGAAAGTGGCCGGTGGAACGTGACTCGTGTTCCTGCATCGGAGTGTGCGCGCATTGGTCCTGCGTTTCTGGCTGAGCAAAAGGTGATGCTGCCTGATTCCTGGTATCGGCAGGAATACGAGTGCGAGTTCACCAGCACTGAGGGTGCGGTGTTTGATGCGGATGTCATCCTTTCCAGCGTTAGTGAGGAGCAATCGCCGCTATGCCTATAGAGCGCATTCCTGTTGTGAGAGTCTACGCGGGCTTGGATCTGGGCCAAGTGAACGACCGGAGCGCGTTGGCTGTGATTGTGCGGACTTCGTTGATGGATCTGGTTCCGGATCCGGTTTCGATGAAGCGTGAGGATCGGCGTACTTACTGGCTGCGGTTCCTTCAGCGCTGGCCTTTGCAGACTCGCTATCCCGATGTGGTTGCGCGCGTTAGTGAGGTGGCGTGGAAGCTGCGTGAACAATTCCCGGACGTTCCGATAGAGCTTGGTTATGATGCCACTGGCGTGGGCCGGCCTGTGGGGGATTTGCTGAGCGCTGCGCGCTGGCCTGCTGCGTTTCGGCTGACTCCGATTTCCATTCATGGCGGCGATAGTGCGCGTGAGCGGCATGGGCGCGTGTATGTTCCGAAACGCGACTTGATTGCGGCCCTGGTGGTGTTGTTCCAGAGTGGCGCTCTGAAAATCGCTTTTGGCGTGTCTGAGCAGGAAGCGCTGCTGAATGAGCTTGTCAATTTCCGTGGCCGCATGACTGCTAATGGCCATGAGAGCTTCAGCAATTCTGGCGGCGTGAATGGCGCTGTGAACGATGACCTGGTGAGCGCTTGCGCGTTCGCGGCTTACCGTGCGAGCTTGCGCGTGAATGGCCCGCAGGCGGGCCCCATCGTGCGGTTCTGAGTCGCGCCAGCCCCGCGTGGGCGGGGCGCTGGCGCAAGGGGTGGGAGTTCTGAATGCCGCGCGGACGCGTAAGCGGAACGCGCATGGCCTTCCGACCCGCGCTATTGGGCGCGGGCATAAAGTGGCCCCCACCCGGGGGGAGGGGGCAAGCCCGCGAAGGGGGCGGGGCAAAGAAGACGCGTGAGCGGAGCGAGTCGCCAGCCCTGCGCCGTAGCGGGCACCCGCGCAGGCGCGACTAACTTAAGCTGCGCGCTTGGTTTTTTGGATGGCTGCTGGATCGCGCAAGCTTGGGCGTTGGGGGGCTGGCGCGGCTGGCGCTTGCGCCTGGCCGCGATGGTCCACGCCCAAAGCGCTGCTCGGCCTATCGCTGCGCTCGGTTACAGCACCCCTGCCAGTGGATCGACTGCGAAGGCTCGTGCCGGCCTTGTGTAGCGCAGGACCATCTCTATGCTCTTGTGCCCTGTTCGCTGCATTATCGCAAGTTCCGTTGCTCCTCGTTCGGCTGCTGCTGTGATGCATCCTGCCCGTAGTGAGTGTGAGCCGTACTCCTGGGCCTCGATTCCCGCCTGTTTGAGCCGGGCTTTGAGGACCTGGTTTACGACTTCTCCGGTTATTGCTGATCCAGCGATTTTGCCGCTCTTTCGGATGGCGTTGAAGAGCGGGCCTTGTTCTTTGCCTCTGACTTTTAGCCATGCGTCGAGCGCGACTACTGGGCATGTTTCGGCGTTCAGCCCTCGCGGTATGCCGACTTGTCGGCCTTTTCCTTCTTGGTCTGTCTTGCTCCATCCCTGGAATATTCGGAGTCCCTTACGTTCTACGGAGATGTCGCCGACTTGGAGCCTTGCTAGTTCGCTGCCACGCCATCCGAGCGCGAATCCCAGCACGAGGATGGCTCGGTCGCGTGCTGCGATTGCTGAGTCTTCTGCCTCTAGGGCTTTGCTTACTTTTTGCAGCTGCCATGGCGTTAGTGCTCGTCTGCCTTGCGGACGCTCTTTCATTTGGCGTGCGAGTCCTTGCATCAATTCCGTTACCGATTTGTCGACTGGCGAGGCTTGGCCCTCTGCTTTGTGTTTGTAGCGGATCGCGCATACGTGTGCTCTGACTGAGCTGAGTTTGTATTTGGCGTCTTTGACGCTCCACGCGATGTAAAGGGCGAGCACGTCCGGCGACGCTGGCAGCGCGATTCTGCCGGAGTCTCGGCACCAGTCGCAAAACAGGTTCCACGAACTGCGGTACACACGATCTGTGAGTGGGGCAACCATGGCGGTCAAACGAACCTCCTGAACTATGGCACGCAAGTGCGCTACATCAATTCCAGCATCGAAGAGTGCAAGTTGCTGTGCTGGCGGGCGGAGTGGGCTTTTCATTGCCACACTCTACCCCGTATAATTGGCTGCTATCAAGTGCAACGAAGGGAGAGGCCAGACCAGAAAACTTAACCGGGAAGACTCGAATAATTCCTAATTATTTTAGGAACTCTACCCGATGTCTGCCCCGGCGCTCAAACCGCCAGCCAACCCGCGCCCACATCCGCCAAGATCACGCGCAGGAAAGGCTCACAACGCAACGCCGAGGGCATTCCCATTCTTGCGTGGATGCCCCTGTAACCACAAGGGGAAAAGCAATGCAGGATGCGCTTCTACGCATCGCCGAGTTGGCTCCGACGCTCGGACAATCACAGGTAAGGGTACTTCTCGAACTGACGCGGCGTGCCGTCGCGATAGGCGCAACGCATGTGTCCGTTAGCAGTCGGGACCTTGCTGATGCGATTAAGGTCAGTAGACGCAACGTGCAGGCGGCAATCGACGAGCTCAACGTTGCGGGTTTGCTCTCCGGTGACAACGGTTCAGCGACGCGTCCGGCCACACATGTGCTGGAATTCCTGAACACAGTACCAGTAGAACGTGGCGCTGATTTAGCGCCACCCTTAGCCCTGGGCGTGGCGTCAGTACAGCGCCACCCTGGCGCTAAATTAGCGCCACCGGTGGCGTCGCAGCAGCGCCACCCTGGCGTCGTAGCAGCGCCACCCCCCAGCCCACCAATAACGCGTGTGCGCGCAGGCACAATCGAAACTACCGACTCCGACCTTCCGGAACAAGATCGATCGACGTGGCGGTTGCTCAAAGCCAACGCGACCGACTACGATGCCGGAAGCATTTCCCTCACGGAACGACTGATGCACGGCTACACACAAAAATTCGGGACACCCACCCACGAACCGCCAGACCCCAAAATCTGCGCCGAACTGCTGACCGTGTTCGACGGAAACACCATCGCCATGGAAAATTTCTTCTACACGCTCAGTGCCGAGCGCAAAAAACCGGGAGAGCGATGGGGCTGGTATGTCGCCGTCGCCGTGCAGCGCATCTGGCGAATGCAGCCCGAGGAACTACGGGAACGCCGCGCCCGGCTCTCCGCGCGCCGCAAGCCACCGGTTCCACAACAATTCCACAGCCAGGCGCAGGCGGCCGCCGCCAGCACCAGCCGCGGTTCCTCCAGCGCGACCGCCCCGCCGCCACCCAAGCTCTGCGACGTGCGAGACATGCGAGGAGCCATAGCAGCCGCCGCCACGCAGAAGGGCATGCGATGACAAGCGACCAGCGACAACAGCTAGACATGTTCCCCGACTCCCCCGAAGCCATGCGGATCCAAGCCAACGAAGCCACAGAACTCCGAGCGCGAATCGAAACCATCCTGAAGCAAGTCGCCACCAGCATCAGGCCATGCAAAGCGTGCGGAAGAACGCTCTACTTCGTGCCGGCACTCGCGGCAAGGCTCAAAAACCAACTGACGCCCTACGAAGGAAACGGACAGAACCATTTCGCTACCTGCCCCAAAGCAGCCGAGTTCCGCAAGCAATGAGATCGGGAATAGCACAAGCCGACCTCACCGCACACGCCATAGCGCAGGCATTCGCGCAGCACACGGCGCAAAGCGCACAAGCACTGGGCCTGCACGTCAAACAGGGCTACATCACATCACGGCTCGAACTACGAGACGCACTAACCGGCCAGCGCCTCACCATCGGCAAACGCATACCCAACAGCGCACTTGCCAGCGCCATCGCAGAAGCACTCGCCGCCATCGCGGCGGAAAGGAAAAGATTAGCCCATGTGGCCACCACAACAGCACTTGCAGAACGCCCAGGAACTCAAAGACGCGGCCCGCAGGCAGATCGCGACGGCGCTCCGGTTGCACTGGCACATGCCAGCCGCGCAAGCTGAACGCACCGCCGCCGAATACGAGAATCTGGCCGAACAATGCGACGTCACCATAGAAAACGTAATCGCAGCCATCCGCGACACGGCAGAGTAGTCAGTACCGTACGGAAAGCCCAACGCCCAGGCCCTTACACTCATTGGGAATGACCGATTCATGGCTCACCAAAGAGCAAGCAGCCAAGCGCCTAAATACCTCCATCCGCACCATCGAGCGACTGATAAAGGCAGGCCAAATTCAGGCGTGCAAACAGAACCGCCGCGGCCGCAGCCCAGAAACGCTCTGCCACGCCGGCGACGTCGACGCGCAATCACCCTACCCATTTCTGCTGCCAGCGTCTGCCGTTCCCGCCCAGCCGCCACCTTCCCTCGACATCGCACCAGCACCGGTAAACCAACCACTCTTGGCACTGCTCGAAAAGCTTGCGACAATAGCGACACAAGCGACGCCAGCCGAAGCGGTTCCGACAACCGACCGCCCCTGGCTCACAGTGGATGAGGCGGCTGCCAGGAGTGGACTTAGCCGCCGCCTGATCCTCCGATTGATACGGGCAGGCGAAACCATCGCCATCAAGGACGGAAGAGCATGGAAAGTTTCGCGGCAATCGCTTCAGAACTGGATGCCGAAGACGGCATACACAGCAAACTCATAATGCTGGAGTCAGCAGAAGGAGCCATAGAAGTCCGAGACGCCATCACGCAAAGGCTGCTCTGCACCATCACCGCAGCCGACGGAGTCATCCATCTGGCCGGCAACGCCATCGCCTCCAACGTCAGCTATGACTGCGGCGAAACGCGCAGCGTCGAAATCATGCTTCATGAGGAGATGCCCGCGCCCGGAGCCACGCCCATGCTGCATTACGTCATCACCGAAATCGCGTAATGCCGACAGTGGCACCGTTTAGCGACGTCGCCGCCCAGGTGCTGCAAATCATTCAGCGCAAGCTGAACGCAGGTGAGTTCACAGAGCGCCAACTGGCGCGCCTGGCGCACACGTCGCAGGGTTCGCTGAACAACATTTTGCACGGCCGCCGCCAGCCCAGCCTGGCCATGATGGACCGCCTCTGCAAAGCCGCACGCATCCACCCGCTTCAACCGTTAGCGACAATCGCGACATGGAAGCGACACGACACAAACGCATGACCGAAGCCGCCAAGCTAACGGCCATCACCGGCATGATCGCCGCAGCAGGACACCAGCACCGCGGCATCAAGCCCAGCACAGACCTGCCGATCCCGCCCATGAAAATTGAACCGGCACACAACGTCAACGCAGCTGTCGCCACCAGCATGGCCAGCGCCGCGCAGCTATGGCCGGACTGCAATTCCTGGGACCTGGTCGGCTGCGACGCCATCGACCCGCAAGGACAATGGCAGAACGCCATCACGTACGCCTCCTGGCCCACATACGATATCTGGAATTCCGGAGCTGAGCCGGACGGATTCAGCAATGGATCTTAGGCGTCTTGTAGATTTCGCCCTGCGCTTAACATCTCCGTTGCGCAGGGCTTTTTTGTTTGACCATGCGCCGCCAGGCTAAGAGCGCGGGCGCGCAAGCGAACGCATACATGATTTGATTCGCGGCTGGGCGCGCCTGGCGCGAAGCGCGGGCGGGGGTGGCGGCGATGGCTCGGAGTTGCTGGCGCTGAGCGCTGTAGCCGCGGGCCTGGCCGCGGCGGTGAAGCGCTAAGCGCATCGCCTGTTCTCAATCTGGAACGCCGGCGCGAACGCGACGGTTACCGCATCCTGGAGGCGGCGCGCGAATGCGCGCCGCTGGCGCTCCCTGGGCTTTAGGATTTCCCTGATGTTGGCGGGTCTTTGGGGGCGATCTTTCCCGGGCCTGCTGGTGCGCCTGGCGGTTCTTTGAATTTGCCTTCGGCCGAGCGGTGCGTGACTTTGCGTCCGTGCTTTAGCTTTGGGTGATCTTCGAGGCGTTTTGATTTGGTGGGCATGTGATCAGTTTGGCGCGGCCGTCGTGAAGCTGGCGGCCGCGCTGAACTGGAAGGGGTGACTGAGTGCCGGGCTGACGCTTACGCGAATAGGGAGGCAACGAAGGTGACGGCGGCGCTGATGGCGGCGACGATGCAGGGGTCAAGAATGACAGGGGTGTGCATGAGTGCGGATCTCCTTTCCGCGCTGAGTCTGCGCGGCGGCGATTCGCGGTCAATTCCGTGCGGGCGCTAAGGGATTGCGTCCGCACGGGATAGGGAATTTACTATTTTTGTGATTCTCCGGGCTCTTTGGGGGATGGCCGCGCTAAGCGCGGCCTTCCTGGGGTGGGTCTTCGTTGATTGTGACCAGCATTTCGATGGCGCATCGGATCATGGTGGCGGCTGAGTCGGGGCCTTCTTCTTCTGTGATTTCGGCTGCTTTTTCGAGTAGCCGGATGGCCGCTGCTTGGAGCCTGGTTTCTGTCAGGGCGTTCATGCGCGTCCCTCCCGTTTGTTCAGTTCGATGTAGGCGCTGATGCTGAACGCTCGGACATCTTCTGAAGTGAAGGTGATGGAGAGGCCGCGCTGGGCGGCGTATTGCTGACCTACCGCGAGCGCGTCGATTACGTTGAATAGCGCCGATGCCATTTTCTTGGCTTCTGGGCGGTTTAGGTCCATGCAGACGGCGGCGGACTGGATGTTTAGTTGCGTGGCGGGTGCGATGGGCCTAGCGGCTGGGCGCGGCGCTGGCGTTTGCGCCTGGGGCGCAAGCGCGGTAGCGCCTTGCGTTACGTGTTGTGCCAGTGCTTCCTGCTGGCGCAGGGCCTGGGCCTGGTGTGTTGTCTGGCGTGTTTGTTGGGGCGTGGCGTAATCGTCGGGGTCTGCGAAGTGCTGTGGGTGCGGCGGTGGTGTTCCGGAGCGCTGGTCTGCTTCGGAGATGCCGAATGAGTATGCGTTCTTGCCGGCGCGTTTGGTCTTGGCGCACTGGATGTAGGTTCTTGCCGGGGCTTCGAGTCTTTCGAGGATTGCCTGGGCGTCGGCCGGGAGATACAGCAGGCCGTCTGCGCCATCCAGGCGTACAGAGTGTCGGAATTCGTCGCGGCCGAACTGGGATTCGACGATTTCGGCTTGCTCTGGTCGGTCGCGGAAGAAGATGGTCTTGGGTGCTTCTGACAATTTGATGATCATGTGGTGTCCTTTCAAGGGCAGTAATTCGGGGGCTACCCTTATGCTGCCTTGCCTTTCGCCTGGTTTGTGATGGCTTGCGCGAGCGAGTCGATGCGGGCCGCGACGGCGCGTAGCGCCGTGCGGTGTGCTTCGAGGTTGGTTTCGGCTGCTAGCAGGCGGGCGGTGTGGTCCTGGCAGCGGTCATGCAGGTCGCCTATGGCGGTGGCGGCGATGAGGTGTTGTTCGAAGTCCCAGGTTTCGAGCTGTTTGAGTTCGGCCATGGTGGCGGGTCTGGTCTGGTCGGTTTCTGGTTCGGTGCTCTCGATTTCTGCGAGATACCTGAGATAATCCGCCTGGCACGATGCACATAGTTGGTGCATCGATTCGAGGCTTGGTGGGCAATTGCACTTGCTCATTTTGTTTCTCCTTTGATGTGCGCTTTTCGCGCTGGGGGGCGGTTGCTCTAACAGCCGCCTTCCTACATTACTTATCGGCTGGAGGGCCTGTCATCATTAGCTTTGAGGCGTTTTCCGCGTTCCACGTGAAACCCTTTCTTGTGCCAGAAAACCCTGTAGGCCGTTGCGGTTTAATCTGACCCTTTCTCTCCTTTTTCTCTTTCGCTTTCCCCTTCCATGCCGCGCGCAGCGCAGAGCGCAACGCAGCGCGTTGCGCGCTTAATTAATTCGCGGTGCGAAGCCCCGTCTTGCGTTGCGCTTTTTGCAACGCCCATGAGATGCAGCGGCGGCGCGGAGCGAACGTTTGAAATTTGTTTGCGTGTGCCGGTGATTCTTCCCGGCAGAACGTTACGGTCTGCGCAAAGAAATTTCTAACGGTGAGCGTGAGTGGCCGCCGCCTGTTTCGCGCCGCGGCGTCAAAGCTGCTTCGTTCCGCCTGCCGGGAGGCCGGTAGCGGTGGCGGTTGACGTAAGTCCCCGTTATCGGTGAGCCCGCGAGTTTGTCGACGCGTAGCCCGCAGGGTGCAGCGTTGAACGATAACGGGTCTTACGTGCAACCGCCTTCCATGCTGCCGCAGGCGCTTTTAGATAAGCCGCGCGGCGCTTGAGCGCTTTAAGCGGCGGACCTTGGCGCGGACGCGGCCACGCTCGCGCGTGGCAGGCGGTAAGCGCAGGGGGCCGCTTTTCCGGAACGCGGCGCCACGACGCTCACGCGCCACGCGCTTGCGCGGGGCAGCGGTTGCGGCGCGGCGTTCGCCTCCTTGTTTCTGAATCGCGATCGCGTCGGCAGGCGGGACACGTGCGCGCGTTCCCCGGGTGCGCCGAAGGGGGCCGCGGAGCCGTGCGGAGCGGAGGGGGAAGGCTTTCCCCCTGCCTTAGCGCGGTGAATCGCTTCCAGCCCCGTTTGCTCCTCAAAAAACCCGGTCACAGCGAACGTCTCCGGCTAATTCTCAGAAAGCACGGCACAATCGCGGATGGCCGTCCTTGTCGCAAACGTGTCGCTGTTGTCGTAGGACCATGGCCCAGCTCTGCTCGATCTGCATACATCCGCGTGTCGCCTCCCTAGACCGGGATCTGATCGCGGGCTTGCCATTGCGGGACATAGCGGGACGCTTTGGCGTCTCGCGGTCCGCGTTGAGCCGGCACAGGCGGGGCTGCATTGTGGAGGCGATAGCGGCGGCGGCAGACTCCGCGGTTGCTGTGACATCTTCGCGTTTGGTTTCGGAACTTGAGCAGCTTCGGGGTGTCACGTTGCATGTGCTGGACGAAGCTCGTGGCGTGAAGAACCATCACGTGGCGCTGGCGGCGATCGCGCGGCTGGAGAAGCAAGCGGAGCTGATCGCGCGGCTGGCTGGCGAATTAATAGAGCGGCGGCAAATCGAGGAGGTTTCTATTGTTGTGGACGCACATTGGCTGGCGCTTCGTGAGCGCATTGTTTCTGCTTTGGCTCCTCATCCATTGGCTTTACTTGCTGTGGTGTCGGCGCTCTCTGAAGTGGAGCTTACCCGGTGAGTGGGATGTCACGCGATCTGGTTCACGCTCTGGATGCGGCTGCTTTTGCCAGTGCGCGCCTTGGCCTCGCTCTCGATTCTGTGCAGAGTGTTTTGCTGCGGAGCTGTGGGCGGCGCGAGTTGCTGAACTGTTCGCGCCAGTGGGGCAAGAGCACGACGACGGCGGCGGCGGTGCTGCATGAGGCGAACTATCGTCGCGGGTCTCGGACCATCATTGTGAGTCCCGGGCAGCGTCAGTCTAACCTGCTGCTTGCGAAAGTGGAGGAGTTTGCTGACTCTGCTGACATTTCGGTTTCTCGGCTGGCGGGTGACGATCCGGGCTTACGCTTACCGTGCGGGGAAGTGATTGCGCTTCCTGCGAGTGAAGCGACGACACGCGGCTTTGGCGGGTGCACCTGGCTGATTGTGGATGAAGCCTCGCGCGTTCCTGATGCTGTTTTTTATGCTGCGCTTCCCTTCCTTGCTACGACGAATGGGCGCATCTGGTTGCTGAGTACTCCGTTTGGACAGCGTGGCTTCTTCTTTCGCGAACATGAAAGTGGCCGGTGGAACGTGACTCGTGTTCCTGCATCGGAGTGTGCGCGCATTGGTCCTGCGTTTCTGGCTGAGCAAAAGGTGATGCTGCCTGATTCCTGGTATCGGCAGGAATACGAGTGCGAGTTCACCAGCACTGAGGGTGCGGTGTTTGATGCGGATGTCATCCTTTCCAGCGTTAGTGAGGAGCAATCGCCGCTATGCCTATAGAGCGCATTCCTGTTGTGAGAGTCTACGCGGGCTTGGATCTGGGCCAAGTGAACGACCGGAGCGCGTTGGCTGTGATTGTGCGGACTTCGTTGATGGATCTGGTTCCGGATCCGGTTTCGATGAAGCGTGAGGATCGGCGTACTTACTGGCTGCGGTTCCTTCAGCGCTGGCCTTTGCAGACTCGCTATCCCGATGTGGTTGCGCGCGTTAGTGAGGTGGCGTGGAAGCTGCGTGAACAATTCCCGGACGTTCCGATAGAGCTTGGTTATGATGCCACTGGCGTGGGCCGGCCTGTGGGGGATTTGCTGAGCGCTGCGCGCTGGCCTGCTGCGTTTCGGCTGACTCCGATTTCCATTCATGGCGGCGATAGTGCGCGTGAGCGGCATGGGCGCGTGTATGTTCCGAAACGCGACTTGATTGCGGCCCTGGTGGTGTTGTTCCAGAGTGGCGCTCTGAAAATCG
>CAWUCS010000218.1:0-14603 GCA_963920785.1 Sphagnum contortum | reverse complement strand
GGCTACTGGGACGATTTGATCCGCAAGCTCAGCAAACAAGGCACTGAAACGAAGCAGAAACGGCTCCCGACAAGTGGTCCCTTCTGGACAAACCACCAAGTCTCCCTCGTTCAAGAGTGTTGACATGGTTTTGGCATCGAAGCTGCGGTTCCGCGTCAATCTCACTGTCTTGATGGGTGATAACCATTCTGAAACTCGGCTGATGCTGTAGGTTACTGCTGTCACAGGCCTTCTCAGTACAAAAGAGACAAACAAGGGATCAAGTAAAGTCCGGTGAGAGCACACAAACAAAACTCCCCCCGCCGGCTGCTGCTGCTACTGGTCGTAGTACTAGTATCACTACCAGTAGCTCTAGGACAAGGTGGTGGAGTTCCTTTGACATGTACAACCACGCCTAGAAAGCGTAGAACCGACAACTTCCATCGCGGGTGGAACAGAATACCCAAGGAAACTCGAAGAATTGCAAGCGGTAGTCCTATGGGTGTCCACAGTATCACCGCCATGCACATCAAAGGAGTGGGACGACACACTAGACGACCGTCATGGAAGATCAATGGCTTCAGATACTCTTCCTTTGGTACTGCCTCCACATCCTTGCCACCCACAACCATGTATGCTTCCTGCATTAAACAAGAAGAATAAAAACACATGAATTAGCCAACGCAGGCACCTAACCATGCTTCTAGATCATGATTTCTATAGATCTTCGAGAGCTGTTGGAGCATGCAAATGCACCAAAAACGAAATCCATATCAAGGATTGCTGCAAGGAAATATTCCAGATGGATTGTATTCGGCTTACTTTGCAGAGTCTCATGAAAGGGTAATCCGTGGGTCGATCACCAAGTGCGAGATCAGGAGCGTCGTCTGCACGAGTACCGAAGTTTTTCTTCACAGCATTCTCCTTGTGGGCGCCCACAAGCACACCAGGAGCAGTGACGAAGCCGGTGGCATAGCCGGATTTGGAGACTTGAATCTCGGTACCCATCACGGCGTCCACGCCCAGATACTCCTTCAGAAACGGCTCCACCATGATTCTGGGATTAGCCGTCACCACATATCGATGAGCGCAAGCAGTAAACAGCTTGTAGCTCACGGGATGCATGTCCTCGAGGTAGAATTTGGGCAGCACGGCTCTGGCCACGGATTCGATGGCGGAGACTTTGAGTCCAGCGCAGGAGACAAAGATGAGCAAGCTAATCCCGGCAGCTTCGGAGATGAAATAGTAAAGAATGTAAACGAGTGGGGAGATTAGCAGGAGAAGGAGGGCACGGAGAGGACTGCCGGCTTCGAAAGCGATGAGCATGAAGTAAGGGAATGAGCTGCTGGATCGTAGCAGTGTGCCATCCAAATCCGCCACTACTGTCTGCATTTCACGGTTGTTTAAACTGCAACTGCCAATTGTAGGGAAGGGAAGTGTAGACGCAGTTGCAGCGCAAGACTGATCATGTCGATGATGCGCCAGCAGATGACTTCTGCATGAGTCACAGTCGAGGAGCTCTTGCGGCGCAGGTAGTACAGTAATTGTTGCTGCAGTTTCGGAAGCTGCCATGAGAACAGTACTACTGGGCTGCTTGATTGAAGGCCGCCGTGATGTCCAGGCTTGTTGAAAATGCCACAACATGGACTGGATCAAAGCCGGTAAGCTGTGCTCCAGCTGCTGCTTACCCATGATGCAGATCCGTCCTAATTATAAGGCCCAGCAGGCAAGCTAGCTAGCTTGGAAATCGGACAACAGCCAGCAGCAGCACCACCACCACCACAAGACGTACTCGTGAGTAGTGTATAACACAAGAAACTGCTAAAACAAATGGAAAACGGAATCGGAGACTTACTGTGGACTGAATCTAAAGAAGAACAAACAAAAGCTATGAATCAATTGTATTAAGTTACATCTCTAATTCGAACTTCTTAAGCTTGCTGCAATCTCTTGTGATGGGTGGAGATGAACGGACTAGTTGGATCGGGCACCACAGTAGCTTGAATATACACACACACACGCACAAACATTAGGACTGTTGAATTGATCTTGCGTTCTGTGATGTAATTGTCAGTTTGTTGTTGACGAGCGTTGACGCTTGATGTTACTTGCGGATTGGATTTCCAAAATCACAACACCCACAACATACGATTGCCAAGACAGAGACAAGCCGAGACGGACGGGAGAGAGACAGAGGGACGCGAAAGAGAGAATACACGCGAGGGAGAGAGAGACACTCGCCGAGCGAGGTGGCGACTCAAACGTGAAAACAAAGAGCAGCGGTTAGGCAGAAATAGCTACACATTCTGCGCTGGAATGGGCGCAGATTTTCCGACCCTGCTGCATAAACAACACTCCTGAAATTTTCGACCGATTCCATTGCGTGTAGCGCAGCAAATCTGAGATTTTACTGCCGTCCAAATTCCACGCCCACTTGCGGCTCCCCCTGCTTTTTTCTTTTTTCCTTTTTTCTTCATTTTTGGCTGCTTTTCTTTTCTCTTTCTTTTTGACCTTTTTACATCTTTAGCCCCCTTAAATTGTCCACAAACAATGCGTCCAAATCCAAGTCCAATTTCTGAGGTATCTCCATCCACTACATGCCATGCACTTGCTACTCACACTCCTCCAAACTCAACCCTGCACTCACCCATCCGGCCACACTCCCCTCCCCCCCCCTTCTCCTCTCTTGACCCTTGAGTTGGGTTACATATATATTCATATTAGTGTAAGGTAAAGCACAAGGGTGAGGGAATTACCAAAATAAGGGCCTGCATGGGGTGGCAGTCGAGTGCTGCCCAATTTCAGTAATGCCCAATTGCTTGCATGCTTTATTCAGCGTAAAGAGTGACCTCGTACCTTTCTCCTGTGATACCCATTTGTGTATCCCAAGAGGAAAAAAAAGAAGAATGCCTGGCATTAGGGAAAACAAAATGACCACAGAAGCAAAACTTTTGAATTTTGAAAGCCTAATGGTGTTTTATGCTTTGCAAGGTGTTCTCTAGATACACTAGAGAAATCATATGATACAGAAAATAGTTGTGGGTTAGGTGTTTAATATTTGGATACTCAGAATTTAGTTGTTTTTATGCTCTTCAAACCTTTACACCCTTTTAGTGAAATGAAATCAACATTTATTACTATAAAAAAATTAGATTGTTTTTTGTATGGGGATTGGGCACATATAGTTGGAGGTTATGTATTTAATGTTTATCACGTATGCAAAATTTAGGTTTTTTGTGCTCTTGAAACCTTAAGACCCATTTCGTGAAATGGAATCAACATTTGGTATTAACAAAAAACTTGGGTTATTTTTTTGGTATGGTGGCTAGGCATATATATAGTTGTAGGTTATGTATTTAAAATTTGCTAGATATTATGAAAGATTTAGTTGTTTCATGGTTTTGAAACCTTTACACTTTTTTACTGAAATGGAATCAAAGTGGGATCAATCACATTAATTCACAACAAGTGTAATCAATGTTTGATTTAAAAAATAATTAAATAATAACTTAATTTGATGTTGAAATTATTAGATTTATTTATAATAACATTCATAATAGGGTAAAAACACAGTCAAAAGAGTCACTCGAATGAAGGGACATTTTTTAAAATTGTATTTTTGTATGTTTAAAAGATGATAAATGAAACATAATAGTTTGGGTCGTTCTAGTTGTTTTTACATATATTTTTGATTAATTGCAAAACTGACATCTCAAAGCATGACACAAATTAAAAATGTTTTTGCATGTTCAAAACATTCAAACCTCAAAAATGAAAAGTCCTTATTTTTTCAAACAATCATGTTTTTTAATCAAATGTGCATCATTCCTTTCAAAATTTGAAGAGGATTTTAATATTGATGACTAAAAAGGCACAAGGATTTGAACTAATGAAAGTTGCTTTTATAACCCATGAACACATTTGGCTCAAAAATGCTTTTGACCATAAAAATTATGGATTTTGAGAATGCATTTTCAACAAAAAATGTTCATGTTTATATAATAAAGGGCACAAATGCATAATATACATGATATAAAATCAATTTGTAATCAAAATGTATTTATAAAATATAGTGTTGAAAGGAGTACTTGAAATACAAATTTTAAAGTTATAACTCAACACAGAAATGACATGTGTGATATGTAGTCCTTGTAAGAAAACTTTTACTTTGGCACCCCTTGTTCCTTGGACCAGGTTTTCGCCCAATGTATAATGGGAATATGTGAATAAATTTGAAATAAATTTAATAAATTAAAATACACAAATTTTTTTCTAAAGCATTAAATTTTACATAATAAATATATATTTTTGAAACTTGATTTTTTAAATGACATATTCTAATACAAACCTTAACATAATCATTTAAAAATATTGATAATTTATAAAATAAATTTATTGGGATATTTCAAGAATATTTCAAGAGTGTACAATTGCCAAGAAAATGATGATGGATCCTTTTATCATGTTTGCACCCATCAACATTTTGGGGTGAAAACACATTAAAGTGGAATACATAATTTTGTCACAATTTGTTGGATTATCAATCATGGGCCATGGAACAAAATATAAAATGAATAATGTGTGAAAATGACTCAAAAAATAATATTATATGTGATATGATCACATTGTATGAATTTTATGAATAGATTTTGAATTACCATAACATATGATTATGGACTCATTATATTTACTAAAATGCTTACCTTAGTGATATTTTTGGACATAGAAAATAGGGTGCAATTTTTTTTTAAGTGGACCAAAATCTTGTCATGTCACCCTTTTCTATATTTTTTATTTAGTCCTACCATGTAAAGACACATTTATGGATGATTATGATGGAATCTAAAATTATAATAGTTTAAAATATAGTCCTTTTAAAAAAATTGACAACTTTTGACTCAATATTTTTTTATGGGGATCAAAATATAGGGTAAAAAAAGGACAATAGTAAAAACTAAGCCCTTTTTGTTTTGTGTGATACACCTTAAAGGATTTTTGCCTAGTAGTGTGATGCCATTGATACAAAAGAAGATAATTTTGAAAGATTTTGAAAACCATAAATTGAAATATACAATGAAATGTGGATTTAAAAAAATAAAGTCTTTTATTCATTTGAATTAATAATTCAACTTCTCAGTTTTTAAATGTATATCTTAGATACAATTATCTACATTTGATAAATTTTAAAAGTAAGAATAAAATTGTTTAACTTTGTCATATGACTTGTGCAATATAATTCCATATTGATATATGTCTTAATGTATAAAATGGATTTTTATTTTAACACTACTATTGATTCCACATATGCTAGAAAATATTCCACCTTAGTTTGCTTTCATCCTTGGTCCACCTACAATGAAAACATTTGGGTTGTTTTTTGTATAGGGGTTAGGTTTATTAATTAGGTAGGTTGGTAGGTGGGGTATCGAGGTAGGGTAGCTAATTTATAATTATATATATATATTTTATAATTTTAAAAAAAATTGGTTGTTGCCCAAATTACATTATTGTGATGATGGTTCAGTGAAAAAAACCTAGTAAATAATACCTAGTTGAAAAAATAACCAAAAATATTCAATCAAAATGGTCAAGGTCAAAACAACTTGGCTAAAATGGCAATTTGGTCAAGTTGGACAAGGGGCGAAAAAACCATATGGGGGAGTTTTTTGATCGAAATTCCTAATAAAAAAAGTTGTGATTTCTTATAACGACTTTTGAAATATATCTAATTTTCTCATATAATTCAACCCTTGTGTTTTGGAACATTTCCATACAAAAGTTAACATGTTCATGCAACAACAATAATAGTAACATTTTAAAAATTTCTTATGGACTTGAAAAAAGAATCAAAACCTTTACTCAAGGCACAAAACTCTTGAACTGATTCACAATTTATTTTGCCCTACAAATACATTGTGCATTATGAGAAAATGAAAGAGGAGCAAATGTTTGCACCACAACTTTGCTAATGCCAACCCTATTTGGGGGGCATATTCATAATCAAGGTACCCAAAAGGATGGTCTAGTAGAATTTTTTTTGCAAAGGACTATTTTTTTAAAAATTACATTTATTATTTCATGATTATAGGGGATTGGTATATGACTATAAATAGAAAGATGTCATGTTAATCTATAAAAAACATTTAAGAATAAATTGGATATAATATATATGTCCTTTTGAATCTTTGTTTTAATTATGAATTTTATCTTAAAGGAATCAAAAGAAATGTATTAAATAACGTAATTGACTTCAATTTTCTTTTATGGATAAGTAATGTATACATCTATGTTTGGCAATGTTCATATAATGCATTTGACTAAATAATATACAATATAATTGTTTTGAAAGCTACAATATTCATTTTGAAAGGGCAACAAGGAAAATGATTTCTTTTTTTTCCATTTGGTTGATTTTTTGTATTCATAAGGTTTAGAATTTGTGGCCCCAAGTGACAACAAAATGTGTAGGAAATTTTCATGCAAGAAAACATGTTAAGTTGTAAACTTATGTACTCATTTTTTGCATTTCTGAATTTTTACCAAAATATTTATGCATAAATACATACACCTGTGAAAAATCACCACCACCATGAAAATTATCATAATTTGAATTATCAAATATCTCTCATTTAAATTTATTCCATTTAAAATTTATTTTTGGAAGATAGCAAAAATAAAATCCTTGAATCATCTGGTCAAAAATTGGTACTTTGATTGTGAATATCCATTAGGGACAAATATCTATTTGGATTGTAACTCATGAAATTATGTATCCTTTCTCATAAATTGATCAACCGCCTTACTTTAATAGTCCAATTTTCAAATTTGAAATAGGATACAAACTAATTCAAAATTAATAAAGTTCAAGCTTGTGTACACAAATGTACACTGATGACCCTTTTGAGGTGGTTTAAAAGTATACAAACACTTGTTGACAACTCTAGGTGTGTGTCCTAACTCCCACCCATGATCCCAACTTGCCATTTACAAGTGACCATAACTCCCACAGATGGGCACTATCTACATGGATTCTTATGCTTCTCATGGCCAACCACATGTACTAACAAAAGGGGAAAAGAAAAATATCAACTGTGGGGTTTCACAATGAAGTGATGCCAACAATGGTCAATGTAACAAATATCTAGTGTCTAAAATTCTGAACATGAATTCAACTTCAAGAATTCCTTTTTCTTTTGTTTGGTTTGATGATGAGATTTGAAGTTCAGGGGGGGGGGGATGCAAAATCTCATGATGTTGAAGAAGCTGAAACAGATCTCACAAATCCATTAAAGTCTATGAATGTTAAACATCACATGCTATTTGCCAATTTCAATTACAATCAAGGCTTACAATGGCCTGTGAATTTGGATTGCAACTAAGACTTAGTGTGCCAATTTCAAGTTTTTTCTAAGTTAATAAACTTGAGCACCAAGGATGTAAAAACTTCACATGTCAACAAACTCATGAGTCATCAATGTGGAATTTCTTTTCAATTCCATCATGCATTGCATTGAAATGTTGAAATTTTTCTAAAAATACATTTTTCAAAAATAATAATTTTGCTAATGAAAATATAGAATCTTTCAAAAGCATCTAAAATACTCTATTTCTCACAATTTTTGAAATAAAATAATCAGACACTGAAACTTTGAACTTGCCATGGTGCTGAGGTACTGTGGTAAGATCAATTTACAGAATTTCTCAAGCTCAAAAACTCTTATCTTTTTGCAAAATTGAAACACAATCTGAGACTTACGAAGCCTCAGTGCTTTTCTTCACAAGCTTCACATTTAGTCTTCTCAGGCGAAAGCAAAAGTTTATGCTAAAAACTATGCCAACAATATACTTATTACCAGGGTTTTGCTTGAGCAATTTTGTGCTAGTTGGAAAAAAAATTAACGGAGGAAAAATGCATTTCATCGGGTTTTTATTGCTAGAGCAAAAAGTTATTGAGCAAAAAATAAGCAACAAATTTATACATTACTTTCCAGTAGATAATCTTGGGATCTTTTTATTTCTTTACTTCCATATCTTCTTTACCACCATTGGCTAAATCTTCTTATGGTTGATTGCCACTGTGGCCTAAATGACAAAAATCAGTGTTTTCAGGGTTTTGAATTGTCAAATTTTTGGGAAGTGTTTTTTTTGTAAGTCAACAAACTTCTATGTTAGGTTTTACTAGGTAGCCAACAATATAAGAGGATCCTTCTATCTATTTTCTTTCCTTTATAACCAAATTTGGCTAAATCTTCTTATGGTTGATCACCATTTTGGGTAAATCTTCTCATCAATCATGGCAACTTCAAGTAAAAATTGGGGGGAAAAAATAAACATGGCTTACTATTTGTGAAGGCATTAGATTTGAAGTTATACATAAATTACTTATACATGAACATGTGTACTCTAATCTGCACTAAATCCTGCATTCTCAAACCCCATAAAAGTGAAGTGTTTTGGATGCACCGCTTTTGGGTGAATTAGACATTTAGATCAAAGTGCAATTCAAGCTACAAAAAGTGTAGAGGTATGCACATAATCCACACCTAGGAAAAATGAAACCAAGAAGCAAAGCAATTGCGCTTCCTTGCTGGAATTTGAAGCCTAAATTTCACTAATTGTAAGAGACCAACACCCACAAGCAAAGAAGTTCCCATTTCCTTGTCAACAAATTGAAATTGAAAACTAAATCTCACATAATGTAAGGGACAAAAACTAAGAAGCAAAAAGAAGGCTTCCTTTTCCTTTGTTTGAATTGAAGCCTCCAAACCCACATCTATTTATCTATTAAGAAAGGTAACTTGTTTATTTCGTTTTTGTTTTGTTTGTTATGTTGAGATTTCCCAAACCACAGCACTTGGGCAGTTCACTCTTGGTATGGGTTGAAAGGTAGTACGAGTACACGTGCCACCAAGGTGGTTTCATCATGTTTAGACCTACTACTATTGTGCAAGAGTTATTGAATACCGAACAGTTTTGTAATTGAAAATTCAAACCTCAAGAATTTAAGAGACTAGCGATGCACTTTTGGTACTGTTGAAGATGAGAGGATTTCTTAGAGGTGATTTCATAAATTTTAGATCTAAGGTAGCAGAGATATTGAGCTTTGAGTAACTTTTGTCAGTAGAAATTAATTTAAAAAATTATTAAAAAAATCACAATTTAAAGTATTCTGTAATTCCTTGCACATCTTTGGAGTTGGGTGGTTTGAATGTCATGAAGCAAGACTTTAAAATCTTAAAATAAAGTTTTGCACAACTTATTTCTCAGGAACTTAACCCCTGGAACATGAAGGTTCCCCCAAAAAAAAAACCCCGTAAGTTTTGGGCTGCCTATAATTTCAATTATCAAGATACTATCCTCTCAAATTGAAGTTCTGTTGTTATCAAGTAGACAATATATTTTCTTGGTCATAATGTGATATATAGCCAAGAATATCCTAGGCTAAAAAACATCAATTCAAAAAAATTTAAACTCTTAGAAACCCAATTTTTTTGATAAAACCTCACAAATGATAACCACACAACAACTTGGGTATGCAAAAGTTGAACTACCTAGTATTTAAGTATGATGGGTTTAGGGTTTCAACAACCTAGATTTGGAGGATATTTGTCATCCCACTCAAATACAAGTCACAAGTCACCAACACTAGTCACAATCGAACTACCACTACTAGAACAAATAACCCTGAGTCAAGGTTTCAACCAATTGGACAAATCAATAATTGCTATAAAAGTCAATTTATTGTTCACAACTAGCAAAAGCAATAGGTATCATGAACATCCAATGTGCATGTGAGTTTGAAGAACATTCCAACATACAAAATTTGATACCTCATGATGGGTTCAAAGTTGGTCTGATTGGGGCTACCAATCATTGGTGACTGACCAAGAGTTGGGTGGGGTTGCATAAAGATGTTAGAAGAATGACAAGTATGCTCTCTCTTTGTCAATCATGACCTAGTGAACAAGGGGATGCATCAAGGCATAAGAAAACTGATACAAAGCCACACATGACTTGAGGGATTCTCCATCCTCTAAAGATAAATGCCTTTTTTTTTTGGGTAGTGAGTCTACTAATTACCTAAACTGCAGCTAACTGAGCTGGGTGCTGCTAGATTAATCAAACTCAGGATTAAGAAAATTTAACACTCAGATCTTAATCTGGATTAGAGACATCAATATAAATTACAGTGCCAGGCCGCTCATGAATTACTAATCAATAAGATGAGGCCTGCAAGTCTAGAATATTACATATTACTAGAATTAATTCCAGGATCACCAGCTGCAGTAGGTCATTTATATTAGTTATATAACTTAGCTAGTTGTGCAGGAATTAAGGAGATTATTTAATAGTAGTAAACTTAATATACTTACAAAATGATTTTCCTGGGCCTGCTCATCATTTCACACATACATGAAGCTCAGTGATTTATATAGCCGGCTGGTTACACACGCAAGATTAGTGAGGTTCAATTGATCTCCAAATCTCTGTTTTGATGTAAACATTATCCTAAGACTTTCTCTTTTCAGATGGATTTAATATGTCAATTTTGGAGGTTATTAATCATACTGTTGATAATTCTCAATTTGGAGAATCCATCACTGATCGTACCGCATGTATGAGTCTGGGCCAGAGATCATGACTAATTCAGACCCAGCTCCAAGGTTTGATGATGCCAACCAGCACTTCCAGGAGAATTTATAAACCTGTATTTACCAGTTGATCATATTAGTGTAGGCTTGGGGGAGACCCAGGGCTTTACAAGTAGGCACAAGTGTGGTACTTCTAGATTGATTTTTGCATTTAATTTCTCTGCAGCCGACACATCTAGTTGTACATGGTACAAATTACATTGTAATTGTCTTAGTAGTTTTCACAAATTTTGTATGTGTACAACAGTGGTTACAGTGAAGATCTGTCTAGTCCCAGGACAAAAATCTTGTGAGACATTTAAGGACAAATTTCTAGCCTGTATTGAGCTCAATTTGTGGGGTAGGGACTTTTATTCGAAGACTTGACACCCATTGTGCACTGGCTTTGACATGTTTTTGCACATCTGGGACTCAAGTTTTCATGTTCTGTAGTTTGACTATGAGATGTGAACCTAGGAGCTCTGTGTCAATTCTTGTGCACTTCGCAGCCAAAAACTTCTGGTCCACACAGAGTTTTGAAACCCATGATGTTGAAATAACCTACTGTTGGAAGTAGTCCTCGCCATGATGTGGAATTTAAGTTCTCCCAACCTAAAAATAGTGCACAGTTTATTACACCATTTATCATCTTGTATATCCATGGAACTGTCATGTCCAAGCCATTCTTCAAGACTTCTTACCCCTTCTTGTTGGTCGATCTCCTCGATATTGCCATCTTTTGTACCTGGCTATGTGCACCTGTAGGATGGAATGTTCTGCCGGACCTACCGTCTTCCTAATACCTCTATAGTACCAATGAACACCACTTTGCAACAACATATCGCTGTCAAGTAAACAAAGTGGCACTAGTAGTTCTAATTTGGTCAATCTCAACCCTCAACACCTAGACATTAGGGCGGACCTCTTTTCAGTGTATTTTTGACCTTTTCCAACTTTTAATGCATAAACATCAGGGAAAAACAAAAATACACTAAAAACCAGACCAAATTGGTGCATCTTGATGTTTAGGGGTTAAGAGCCTAAACCATTAATATAATCATTTTACCTTTATTCAAAACCTTAGGTAGATCTATGGTCCAATTTATTGGTCTATGAATGAGATTACAAATCGAACTGTTCAATTCAAAGTTTACACAACCAGAATTCTTCCAAAATCAAACGAAGGGATCTCATGCTGAGAGAAAAAACCAGATTGAGCTCATACAGGACCAGGCAAGTGCTGTCCATTCTGTAGCTTCAACCATGTACAGTACTCACATTCCTCCAAAGTGAGATAGCATCAAACTCTTTGTGCCATTGTGTGTACTTGATAGTTTTAGAGAACCTGCACATGGAGGTCTTGCAAAGAATATTAATTAGTATTCAAGCAGCTTACTTCCGGGACTTTTCCTTAATCACAAACAACTATGGCTATGGGTGGAGCTGAAAAAACAAAAGGATGTGTGGACTATTTACATGACATTCGAGCAATCTGACGTCTGTTTTCTACTTGCTGGACAAAAGGATTTTTATCTTTGAATCAAAATAGGTACCACATAAGTGGTGCCTAAAGTGAGTGGAGCTATGTCAAAAGTAAAAGAAATTAATTGACAATTGACATGACTTTTTATACAATCTGACAACAATTTTCTCCTTGCGCATAGAAAAGAGATTTTTTTCATCTTGGAATCAAAATAGGTGCCACATAAGTGGAGCCTAAAGTAACTGGACCGGACCTACTTAAACAACTTGTAAACAACTTTAACAAAGTAATTTGGTGTGTTTTTTTTGTCCAAATGTGGGCCTTTGCAGATACTCATATCACCTTTACCACTAGATCTAGTTGAACCAATATAACAAGTGCATAAAAAAGTTACATTTGTTGGATGCTCTGTCTTTCATCAACTCGGTTATGCCCAGCCCAGAGTGGACCAACAACCACCACTTGCCATCCATTGGAAGCTTGTTATAACTCCATTGTGGATGAACCCAAAGTGAGCTGAATTTGGGTTGGGTTTCACCATTGTAACGTGTAACCTATACAAAGGATTTTCCATGAAAAAAACGACTCAAATTTGCCAGATGTTGAAGAGAACAATTTGATATTACGATATTTTTATGATAAGTTCCAATGGGTAGCCAAGAATATAAATGGATTGTGTTTTTTTCCTACTTTCATATCTAGCATCTAGCCAAATCTGGCTAAATGATCTTATGGGTGATCACCACTTCAGCTACATCACAAAATTGAAAAGAACAAACCGTGAGCATATGGGGCCTAGTACAAAATAAAAACAAGGATCTATCCTCTGGAGTCCGTAATTTGTGAAAATGTGAACTTGTATCTGCTGAGTAGGTTTTTTTTAAAAGTTGGAGAAATTTTGTCAAAAGAGAAATTAAAAATTAAAAATTAAAAAATCAAGTGATTTTGGAGTTTTCCAATTGCCAAAAGTGAGAAAAACAATTAGTAGAAATGGCCAGATTTCAATACTGGATTTTTACTGTGATCACACTTTGGTTCCATTTCACTAAAAGAGTGTAAGGGTTTCAAAACAATAAAACAACTAAATTTTTCATATCTAGCAAATTTTAAATACATAAGGTGCAACTCCATATGCCCAGCCACCATACAAAAAAATAACCCAATTTTTTTAATAATACCAAATGTTAATTGCATTTCATGAAAAGGGTGTAAAGGTTTCAAGAGCATAAAAAAACTAAAATTTGCATATCTGGAAAATATAAAATAGTAACCTGCACCTATATGCCTAACCAAAATACAAAAAAGACCCAAGTTCCCTTATAATATCAAATGTTGATTCCATTTCGCCTAAAAGGTGTAAAGGTTTCAAGAGCATAAAAAGCTATATTGTGCATATTTGATAAATATTAAATACGTAACCTATATGCCCAACCCCGATACAAAAAACAACCCAATGTTTTTTATAGTAAAAAATGTTGATTCCATTTCATTAAAAGTGTGTAAAGGTGAAAGGTTCGAAGAGCATAAAACAAGTAAATTTTTTGTATATTAAATACCTAACCCACAACTATTTTCCATATCATATGAATTCTCTAGTGTATCTAGGGAGCACCTTGGAAAGCATAAAATCCCACTAGGCTGGCTTTTCAAAAATCGAAAGTTTTGCTTCCGTGGGCATTTTGTTTTCCTAATGCCAGGCATTCTTTTTTGTCCTGTTGTGGTACACAAACGGGTATCAGGGGGGAAAAAGTATGAGGTCGCTCTTTACGCTGAATAAAGCATGCAAGCAATTGGGCATTACTGAAATTGGGCAGCACCTGACTGCCACCCCATGCAGGCCTGTATTTTGGTAATTCCCTCACTCTTGTGCTTTACCTTACACTAATACGAATATATATGTAGCCCAACTCAAGATGATGATGAAACTCTCTCAAAGTTTTAAAAAAAAAAGAAAGCACCCAAGGAAGGGAGAGAAAAATAAACAAGGGCAAGAACCAAAGTCTAGGCAAGCAAACAACCCAAAAGAGGCAGGTCACCCGGAGGAAAGGGAACCACTAAGAACCGAGCCCTCCTCCACTAGTCGCATGAAGCATATCAACTAAAGAAAGGGGAGGTAAACCTGAAAGAAAGGGGAGGGTCAAGAAAGGAGAAGGGGGAAGAGGGGTGTGGGCGGATGGGTGAGTGCAGGGTTGAATTTGGAGGAGTGGGAGTAGCAAGTACATGGGCATGTAGTGGATGGACATATCTCAGAAATTGGATTTGGATTTAGACACATTGTTCTGGACAATTTAAGGGGGCTAAAGATGTGAAAAGGGTCAAAAAGAAAAAGAGAAAAGAAAAGCCAGAAATGAAGAAAAAAAGAAAAAAGAAAAAAGCAGTGGGAGGCGGAAGGGGGTGTGGAACTTGGACGGCAGAAAAATCTCAGATCTGCTGCACCGCACGCAATGGAATCGGACAAAAATGTCAGGAGTGTTGTTTATGCAGCAGGGTCGGAAAATCTGCGCCCATTC